>VXAL01011453.1:314-42563 GCA_013399475.1 Chauna torquata | reverse complement strand
GGGAGCTGAGGGTGGCGGGGTGGTGAGGGGCGAGCAGGGAGCTGAAGGCAGTGGGGTTGTTCGGGGCTGTCGTCGCAGAGGTGGCAGGGGGATGGAGGTGGGGGCTCGCTGTGCGTCCTGCTGTTGAGGCTGGGGCTGCGACTACTGTTAGACCGGTTGTGTTGGAGGGAGAGCATCCAAAATCTTGCCGACAAGGTCCTGAGGTTTGTTTGGTTTTTAATGTTAGTGTGGCCAGCCAGCCAGCCAGGCTGGCTGCCTGCCTGAGGGATGGGTTCCAGGCAGGAGGGATGTAAATGAAGGGCCTGCCTGCACCTGTCCCTCCTGCCTGCACTGTGATGGTGCAAGATCGAGGAAGGGGGATGGACTACTCGCACACGCACTGCACAATACACAGTTTTCCCCTGTGGTTAAGCTCCAAATGTATTAAGTCTAGTTTCTAGACTTGTTGTTTAATCATGAAAGGTAACTCACTTCAAAATTAAAGTGAGGTTTAGGTATTAACCACAAATTCCTTCCTGCAAAGGAGAGAAGCGCACTGTTAAATGAAAGAGCTGTAGTGCTTCAGTGGAGGAGCTCGTTGGTGGAGACATTACCCTTCTGTGCTGTGTTTTGGGAGCTGACCCCAGCCACTTTGTAAGGTCCATGTGCTTCATAGATGCTTTATTGTATCATCAGCGTTTTCCGAAACACATGACTTGATTTTGCTGGCAGTAGGCAATGTGGAAAATGTCCTTGCTGATAATTATCTCTGCCATTTGGTGACCGCAGAGGTTAAACATCTGATGGCTGGTGTGTATTTATTCCTTCAGTAGTGGCATTGCAAAGCAGTTACCCTACGAGCGCAGTCTGCCTGTGGCGTGGGCCCAGAGGCACAGCGGTGAATAACCCGGAGCTGTGCTTGGATGATGCACGCCGTGCACCTGGGGGCTCACGTGAGAGCCCTGGAGTGTGCTGCGTGTTGACCTCCCGCTGACAGCTACACTGGCATTGCAAATGCAAATATGAAATGGCCCACTTCATACACTCAAATATTTTAAATGAGAGGTGTAGTGTAGACTATTCCACAAGCTGAATTTGGTGCTTTTTGGTTTCCACTTTCATCTGCGAAGCACTGTAAATATAATACGTAATCTACATTGAGACTACATGTGATACCAGCTATCCAGAGTGTTTGGATAAATGATACTGCAGTTTGCTAATTGGGCAACTAGGAATAGCAAGCCATGAGCATGCAGAAGTTCGGAGATGTGAGCTGTAATTTAAGAGATTTGAAGAATTTCTTGTTGTTAGGGTTGTGAGGAAAATTTTCAAAGCCTGTCGTGGGTAACTGATGATAGCTGTAAATGTGCAGAGTCTGGAACAATAGCTCTGAGACATGTGAACTACTTGATGCCAGCTTATGCTGTGCCAGATGCCACCAACAAAACCGCAGTTAACGTCGGTGGGTTTGAGGCTCCCTGTGTAAGGAGACAGCAAATAGCAAAGGTATTGAACAGCATCCCCTAACATGGGTAAGAGCATAGCTGTACCAGCTAATAAACAAAAGAGGATGCAGAAAGTGCGTAAATTAAGATGATGACGAGGCAAAATCATGTGATTTATTGTGCCGGTGTATGGTACAGCCTGCAACTCTGATCCTGTCAAACCTGACAAGTTAATTAGGGTGAGCCAGGACCTTACCCACATGGCTCACTACTGATAAAACCTGGGGGCACCGGAAGCGGCTTTGTTGACTCCATATATAGGAGGCTGCAGTTTTAGTAATGTGTGAGGCGATCCCTGTCTATCCGTTGCTGATCTGAGTGACTGAAATTCCTGTATGAAAGATACCTGGAGCATCCTGAAGTAGTGGAGCCTTTCCCTCTTTATTAGATGCCATCATCTCTTTTGCGGTTTTAGTTCTTCCTTATTTTGACTGGTTGTCACTGAGTGATTTTTGTAAGGCTTGTTTGTTGCTCTTCCCAAGCAGAGTATTTTTCGTTGTGTCTGTCTAACTAAAAACAAATGGTGGGCTGCACATGGGAATGCAGTTTGAGAAAACTGGAGATCAAAGAAAGGTCTTGACTCTGTGCTGAGGATCCCTGCTGCATTTCCCCTGCAACTGCCTCCCACCAAGCTTGTTGCTTGTGATTTGAAGCTTGCTGCCTTTATTTTTTTTGTCTGGACATCTTTGCTTTAAAAAAAACAATAATAATAAAGCGAGAATGTTTTCCCATTGCAAACTTTCTCTCTGTTTCTTGTTTGTTCAGTCCTTCGTCTCACTAATTTTCTGGAAAACTTTAATGGCTCTTCACGATGCCAGGAAATGCTTCAGCTTGAATGAAAACTAAAGCACAGAGCCCTTGTACCCAGTTCACCCAAACAGGAAAGGGCTGATCTGAATTGCTTCAGCCCTTGCCAGTTATAGGTTGTTGTTGTGTGTCTGGAGGGATCGTCTGCCCTTTTCATGCTGGATCTGAAGGTCACTCGGCCCCGATCACCACATCAGCAAGTTAGCCAGCATTTAAAGAGGGGAAAATACCTTACCCAGAGGATGGGAGGGAGAGAAATGACCAGGTGTCAGTTCCTGACACATCTGAATGTTTAGTTTCTGCTCCTAAAAACTGTGGTTTGGTATCAAGAGTGTGACTTTTTTTTTCCTTCCTCCTCTCTTGTGAGAACTTTTTTGAGCCATGTGGTTTGCTACATACGTACATTTTTTCTCCCACTGAGGCACAAGATTAGGGAAACTGAAGAAGGGGATTTTTCCTGACAGAGAACTGTTGATGTTTGGGGGAGCTTTTTTGTCTGGCAATGTCAATGAAATGATGCCTCACCCTCTGCTGAGAGAAGCTGTAGAGAGCAGCTGTGCTGCTGGCTAGTTCAAAGTTTTGTGTTATTTCATATAAGCTGGCCTGTCTGTGCCTTGAGAAGATGCTTATGTGAGGTAACACTATCTTTCCTTCCTTCATATTCTGCTTCTCTTAAATATTTTTCTTGGAAGTAAATATTTGTGAAAATAATCAGTTGCATTGACAGATTTCTTCTGAGCTTTATTTATTTTGAGAAGATGCTGGTGCCATTGCCAACCAGTATGAGACTGTTTACAAAATAAACTGGGACCGCAACAAAGAAGCGTGAAAGTAAAAAGGTGGGAGAAAGGAAGAGTGAGAGACAATTTATATCTGTTCCTGAAAGCTGCTTTGCATTTCTATAGCACCTTTCCTCCCGGTATTTCAGGGCACATTGCAAGCATTAGTCATACTTCATGCCAGACTGGAGAGATGAGCAGCTCCTGCCACCAATTTAGAGAAGAAATCTCCTGGATATCTGGAACCCAGGGAGAAAATAGAATTCTTTCTGATCCTTTGTGTGGAAGCCAAGCAGGTCACTTCTCTGTATTTTCGTCTGTAAAAGTTAGGGCACTTCAATATATCTAGCTAATTCTTCTATTTCTATTGTATTTCTCCCAGGGGGACTACAAATGACATTGAAATATGAAAAGAGCATGCACATTAGGTGATCTGTAGTCTGCAGACCTCGCAGAGCAACTCTGCATCTCTTGCATGACTTTAGATGCCAGAAAATTGTGTACAACTTCATAACCACTTAAAAATGTGAAATCTACGCCATGTTTTACAGAGGAACGGTGAGAGTAGGACAATACAGCTCTGTGGTGAGTTAATATATCAAGCTCAGTAGCCAGTGAGTGAGCCAACTCATGGCAAAACTGACAAAGTTTAAACCTATGCAAGTCAGAGCACGTTTGGCTTGCTATTACTGTCCTAGTTCTTTTCTTTTCTTTTCTTTTCTTTTCTTTTCTTTTCTTTTCTTTTCTTTTCTTTTCTTTTCTTTTCTTGTGTGTTTAGAGAGCCTGTTATACAGGGATCCTGAATTTGGATTGGGGCTTCTAGTTAATTACTGCAGAGAGAGACTGGTGAACTTATCAGAATCCTTATGAAGCTTAACCAGCAAGTGATTTGCCATCAAGAAGAAAGCCTCAGCACAAAAATGTGACTAGTTTCATTAACTGCAGTTTAAAACTAGTCTTCATTTCAGTTGGTACACCTTTTAATTCAGTTAGGATTGCAGGTATCGGGTGTGAAATCTTAACTCTGTTGAAGCCAGTGAGAGTGTTCCTATTGACTTCAGTGAAGTCAGGCTTTTTTTTTTTTTTTTCTCCGAAAAGTAGATGTTAGTGATAAAAGCAAGAGACTTCATCCAAGTAACTTCACTAGCAAATTTGGCATGTTTGAAAGGATTCTGGGAGAGGAGAGACAAAGACTTCTTGTCTTTACCAATATTCCTAGTCATGTTTTCAAAGAATAAATGTATTTTTTTTTCCTGGCAATGGATATCTTGATGGTCTGGCAGATTGCTCAACTGGTCACTCAGTTGATGACACACTGTTCCATTCCCGAGTGTTTTGTATTCAGACATCTTAGCTCCTATTCTTTAGAGATAGGAGAGATTTTTTTTCCTACAGTATGGTATGGCTAAACTTTTTTTTTTTCTTGTAGCATTTTTATGTATCACAATCCTACTAAGTCATACAGGACAAAATGGAAAACATATCTATGTTATTTAATCTGTGCTTCTTCAGAAGAGAAGAGGATGTGGTGTACATAAAATAAGAGGCTGTTCTGTGACTACATGGCCCATGTATGGTGCGTACACCCAGGAATACAGCTGTAGCTGTTAGGCAGTTGTCACTGATGATGCCACAACTTGTTGCTGTTGCATGATGTCTTCCAGTGGAATTGATAAACAGGAAAATAGCTGAATAACATGGTGAAGTCAGGGGTGATGCTGGCATATGCGTTGTGCCTGGTTAGCATGGGAGGTAAACTCAAAGATTTTACTGGGGGTTTAAAAAGTTCTGGTGGGAATGAACCCCTCTGTCCCCAAGGTAAGACAATCCCCAAATACCAAAGTATAGTTGAGTTGGGTCCTTTGGTTGAGTGTGTTTCTGTACACACGCACAACATTTTAAATCCAAGTGAATTCTAGGCTCACAAAGATACACATTCAGAATAATTGAGATCAGATTTTTAATGAACCATTCATTAGACTAACAAAAAAAAAAAATCCTCTGAAATGATTTGTCTGAAAAAGTCATTGAATACTCGAAATGCTTGCAAACAATGATATAAATTTGTAATATTCTGTAGCGTTTGGCTAAAGAATTGGACATTTTCCCACCCCTTTATAATTATTACTGTTCTGTCACCTCTGTGGAGAACAGTGCATTTGGTTATACAAAGCAATGAGGAAGACTAGGAGTGTAACTGAATAAATTGATTTTTAAGGCCCTGAACCTCTTCATATTTACAAGTGTACATGAGTAGGCCCTGGGACTATGCATATGGAAAGGTCAAGTAAGTATAAACACAAGTAGAGCAGAATATAAGTCTCTGTTCCAGCCTGTCTCTTTGATGGTCAAATCCACACAGATGAGCGCACAGCATGCTGAATGGGATTCTTCCAGTTATTGGGCTTACTCTTCTTTGTGTGCAAATGTAATGCTGTGCTTAGGGCAGAGTAAAATTGCTCCTTTGACTGCTTGCTCTTTAATTCCCCATTCATAGTCTTACAAATGCTCCTGAGCTACGATGCCATGAAGTGTCTGTGAAATCAAGTGACTGGTTGGGTCAATCACATGGACATTCCTCCGAGAAAGCAAACTTCAGGCAAGCGTATTCCAGCTGCTGTGACTTGGTAAGAAAGGAAGTGGGATTGTATTGCAACTACCGGCCTGTTCACACAATCCATCTCTTTAGGCCACTTGTTCCCCATTGTCTTTATGTTTGCAGACTTGCAATTGTTTTTGGTATAGTCTTATACAGATACCCCAGCTGTTAGATGGGCATTGCACCATCAGTTTTCCAAGCAGCTATGGGCACTTGCGTGGGTGGAGAACTGCCTCAGCTTGCTCTGGTAATGAGACCAGAGATCAAGATGAGCCAAGAAGCATGTAAGCGGGACCCTGCAAGACTGGGGAGACTCAGCACTTGTTGTGCACTTCTGTGACTTACTAAGCAAGTAGTGAAGATTTGTATTTTGTAACTTTGCATTTGGATATTTTTCCTATGGAGAAATGGCGCTGGGTTTTGGAAGCTTGTGTGAATTAGGAGACGTTAGCATTATACCCACCTATTCTTGAAAGATCTGAGAAGGATATGGACTTAAAACATCACAGTACACCATCAAATGCATAAAGATAAGGGAATATTGCTCAGGGAAACCTGGCAACGTCCTGGAATCTGGCACTGCCACGTTCGGCACTTGCCTGTGGTAGCTGAGGTTGAACTGAGCGTGATGTCTTAGCTCAGCAATTCCTTAGCTGGGAAGGAGTATCTGAGGCACCGTGTGACAGAGATCAGACATGCAGGATAGACCAGATCCTGGCTTGTTTTCATAGTTACTGACTTGGTGCTTCTCCTCGTCATATTTTATGCAAATTATGTTGTGTAATAATTTGTTTATTTATGACTAACTGTATGTGGCCAGAACTGCCTGTTTCTATTCACGTCTCTCCATTGCCTGAAGTGAGTGAACATAGCAGATTGGATTAGGCCTCAGGTCTCGCTACACAAGCTGGACAAGTACCCTGCAAAGAAATGCACAGCATCTTGCATTTTTAATCTTAGATTTTCTCCGCCTCTGGTAGAGAGTGACTTAAGGCCTGATACGTGAGCTATAATATCCAGTTGTTGTAATGATTACAACTGTGGCAATTCCTAATATCCAAGTGTTGGACATGGATTGGCACGGAGTTGGGCTGCTGTAACTCTGAGCAGGTGGAATGAGGCTTAGAAGCTCTTTGGTTTGGAGAAAGAATAAGAAATTGAGGGGTGGCTGCTAGATGAGTGCCTGAAAGCACCGAGGAGAGGGTGTCTGGGCGGGAACTGATGAGCTGGGGAAAGCCTAAAACAAAGTGACTGGCTGTCAGGGTGGAAACCGTGATGAGCCCTGAGCTCTGCCTTTCCAGTCACACCCACTGAATTGCAGTCCCGCAAGAAGAGCGAGAGGAGAGAAAGTGAGGGGCTGCATACTGCAGGTGCTAGAAATGCCCTCTGGCACCCGCTAGCAGACGCAGGGCTTCTTTCTATAGCTGGGATGGATGGATGGCATTTCAGGGGGCATCCAGGAGAGCCTGACAGAGCTGTCAAGTGTTAGCACGTCACACATGATGCAGATGCTTGGCAGGCTGTGGCTTATGGAAACTTGTGGGCATTTGTTCCCCCGCATGCACTCCGGACATAGCATAATACAAGAAAGTTGTGTTTTGGTGATGCACTGGTAAAATACCTAACAACAGCAAAGGCTGCCAGTGGAATCTGGGCTGTGTGTCAAGAGGGCACAGGAGCAAGTGGGACAGAGCAAGACCTCATTATTCCGCTGTGTCCCATATTAATCTTTCATTTATTCCTTTCTTGAACTGGAGTACTTCATCTGATCATTGTGCAATTCCAGTATGTCTGGAGTTCACCTCCTGCATTGATGACCATGCTGTGTTTCGGTTGCATTAGTCTGTATGGGGAGAATCAGAGAAATTTTTGCTGAAATCTTCATCTACCTTAAAACTTGAGGGCTGAAGCAGCTTTTTTTGCTGTTCAATTGTTGTTCCAGGTAATCAGTACCACATCTAAGGATAGAGGGCAGTTTATTTTTCACGCTTTTGTTAAACGAAATTTCTTCCTTGTTAACAAACGTACCATGAAATTCAGGGATGGGTAAAATTTTCCAGCAGCTGGCTGTAGCAACAGCCAAGACTGAACCCAGGTCTTTTATTTGGCTGTGAACTTTCCAAACGCTTGGAGTGGCTACTTATATCAAATACGCATGCTGAGAGCTCCTCTGTCTTTACAGACTTACACCTGAGAGCAGAATCTTTATTTTCATACATCTGCCTCAGAGCTGGGGGAAGCCAAAGTTGATGCTGACTTCTGAGAGATATATAATTACAATCAGCAGCAGTTGCTGCCATAAGATCCTGTTGCTCAGTGCTAAACAGGAATTAGTGCTGCAGATTTATTTGGAGGATAAAAATGTATATAAACATGTATAAATATATTCAGTTATTATTAGAAGAGGTATTTAAATCTTCTAGTGGTTGAGTGTCCCAGATACAAACTGATGGAAGCAGGAGAAACCTCCTCTTGCAAATGTGTTATTTGGTAATGTTTCATCATGGATTTTGCTGCTGTAGATAAATTTTCTCGGGCTGGGCACGCAGTTAAGCTCAACCATTCAAAGTCAAACATTTATCTGATCTTCTGCAGAAGTTAAAAATTTGTTATTTCACAAGTGTAAATATATGTGGCAACTTGGCTATATTGTGGGCACTTTACAGAATGACAGAAAAGCTCTGAAAGGCTTTTTGTGTTTTAGGGCACAGTCTTTAGTAAGAGTAATTAATAATTAACTGATTTAGTACTCAACCAACAGTTATTTGGATTTTTTGGCAAAACTTCTTTTGTTAACCCAAGATACTGCATGGTGTTTTGTTTAAGCAAATAAGCGGTTATGTAGGAGTTTCATAATCTTTTAAATGTCAGAGTCTTTTTAAGTGAGTATCTCCTACTTCAAACCCTCACAGATTGCTGTGGCTAGCTTTGAGCCATATGAAGATTAAGATGGGCTACAGAACTACTGAGCTGAAGACTGTAGAGAAGCTCACAGCTCAGTACTTACTTTCACAGAACATAGGATAAAAATTTACTGCACTGGGTTGTAACCACCTAAAACTTCATCCTGACTTTTGCTGTTCTGAGGGTCAATTTCTAATGTTGCTGCAGTTAAAACCAGAAGTCGCAGCAATTTTTAAGTGGGGAGAGAAGGGTGGACTTTGCTGCATAATGCTTTTAGGCTTGTATAGACATTATTTCACTTGAAGTACTGTACAAAAAGCCTAATCTGTAGATTAACCTGAATGGGATAGAAGCAAACTCAGGGTATGAATGCTGGACCAGTGCAGCCCAGGGCCGGCATCTAGTTGCAGAGCTATGCAGACACCAGGACTACAATACTAGCAGTGACTGGAAGAGAAACGTGGTTATTACTGATGCATGTTGGAGTTTTGGCTGTTGACATTAGCTACCCCCACAAGACTGGGATAAGAGAGGGAGATGTCCTCAATGGAAGAAGTCCTGTGCAAGAAGCCAGATTAAATCTTGTGTTAGTAGAAAAGATAAGAAAGTGATAAGAACTGTGCGCAACAAATGTGGCAAGTTCAACAAGCATGATATTCTGTTCTGGCTTTTTGTTTCTACAGGACATAGCAATAAAAGGGTGAGTAAACTTCCTATCTGCCTGCTAGGCTTTGTCAAAAATGTCTGATGGAACTGAGCTGATGCTAGGCTGACCCTGGAAGTTAGATTAGCCTGACTGTTTCAGACTTGCTCTGCAGCCAGGAGTGGCTACTCTGGCCCTTGGACACCGAACAAGAATCCCAGATAAGGGAAGGTAACATCACAGACAGAGCTGTGAAGAGCAGCTTATGGGGCTGTGGGAGTAGGAACAACCTAGGGAAAAAAGTCTGGAAGGAAGGGAAAGAATGAGGGTGGCTTTGGGCAATGGAAAGTTTGAGAAATATGCAGGGAATCTAGCTGAAAGGTTCCTTCACTGATTGATGTAACTTATGCTGGAGTGAAATTGGCCTCAGGTCAAGTCTCCAATGCTTTTATATTACTGGTCTCCCTCTGAGCATCCTGGAATGACAGTTGGGCCAAGCATTTTGGCCTGCGGGCAGATAAACAGGGAAGGCATAAGAAATGTCCCTTACAAGAACAGCTCCCTGCTATGTGCTTTACATGCCAATTCAGAAATTGTAGGTCTTTTTCACCTGCTGGGCTGCTCTGATAGGAGGTGGATAGGAAGTGCACCTCCTTGCATCTGGAAATTTGTTGAAAAATGCTGCATTGTCAATTGTGACATTTATGGAGCTCACTTACGCTATGGAAACTCTGAGGCTGTCCTTGCAGCCATGTGCTGTCAGCCCCCTGAAAATACAGGTTGGTTTAATATGTAGGTCAGAAAGCACATCCCAATTTATTTAATAGATGAGAGTTTTGTTGCCTAATTTTATATCACTGGAGCTGCTGACCATTTTTTGAAGGTAATATAATAATAGCTTGAAGGTAATGTAATAGCTTTGTTTTCAATGCAGGGATTAAGGAGGGTCACCAGGTATTGCTACCCAAAGGGCAGGTTCAGGTCTCACTTTCGGTGGCATTAATAAATAAAAGCATCTGCCAGGGAATCAGGTTATGTGTGAGGATTGCTGTGCTAGAAGAATGATAACTAACAAGGAACAAAGCTTCAGAGTAGAATTTACCTGTTGTCTCTAAACAGGCTGAACATAGACAACACATGCATCTCCACAGTGATTCCAAAACAAAAATTAGGCCAGGAATCCTACTGGGAGTAGTTGCCCTGACGCCTGCATTATGGCCCCATTTCTTTCCTCATCTTCCAGCCCCTGAGGAACTGGACGGAGAGCTCCTGCTGTCTGGCAGTCTGGGCTGCATCAGCCTGTTTTGCACTGGGCATGTTTGTCCCCCACAGTTCTCTTGCTGCTGTCTGTAGCAGCCTCACACAACGCTGAGCGTTGTGCATCTGAAATTAAAAAGATGTCTGGATCTGACTAAATCATACTTTATTATCTCAGCGGGCAGCAGATTTAGGAGCTAGATCTGCAGTGAACATTTATTAGGTTGTGTGTCTTCTGGGGATAGCTAATTTTTTTTATCATCAGATTCCATGACTTAGCATCATAATTAGCTATTAGACACACATACTCTAGTCAAGAGCTGCCTTTTTTTTTTTTTTAAAGCCTGCTTATCATAAGAGTCTTTCTGCTCTCATTTATAGCGAAGTTTTGCACAGTTCTTCAAGTGCAAGATAGCCAGTGGGAATGAGACCTGTAATTAATCCACCAAATGCACAGTACAAGCAGAAGAAGCTCTTCTGTCTCTGCAAGGTATCTGATAAGACTGCAAACACTGTTAGTTAGGATGGTGGTTTTTGTGCTGTTGGTGCCAGGGTTGGCACCCAGCAAGTGCATTTCATATAAGGTATGAGGAGCATCAAGAGCTGATTCACTGTGTTTCCGCTAGACAACAGAAAGTTAACGAGTTCAGTTTCCCATCCCTTCTTGCAGGTATGGAGCGGGTGGGGGGCAGCTTTAAAACTAGTCCAGCAGTGAGAGCAGTGGCCTGAACTGTGGGATGTCCAGATTCAGCTCTTGCTTTGCCATAGACAAACTGTGTGAGACTTTGGTCACACATCCTCACTGTACGTTGGCTTGGTATCCATAAAATAACCTCAGACATTTTATGGTGAGATAAGGCCCCCTTGGATGCTGCCATGTTAGGGTATCTTGTTTTGTCACAAAAGTGTTAAAAGTGGGGCAAAGCGCAGGCTGAGGACTGTTGTCCCTTTAAATGGAATTCTTCTTTTATGTAAGGCTACTTGTTTTATTGCACAGGAAATATCTTTGTTTCTCAGCTCTCTAGCTGCTATGGTACCTGCCATTTATTGCAATTTACTTCTGAGACTGTTTTTCTAACTGCCTTGTGTTCTTGGATCAGATATAACACCCTTTGATTCCTGCTGTCCTTTTGTCTTTGCTTGTTTGGCTCTAAACATTTTGTTCCCTGAACGTGGGCCCAGGTTCTCTTCTTCCCTATGCTGCAGCGAATCAGGAATACTGTGTCTGAAGCAATTAGTTAACAAGCGTTGGCACATGCCAAGGAAATTAGGACTGTTGATTATTTTTTCAAGTCTTGTCAAGGATTCTGTACTGCTCTTCCCAAATCTTCCAGTCTTGGTTCCAATGTGCAGACCAGTTCCAAGACACTTTGCCTTATGGTAGCCCATGCCACATTTCCACTTACATGATTCACCTTCACTGCTTTGTAGTCACAGCACCAAGGGAGTTTGTATCTGCCGCTGCCTGACTCCTGCCTAACTCAGCTGGATGGGTATCTCAAAAGCCGGGCCTGTCCAGACAGTCGTGTTCCCAAGCCAGATAGCAAACTTACTTCGTCACAAGTCCACTCAAAACATCGAGTGAAGCCTGGAGTGTTGCTGATGCACAGTGGTGCAAAGTCTGCAGGAGTGCTGACCCTTCAAATGAGAATCTACAGGCAAGACCTCTGCTAGTGATTTCCTAGTGCAGTATGCCAGAAATGAAGAAAGGAATGACTTTCTTGATGCAAAAACTGTTTTTCTATCACCTTTCCTGATCTCCAGGGAAGAGTGGAGTTGCTCAAAAATGGAAAACAATTAAAGGCTGAGCAGAAATAGTAAATGTCCCCAAGTCTTCTGTGTTCTTCTGTTACAGCTGGCTTCAGACTCAGTCCTCCTCCTATCTTTTTGCTACGTGCTGCATCAAGAGCCAGAGCCTCACAAACTGAGATCTGGCCTAAACCTCCCTGTGCTGCTGCTCTCAGTTCCTCTGCGCTTTGCACTCTGGTCCACATCAGCCCCTACCTGTGCTTGGAAGTGGTTTGCATGCAACCAGCTGCTCTTATCTGCTTTTCTGGCACCTACTGCTCCACCGTGTAAAATTCAGATTAAAAGTAAAGGAAAAAACAAACAAATAGGTAGCTAAAATAGAAATAGGGTGCCTGCAGAGCTTAACTGAGGTGTAAAAAGTCGTCACTCCTCCCTTCTGAATCATGCTGGAGTTTACATAGTGTTTCTCTGCTCAGATCATGGCCTGTTTAGGTCTGTGCAAAGCTGCAGCTACCTGGGACTCAGGGAATTCAGGACTGTTACTGACTTTAGAATGCTTCCAGCAATACACAGATGCCAGACAGAGGGGTTGTGGCTGTCAGTTTAAACGCCCATGACGCTCCCATGTTAGGTACTTGAGATCCCATCCAAGAATTATTTATTTTAAATTGTATTTAGTCTTAACTGCCTGACAATACTCAGTGCTGCTTTAATATTTCTGAGAGGAGGAAAATTGTTAACCCTGTTTTGTAAATGGCCAAAGCTGTACAGACTGGCTGTAGTGAAGCAAGGACTGTAATCCCCAAATCTAAATTTTCTATTAAAACCCTAATCCCTGGGCTATCCTGCTTCAGACAGAGTTCTGGATGGTGTATAATCTCTCTGAAGTGATGCACCTGCTGCTATTAAAAGCTAGTTATTTTCTTTCTGTCCCTGTGTCAAAGTTGCTTTTTTTGTAATTGCCAAAGTGTTTTTTTGCTGGAGTGACTAAAAATTAGGTGCTATTGCTTTCAGTTTGTAGGTCTGTGTTAGAGCCTTCTGGTTCAAATAATTCAACAAATTGCATGTAGACAAGCAGTGTCTTGGGACTGATAAAGACTGATGCTTGGACTGAAAGGGGAAGAATCCTACTAGTGTGAGGTTCCAGCATTCACTGGGTGGTGAGAATCAAAACATCTCCTGATTTGCCTCATGATCTTGATCTTTTTTGAACAAATTTTCATTGATTACTTTTTAATGGAAAAAGGGGAGGAAAAATACAGATACTTACAGAGAATATAGACAGAAAAGAACAGCAGGATAGGGGGAATGTGGAAGTAGGTCAGATGCATTGCAGACTGAAAAAAAAAAATCATTATTATGATTAGGAGAGATTAAGGAAGGCAAGAGCAAACAGCATCAAAGGAATCCAATTTATCAAACCATTTAAATGAGCATTCCTTGAAAAGCAAGTTCTCTATCATATATCACTTTGGAGCAAAATGAGAGGAGAATGTCCCAAGCTACAAATTTATTTTAATATCTAGTCTTCTGTATAATAATCCATGAATCCTTGAAGAAACCTGCTTTTAACTGTCACATGGAACTAATGCTGCAGAAACTGTTACCTATCTGTCATTGCTGGAGTTCTTTCTTTTAAATTGTTCATTTTTAAAGCTGTACTTACCCAGTTAGGTCCCTAGGTGAAGAAAGCACCCAGCATAATAGTACCACTTGCTGACAGCAGTTAATCAATTATTTCTTCAGTGTGTTATGTGCTTTACATAAAATAAGGTGATTCTCATCTCAGAGATTCCATATAAAGACAATTTATACGTGTGAATTTATTTAATGTGAGGACGTTAAGAAACTTTGCAAAGACAAGTAGATTCTGTCATTTTTGGGCAGCTAGAAGTCCAGGAGATCTGACCAGCATGCTCTGACTTACTCTGTCTCCCTTTGTCCCCTTTTTATTTCTAGTTTTGACTAACTGCAGTGTCCCATGTGCCATAGAAGCAAGGCAATTTATTTTGATTTTGATAGGTTTTGCTTGTTCTGTTCGCATCTAGGCAGAAATGAATGCTGAACTCTCAGCTTTAGCTCTCTAAAACAGAACATTCTTCTCCAGCATGTCTTGAACAGTGGACCTTAATGGTAAACATAGAGAATGCTACCTGATTTGCAAGCGACACACTTCGTTTTGTAAGACAGAGCCTGTACTCTATGAATTCTGTTATGACCTGAGAATCTGGGGCCTATTTCTGCTCAGCACTGCAGGCATGTTTTTGTTGAGGTAAATTAGATGCATCTTCTTTGTCTTCACACCAAGCTAGAGTGCTCTTTGTACAGTTCTTAATGTTGGCTTGAGTCCTCTAGACAGAAACAGCAACCTGTGAGCTGTTTGACAGAGGTCTGCCATGTCAAATGTTTCTTAGCAGGAGCAAGCTGTTTGATAAATTTAAACAAGATGTGGATGTCTCTTAACAGTTGGTTAAGTGCTGGCCGAACATCCTTCTAAATAGCTGAATGCTGCTGCCAGAGCCTGTGGAGTGGTTTGCAGCCTAAATCAAGCCCTGAAGATCCACTGACTTGACATGAAGAATGTGGAAGGTTTGGCATTTTAGAAGCTTTTAATTAAGAGCATGCTTGATGCCACTCATTAGTTTCCTATTCCTATTCAGGCAGAACTGGTGTATGAAGCGTGCTAAAACTTTAAAGCAGTGGCAGCCCATACAGCTGAAGTTACAGCTGGTGCATTCTCAGCCTTCCATGCCAGAAGTCATGATTCTTTTCTGCTGTCATTGCAATGATCTGGGGCAATACAAACCCAGACGTGGGTTAACGCTTTTGTTGCTGTCTGGCTGTCACGTTGTCACTCTAACAATATTGTCTTTCAGGTCCAAGCACTGCCAGAACTGGCTCCACTCATTGTACAGCTCAAGACAGAGCTTTGATGGAAATAACTTGGCTCTCCTTTGTTTAGGCAATAGGGTGAGTGTGTGAGGAAAATCTTACCCCTAGTCTTGTTTTGGATCTCTTCCAAAGATCAGTTTAAATGTTGGAGCAAGATACTTATCTTTCTATTTTGTTGAAACTCCAGATCTTAGTGGCTGTATGCATGCTAAATACTTCCTTTGAGTCTTGCTACCACAGCTTCAACTCATTTAAGTTGGTATAGAGTTTCTGGGTTCAATAAATCTATGCTAAATCATACCTGGTAAGATTTTGGTCTCTTATTGCTATGTGTGGTGTTTTTTTTTTTTTTTTTGCCTAAAAATACAAGGTAATTAACGTCAGTAGTCTTCCATTGCTGTGGTCCAGTGCCCTGTGAAAATCTTGGTATGGCATTGCAAGGCTTAGCATTTCAAGCACTGCTTTAGAGTATCCTTGCAGTGTTGGGTATCGATCCAGTCTGATGGTATGTGGATTTGGAAAGCGAAAAAAGCACAACCGCTTTTTATAAAGCAGCACACTTGAAACACTTTTTAATTACTTATTGGAAAGGAATAAGGAAAAATTAGGCGTTAATATAATTGGCTGGATATTTGGACTCTGTTCCTGTGTTACTGACTCCTGTGACTTCGTGCAAGCCCTGTGTGCTTAAGATTTTCCTTAAGTTTAAAACCTGTGCTTAAGATTTCCCATTTATAAAAATCACTGGCAGTAGTTTAAGACTTAGTGTTTATGAGGAACACTGCAATGCTTTGAGAGCTGCTGAATAAATGGCAAGCCTTGCCATTATTTTTGTTCCACCTTTAAGCTGTCAGATTATATAAATCTAGGCAGATGCCTTAAAGCACTGTGTGCAGATGAAAGCTCTCTAAAGGAACAAATTCCCCTTTCCTTCATCTTGGAATAGCGTATCGTAATTGTATGGGAAGACAGGACAGCTATTACTGAAAAGGAGGTGTAAAAGAATAGGGAAGAACCTAACGCAGCACTAGAAAAAGAAGAGATAGGATACAGCTATTCATCCAAAGTGATAATGAATCATGAAACCAGCCTGTTGAGTGTGTCTAATAAACACTTTGACATTAAGGGGCCTTTATGACCATGAGACAATGACTGTTGTCTGCTAAATGCCCTGTGCTCTGGATGCAAATGTAATAGCCAGGAGCCTGAGATAACTGCACTTTACATGCCCATTGATGCTGTTTCTTTTTTAACCTGAAAGTCTCAAAGCTATTTTGAAGGCATGCTAGACACTCAAACTCATTTGCCTTGTTTGTGACAGTCTTGCCTAACTGATTTATAAACTTTGAGCTCTGAAGCTGAAAACTAAGCATTTGCTAGACTCTAGTATTTCTATGGGAATTATAGATCAGGGCTTCTACGGGAATTCTATAGGGTGCCTTTAAGCTAGCATGCATGTGGGGAACAAAATTAAGCTGGTGTTTAATATACCCATGAAAGAGAAGTATTAAAGTGTGTTGTCCAGAAATCCTGCAACATTAATGATTTACCTATTTGCATCCTGCTTTCCTAAATTCCTCTCCAGAACCTAATACAAAACTTCTCAAGATCTTTCTAAGGCAGTTGCTGTTTGTTGCATTGCACTACAAACTGCTGTGACATATCTGCAGCATTTTGATGAAATTACTGGAACCGGAATCATTGGTGGTGCAATTATTCCTTATATAGATGCTTTAATTACAGCAGTGAGATGTTATGAGGTTAATTAATTGTTGCTTATTAAATGCTTTGAGGCTCTTGAATGAAAGATGCTACATATGTGCTAAGGATGATCATTAGGTATTAACAGTAATGCTTCCAGCTCTTTGCAGGGTGAAACCAATTTATTTCTATTGAGAAATATTAAATGTTCAGCTAGTTGGATCCATGGCACATTTCAGGTTGCAAGCCAAAATCCAAGTGTATACTTAGGTAGTGATGCACACTCTGAAATTTGGCTCGTGGGAGTAGTCCCATCAGTTTCCATTGGAAAAACAGAAAAGAGCTGGAAAGGCAGCAGGTTGCAGAAACTGGAGGAGGGGATTGCGTGGGAGGATGTTCCTCAGCTTTCAGTAGAATCAGCAGGAAATGGAAGAACTCACAGGAATGTTGAGATACTGGCTCTAATTTCATGATTTTTAAGCCACAGTCATTGAATGGCATCCATCTGCACGTGTGCAGCAATTGCAGTTCCATTACCTTCAGAGCTGCCTTCTCCTTTTTAGTTTTTTTCTCAAATATTTTCTGTATCAAGCAGCAACTGTAGTCTTGCCTGTGGGCATGGCCAATTCATCTGTGTTGAAAACTAGGCTGCATAAACTCTGGTATTTATCCTGGCACTCAATGCTATGTCTGGAGAGAGATTTCATCAGTTCTCAGAACCTAATAACTCAGAGTGTCAAAATATGGGCTGTTCAATTACTGGTATTTCTTTACTCATTTCAGAGATCTCTCTGTTCCCTGTGCTTCTCCTTGCCACACTTGTTCTTTCTTATATTAAGGAAGAAATGCGTTTACTGATGGGAGAAGAGGAGGAGGAGGAGAGAGTCTTTTGTCCTCTTGTTGCTTCCTGTGAAAAAACACAAAGTGCCTCGTAAGGCTTGGTTCAATACCTGGATGTTCAGTACTTATCTCCATCCCAGAGACAAACCTGCTTACCATGGGAGTTTGCATGAAGGTTCTGCAACGCCTAAAAGCAGAAGGGATGCAACTCAAAGAAAGCTGGCTTGTCTTTGCTCTCTGAACCCTCTGCCAAGCCAAAGATGACTAACAACATTAAAATCAGCTGAAAGGACTGGCCCTTTCTATCTCCAGAAAATAATTACTGAAACGGATAACTGCAGTGTCTCTTCAGGGTGTTGATACATCACAAGGGCAGGAATCAGGCATGTCTACAGCAACAAGGTATGACTACAGTTGCTGTAAACCTGCACTAAAATGAAGACTCTGGGCAGTAGTGGGGCTAGCAGGAACAGTCAATGTGATGTTCTGCAAGGTGGTGAATGCCTGCAGCTCCTGCTGCCTTGCACTGAAGAGGCTGCTCAAAGTGAGGACTGTTGGATCTGCAAGGGAACTGAAGCAGCTGCCAAAGGGTGAACTGGAACCCATGCAGCATATTTCTAAGTTGCTGGGGCTTGTCCCAGCACGGAATAATATGAGCCTCCCTACAGAGAGAGCTGGAGGATCCCAGCCCTAGAATGTCTACTAGCTGCTGTGCAGCTAATGCACGTTTTCTACACGTATAGCCTTTTATCAAACTCCCTCTCACAATGATGGTGTTTGTGAGAGGTGTGTGACTGCCATGTTTCTGTTCAGGCATTCTGTGTAGTACGTGAAGAACACCATGGATTCACTCTGCATATACACATTGTCTGTGAGCTGCGTGCTTAATAGCTCCAAGGTTTCCTGGAGGCATCTGTCTTGCTTGGCAGGTGCTGTAGGGATGAGCTTTACATACACAAAGCATGTGTTCAGGAGCCCTGAACACAGAACTACCCAATCAAATCTGCTGCTGGACCTCCAGAAACCCATGAAAGTGTATGTGTTCTTCAGTTCTGCATGGACAAAATTTCCTGCAAGAAAGAAAAAAAAAATGTGGGTAGGGAATCCTGTATATCTGAAAGCTCTAGATAAAAGCATTAAAAGCATGGAATTTAGCAAGTTGCTGTGTTTTTCTGCTTGTTGTTTTTTTAGTGGGTTTTGTTGTTGTAATTAGTGTTTGGTTGTGGGTTTGTTTTTTTTTTTAATCACTGCACTTGTGCTGTGCAGTGTCCAGTTTGGGAATGAAGTGCAAGACGAAGAATAATCCAAATGACAGACAATTTTAGGAAGCATGGATGAGAGTCTGAAAGCTTCCTCCCAATTTACTGGCGTTATCCCCTGGGAAGTTTTCACCAATTGTAATGGGCCTAAACCTTTTCACATTGAGAAAATTCACAATGAAAAAGGCCTAGGTCTGTTTTCCAGATTGATGGTTTGAGGGAACTTAATTTTGTATGAACTGACTTTGTTTCCTGAGAGTGGAGAACCCTAAGTTGGATATTTGAAAGCACAAGTCACTTCTGAAGGTGCAGAACCTAGTCATGTGCAGGTCATGAGTAGAATTCAGCAAGTCTGATCGGACAGACTTCCTTGGGGAAAGTCCATTGCCATTCTTCTTTAAGTATACAGCAGCTGGCACTACAGGGCTATGGTATACAACTGGGAAGCCTAGATGTTTCTGCAAAACAGATGATGATCATAAAAATACCCAACACCTCATTAAGCAAGTCAAGGAAAACTCCAACAAGGATGCTGTTAAAACTTTTTATATTCTGATGTTGCAGTCTGGATCTATAATAGTTATTGGCAAGGAGGGAGGGAATTCTGGCTTCAAAAGCAGGACTGGGAAGGAAGTTAGGGCAAATCTCATTGAAAAGCCTGCATACCTTGAACTGTTCAGTTGTATGAAACATTGCAAATGTTATGGCTGATAGAGAAGTACGTTTGACATGGCTGATAGAGAAGTATGCCTGAGAGAAGTACATTTGTCTCGGTTACTGCTATAGCCCAGAAATACAAACATTTCCTGTGCTGCAATTGTTTTGACTCAGAATAATCATTCTCCCTTCCATGCTCCCTCTTTCTTGGACTCTGATCACCTGTCAGCCAAGGTAAGCTGCTAGGAAGAAGAAAAGTGAGAATGGCTAGGTGCCCATCTTTGTAGGTGAAAGACTATTTTATTAAATCTTTCTGGACAGTGTGTTTCAATTTCTATTGCTCTAGGGGATCTGGAATCTGAGCCAGTCAGTGAAACAGGCCTCCTGCTCTTAGAGGTGCCAGAAGCGATCTGCCTGTCTGCTGAGTGGAAATGATACAATCATGGCCAAGTTTTGTGTTCCAGGCTTCAGCCCACGCAATTAATTTTCCCATTGTGTTGGTGTTTAGAGACACAGCAATCCCACTGGGTGAGATGCTGTGCAGGTCATGTGGGACACCAAAAAAGCACACATTTTCAAAAGGCAAGACAGAAACACAAATTGTTTTTCTACGGATGAGTTATCACATAGTAATGTACTAAAGCTCATATATAAAAATCTGCTGTATCTGGTTTACTATCTTACCCATGAAGCTATTTTTTCTCCCAATATTCAGCTCCTGTTCATTGGATTCGAGTGATGGTAAAACCATCTGCAACGTTATTAGTGGTCTCAGTATAAAACAGAGCCATTTCACAAGGTATTATGGCAGTCTATTGTCTTGCTCCTGCTTCAGCCGCACCCCCAACACCACCTCATCTCTTTATTTTCCCTGCTTAGTCAGCAGGTTCTAAAACAGATTCGAAGCAAGGATGAAAGCAAACAGCCCTAAATATGCTGACTTCTCAAAGTACTCCACCCTGTCAGTCAAGCACCCAGGGACAGAAGTACAGCGAACATCTTCCTAACAGCAGACTTTAATCTCCTTCTAAAGGTAGACACGTGTAAAAGGGAAAATAATTTACAAACAGCAATGTTAAAAATAGCAGAAAGAATACCTTATTCACCATAAAGTAGGCAACATACAGAACAAAGAGGAAAAAGTGAAAACACGGTCCTTTTGTCCCTTCTCTGAATATAATATTTTTTAAAAGCTTTGATAAATCAGCCTGGTACATTAACCTCTCAGGCTAGGGGGGAAATGTAGTCTGCAACCAGCTTCTTCTGTCTCCCTCTGTTAGAAAGCTGTCCCCCTTTGCTCATAGGTAATCTCTGTAACGGTTTTGTATCCTTGGGTGGAACAAACTTGATCAGCCCTTTACAGCCAGGCTGGGAATATGTCCTGAGTAATTGCTTCTGGGGCTGTTTTCTCCAGGAATCCCTTTGGCATCCCCAGTGATAATACCATGCTGTTCTTACTATTTTATTTTCCATGAGCTTCTCTAGTCCCCTTTGTCTGAGTTCTGTGCAGTCAGGCAGAATCATGCCATGCAGGTCAGCAGGGGTGCTCAGGAGACTTCTGTGGAAGTGGCACACAGACCATCCTTGTCTTGCATTCTTGCCAGAAGGGAAAAAGAAAATCTGCTAGACTTTTGTCCACTCGTTCTCCACATCTTGCTGTAGGGAATGCCCTCTACAGGAGCTGATGAGAGGAGGCTATATTCTCCCCCACGTGCAGCTTAGTTGTAAAGGGATCAGAGTAGCCCTTCGTCTCCTTGCTCCCTAGGGCTATGCACTGACAGCCCCAATCCCCTCTGCACACAAGAACCATTGCGGTGTGTCCTGGAGCAGAGAGGAGCTCTGTTGATTTACTCCACATGAAAATCTTGCCAACTACAGAAAAAGTGAAAGGGTTTGGTTATTGTTGATTTAATGTCCAAACTTCTGGTACCTTTTAGACCGCCATTTTCCTTCTACGTACCACAGATCTCCCAATTCCCGTAGTCGTTTAATTTTAATTGAGGACTCTGGGCCTCTGTATAGGTAATAGAATACTCTTCCATGAAAAGGAGCTTATCAAAGCAAAACACAACAATATTGTGGGGTTTTTTTGGGTTTGCTTTTCTTTTGCCAGCTGGCTGAGGCACAAGGTAGTTCTGATTTTGCCCTTCCTATTGCTGCCTT
The DNA here is from genome assembly GCA_013399475.1 of Chauna torquata. Classification (NCBI taxonomy): domain Eukaryota; kingdom Metazoa; phylum Chordata; class Aves; order Anseriformes; family Anhimidae; genus Chauna; species Chauna torquata. Next base: position 20,829 of record VXAL01011453.1, on the reverse strand, counting down.
TGCCTCCGCAGGGTCAGGGCTGTCTGTGAATGGCAAACTGAAAAGGAGGACTCTGATCTCGTTTGCCTTCGGTGTGAGCTTGTCTTTGGTGCATCCTAGCTGAATAGGATAAGAGAGTCCATATTCAATGTGCAACAGCTACAGATCAAGGCAAAAGAAGCGCCCAGTAAAACAAACAAACAAAAACAAACAAAAACCACCAAAAACCTCTCCTCATGCTTTGGAATTCAGTGATATTTCTTACTTTCACAGCTTCATGAAGGACCAACGCTTCTAATGTCTTAGAGCAGACACTAATGAAAGCTGATTCATCCAATAGTGTTTCTTTACACTGATTTCATGTTTTCAACACAAAATCTTGGGGATCCTATACATAGCTAGGTTAACGTTCTTCCCTGTTTCACATCTGAGGAAACTGAGACACAGGAATGGCAGATGGATTATTCAAGATCATATAATGAGAGCTGAGTGTGTCAAGAGCAACAGCAAGATGGCCTGATTTTGGGCCAAATGATGCAATACTGAATTTACCATAGTTGTTTCTCCTGGTATGGCAAGTCCAACCTGTATGACTATTAGTAGTGTGTATGATTTATCCCCTTTCCACAGGGAAGATGAATCTGTGGAATATCCTGTCGACCTCTGGGGTTGCTAGAGAGCACTTTTTTAAGAGTAAAGGCTTATCTTGCTTCTTCCCATTTGTTTGGCTGTGGCCTGTGAGGGACTCTGCTCTGGAGCACCTAAAGGAGAGAGAAGAGAGGACGTGATACCGTTTGACACATGGCTTAGACTGCTCTAAACCAGTCCTTGCTCTGGGCCTCTGAAAAAGGGAAGAGAGACTGTCAGAAATTGAGAGAGGGGTGTGAGTGAGAAAAGAGGGGGCTGAAATGGTGGGAGAGAAAGAGAAGGGAAGAGGGCAAGAAAAATATGTGAGCACAAGAGGTTCAAAGACATTCTTTGGCTTCTGCCTCCTGTGCCTGTGCTAGCTCAGCCAGTGCTGAGGCCTTGAAGACCTCCCTTAATCTACATTTCCTTTTCCTCTTTCACTGGGAATGGAAGAGTCATGTATAAGTGACCCTGCTCTCCCCCTCTTTCCTTCTCCATTTCCTTTCCCAGCAGTGTCTCCCTGGGAGATGCAGCCATCTGGCTGTTTATTGCAGCATGAGCTGTACTCTTAGATGTATCCTTTGGAATTTGGTCCTGGTTTTATGATTTCTCCATCATTCCTTTGCATTTTCTGTATGTCTCATTTGCTCCCCTTGAGCTACTGTTGCATCAGTGCACTCTGTCTTCTTGTATCCCATGTACTTTCATGTTTCCTCCTCTCCCCAGAGCTTCTCAACATTCCTATTTGGTTTCTATTACTTTTATTCCATTTTTTTTCTCACGTTTCTCTACTTCCTGTTAGCACAGGGAGCACCATCCCACTCTGAAACAGTTGACTGAGCACAGGCATCAGTCTCCCTCCTTCTATAATCCCATCCGTCCTGGGTCAAGACACTGACCTCAGAGGCATTGCTGGAGGCGGAAAAGGAAGATGCAAATGATTCAAGAGGAAGTTCAGTCTTGGAGTTCAGCACTGGGATAATGAGCAAGAATCCTTAGCCTGTCTCCCTCTGTGCTATGAGTAAAATGCATAGAACAGTCTGCTTAACTCCTTCACTTCCAGGAGCAAGCAACAACGCTAGTAAAGAGAGAGGGAAACAAAAACGATCATCGTCTGTGAGAAGTCTATCTATTCTATATTTGTAAGAGAGCATGATGTACCAAGAATAAAATGGTAAAGTAAAAGTTTGTCCTGGGTACTTTGTACTGTCATACTCGTTTTGTCTTCCAGGATAAGACAGAAGACAATCTTAACCATAAAGTTGCTGCAAACATATCTCTTGATAGACTTCTCATGAAAGAATGGATTGATGCTGTGGAATGAAATCTTCAGTTGTGTCTGGTGGGGAGATAAGCTGGCAATATTATAGGGTTATCGTTCTGTGCTCTTTGAGTAATTAAGACCTTTTCCTTTTTATTTCATTTGTCCTGCTGTAACAGTGAACTTTCCATAGTCATTTGCTTGTGCTGGACACCATCAGGGCAGGGCTGAAGATAAAGTCGATGCTTCCTATGCCATGACAAGTGTTATATGTGATGAGTAGCATGCAGAGGTGGTGTGCTGGGATCTGTGCCAAGGAGGTTGAATGGCCACTGACAGCTTCACAGTGGCAAAGGATACAGACCCAGAAAAATCAAGCAACTGTGTCTCATTGCAGTTCATGACAGTTTCCAGATGCTGCTGTAAGTGATTCCAGATGTGTGCTTCAGAACCTCTGGTTGTTGAGAGCATCCATATAGTGGGAGGGCAGAGCTACATCGTCTTCCAGCCATGCATGTGGCATCACTGTCTTTCTCCTTTAGTCTTGTATGATGGGGACAAGGTCATTCAAAAGTGCACCCAAAGGGCAAAGCCTTTCACATGTCCCTCCAGTAACTGCATCCTTTCTGGAGCTCTCAGATGCACACTGCTGTGCAGTTGACCAGGGCACAAAGGACTGTCTCTCTGTATCTCCTGTAAAACCATTTTCTTCCTTATGCACAATTACTTCCAGGGCCCACTGTGTCCCACAGTGGAAGAGGAGAGTGGGAGACATACAGACCCAAAGGGACCGTTGTGATATTGCGTCTAACAGCATAGGGCAGGGAATTTCTCTTGGTTATTCTCATGTCTGTCCTGATACCTCCCTCTGCTGTTCCTTGCATGTTTGGCACTCAGCCTCCAGCTCCATCCCAGCTCTCGTTGACTCCTGCTGACTGTTTTATAGCTGAGGTCAGACCCTTGCATGGTGCAGGTGGCAACAGAGCAGAAGTGGGACAGTGAGCTACCACCGATGCTGTAGAACAGGAGGACGACTTTAAATGGAGATCGTGGGCTTGTTGTCCTGTATGAGCACTCAAAAGGTGGAGCGGTTCAGCTCTGGGAACCCCAAACTTGGAAGTGAGAAGGCCTTTCTGGCACTGACTCCAGACTCTTCTCTCAGTTTCCCTATCTTTAGGACAACACCACCTCTCTATCTGCCTCCTCAGGCTGGGTTTTAGGAGACTGATTTACTCATTTTTGCATTTTTTTTTTAAATGCAGTCAGACCCAAAGTTATTAAAGGCCTTCGGTTGTCCTTCCCAGTATAAACAGTTCTAGGCTGAGATTGGTTTATATTTTAGTGTTTTTAAAGTAACAGATGTAATGATGTAATTATGGGAGAAAAAGGGAAGGCAGAAGACTAACAGGAGAAATGTTACTTATGTTCCTTCAAGCCCCTTCACTCTACTGTCCAATCTATCTTGCATGAAAAGTGCAGGCAGTTTTGCCAAGGTATGTACACACCCTCTGACTTCTGCATAGGGGCTGCTAGGGTAAGAAAGGTGTTATGTGGTGCATGGGGGTGTACGCAGAGAAACAGAATAATATTAGATTGTTAAATCTTAGTGAAATGGACAGTTTTTATTGCACAGTGATTCAGCATCCAGCACAAGGGGTGCTCATCCCAGCTGGGTGCCGTCCTATGAAAAGTAACTACTGCGTTCCAAAATAAAAATAGCTATAATAATAATAACAGTAGGGTGGAAAAGACAGGCAAATGAGAGGTGGCAGAGGCCACACAGTGATGGTTTTGCCCTTTATGGTACAGATGTTCAGCTTGAATTCTTCAGTGAAGCTCAGGCATATTTTGCTCTTTTATTTTCTCAGCTTTCCTTGGCTTGAGATGATGCCCTTGACTCGTGTTGCAGCAGTAAGAGGTTATGCTTTTGCGCTGGCTCTGAGGCTCTGCTCTGGAGGATTGCCATCTGGTGGCCGTCTCTTGGAAAGGCATGTCCATAGCGGGTGGGGAGCTGGCATTTCACAACCCTCAATTTACCTGTGCAGCTTAGCTCATCCGTGTTCCCTCTGGTATGTGCGCTGGTGTGAACCCCAGCAGGACAGAAGCATCTTTGCTAACTCCAGGCCAGCCAGAGTGGGGTGTGAAGCTGGACGTTTTAAAATGGCTTTTCAGTGATGGATGTACTTTTTTAGAGATGAAGAACCCTGCTCTGTGTAAGAGTTTGCAAGATTATAACTTTTTTAATAAACACTCTCATAAATAAACAGAACACTAAATACCTAAAAAGAGAAATAATTAATAAAAGGTATAACGTTAGAAATCAAATGCCAAGCGGTCTTATTCAGCACTTAGAAGCTAAAGCTGAATGCATTCAAATTAAACATTAAACTTTTATTTTTTAGTGGCACTCGGTTTCACGACACCATCGAATGAAAGCTCTGTGGACACTTTTCTGAAGATGCTGTTTCACCCCCACATTAGTACCCAAAGCAGTTCAAGGACACCTGGACTGAACAATCTGGATGACTTCATGGTACGTGCTTTAACTCTATAAATGCATTGCTGTTGCTTGGTAGGGAGTGTAACCTGAACAGTGAGGAAAGAAGGCTGGGCTGGGGTTCAGAATACCTGGGTTCTACTTTTGTCCACGGAAGAATGTGGATAGCAATTTTTTAAGATGAGACTGGGTAGCCCTGTCTATATACATTTGTTTGGAAACATAGTTACACTGGCGCAACATGAGAGTGCAATATCTCTTACAATAAAGTTAGCTATGATGGTTTAGTTTTTAGCTGCAAATGTACTGCTACAAACTGGCTTGGTCCACACGAAGTGTAAATCAGACTGTACCTACCGGCAATTTTACAATGGTTTTTGGAAAATTATACTTTGACTTAAAGCTGAGGAACTGTGCATGAACTGAGTTGAAGACATCTAGGTTCTCTTTCTGGGACATATAGGTGTGACTCGTGAGCTCATTCCTGCCTGTGATGAAGAGCTATCCAGGAATATGGATATGCAGGATATTCCTGATATGCAGGAACTGAATATAAGGCTGGTAGTAACTTAGGGACAGAAGAAAAGAGAGAACTAGAATTGGGCAAGATGTTTTCTATAACAAGCATGGAAGACTCATCCCAGGCTCGTTTCCTAGTCTTCTGTTCCCCTGTTGTATATGGCAAGCAATAAAGCTTGTATCTAACACTGCATTACTGTGAGCCTATTGCACCTTCTGAGTTTTAATAACTTCTTTGCCTATAATTTTATTTGGTCCAGCTGGTGAACCTGTCCTTGGCTTGTCTGGAGACAAGGCAAAAAGCTCTATTTAGATGAGTAGAGATCCTGCAGGGAAGGACTAAGACACAAGACATCTGGTTACATTTGGAATGTTGCCCAGAAAATCATTCTTATTTCCCTGGACAAACCTCATGCCTCATCTTCGCCTCCAATTCCCCACATGTAAAGAGAATGATAGTGTAGAGCAATCTGTGGATGCTGTGAGAGCGAATCCACTAGTACTTGTAGGGCACCCAAATTCTGTGGTAATATGCTCAAAGAAAAGCCAACCAATAAAGAAAGTGATGAATAACACAGGCCAATATAAACCGTTTCTTGGAAGTGGTACAACACAGTTTTAATGACTCATGGTCTCGTGCAGTGTAAAATAACACCATAGTTTCTGCTAGAACAATAGTTTTATATTGCATCATGCATCAAGTGCTCACAGACTTAGGCACAAGAAAGACAGTTTTATGTCTTGTACATGTATGCTTTGCAGCCTTCAGCCCCTTTGCTTCATAAAGATGTAAGGGGGGTTTATTCCAACTTTGCAGCAAAGCCAGTGTTTCTTCCTGAAGATTAGTAATTTGATCCTGTGGCAGCACTTAGATATTTTGATGATGGGTCCTTTAAAAGCATCTTAGATTAGGTAGTCAGATAGGAATGCATGATAATAAACCAAGCAGACAGGGCCATGTGCTGAGTTACTCGTTATCACTTCAATCCATTTTGAGTCGTGTGAACATGCCGGCACTAAAAAGGGAAAAAAGTAAAGTGGGCTTCTTAAAAATAATCCTATTTTTTTGCTCTCCATAATTGATTATATATGTATGTCACTGTATAACAATTCAGAAGAAAGAACAGGGAATATGTCATTTTATCCTTGCTTGTCTTTTGCTGACTTCCTTAAAAGAAGGCAACGTTGAATAGGTGCAACAATGCTCTGAAAGTCTAAATTGCATTCTATTAAAAAAATTGTTATTAATGGGCCCTGCGTGAAATACCAGCTCTGACAGTATTGAGTCAGGCTGTGTTTCAGCTGACTTCAACTGGAGCTCTCCTGCCTCCAAACACAGGATTGGGCATTTATAGAGGGGAACCTGATCCCAGAAAGGCACTGCGGGATGCCATTCACAGTTATGATTAGAAACGTCCCAGGAATGCATGGGGAAGGATGAGTGTACAGTCTGCCTTAGATAGTGCCAGCATGGTCTCTAGCTCTCTCAGAAGTGGCCAGATGGTATTGTCTTTTTTCCCAGTGATTTTGATTCGATAAGGTCCTCTTTTCCATGTGCTCAATGGTAACAGCTCATTCACTCAGTCTGGCTGCAGAGGACCTGGGAGAAGGGGAACATCTGACTTGAATCTTTTCTGTGGGATTCTTTCAGGATTTGCTGCTGACCCCATTCCCTGGTGCTGGCATGCAACAGCTTAGCGCAGCGCTCCAACAAGCAGCCTAATATCCAAATTCCCACTCCCATCTATTTCCAGGCTCTGCAACTGGCCTCTGGCAAATGAAGAAGCTCTACAAGAGGCTTGGTGTAGTAATTTTGAAGCTTTGAGAAAATTGTACAAAGATCTAACACCACTGCAGGACTAATAAAATCATTGCTAGGGTTAAGTTAGCCAACAAGTTATTGGCTGAGTTTAATTCCTTCAGCTATTTGTCAGTTATCTGTGGATGGGCTTTGATTTTTTTTTTTTCCTGGCATAGAGAGTTTCTGGTTTGTCTGATATACTTAGCTTTGAGCTTTATTCACATGGAGCCCTAACCCAGCCGTGGATTAACTAATTTATTTTCAGACAGGACTTATAGCTGCTAATTCTGCCAGAAGAGGGAGCTGTAGCTCCATCTCCCAACAGCTGCTCAAGCACAACTGGCAAACGTACTTGCACGACTGGCAGGCGTACTTACTAAAAGCTTTGGATTCAGTTTGTCCTTTGCCTCTTTCTCTTCAGGCAGCTGCTGGGAATAACCCTTGGTAACATTCAGTTAGGTCAGTTTTTTGCCAAAACCCAATGGTCTAAAAATCACATCAGATCCAAAGGGACTTTAAGTACCCATTTAAAATCATAAAGGTTTTATTATTACAGATCCTCTTCGATGGAAGCATCTTGTGCTTTTTTGATCAGTCTTTTGGTGGTTTAGTTTCTCTGCAGTCAGGTCAGAGTTTATCTGACAGATATGTTTGTATTTCTAGTAACATAACTCAGGAAGCTGGTGCTTTAAGAACAGTGTCAGCACTACAAATCTTGCAATGAATTATTGAGCCAGTGACGCTTCAGGTGGCCAACAATGTAGAGGTCAGAAGAAACTATTAGGTGAGGTTCTCTAGAGGGTTTTCTCAGGTAATCCCGTTCTGAACATGCACTTGCAGAGTCAGAAGTCACGCTGCTTCTAATTCCTCCCTAGGATTCACTTGATAAGTCTTGCATCAAATCAATATATAGTATGTTAATTTTGAAGGAAAGGGTAGACATAACAGCCCACAGGAACAAAGAGGATTTTCCTGGCCTCAGGACAGGAGAGGTCTGCAGTCAGGGCAAGGAAACATAGAATTAAGGTCAAGAAAAGATGCAAGCCAGGGCAAAGCCAGGTAGAACCTTGTAGCTTAAGCTTGAAGGGTTAGAAATGTGGTGCAAATAAATTGGCATGGACTCTTCAGGCAAAAGAAAGAATTGCATGCACTAGGAATTGAGACTTATACAATGCTTGGAGAGCTCTAGTTCAAACCAGTCAAGGAAGTAGGACATCTCAGCTTTTCCAGAGAGCCCCACTGCTCTGAGCTCCTGCTTATATTGCATAGGAAGATAGCTTTTGTAGCATCCTTTATGTATATTTTCTCTATTCTAGTCCATTGTGGCTACATTTCAGAGGCATTGATCAGGCCTCTGAACACGTAACATGCAAGGTTGCTTTTTTTTCAGTTGTGCATGCAGTGCTCCAGAGAGCCATCTAAGTAGAGAATAGCAACAAAAAAGGTAAGGGCATGTTGCAACTTTCCGAGGGTCATAGGACTGGCAAGTGGCAGAGGCAAGAATTACATCCATCTCCTGAAACAGTTGTTTGCAGATGGCACTGTGCCTTCCTAGGGCACAGCAATGACCATTTATTAATTGTTCATTTAGCAAGAGATCCACTATCTGTCTTTCCTGCTTTCTACTTCTCCATCCCCTCCCTTCACCCAGGATCTCAAACCACAACAAATTCTCTGTTTTGTTGGGGAAGAAAAGTCTTCAGAGAGACTCACAGCCTTAAATGTAATGGAAACATTTGCTAATGAATGAGCCCTCGTTATATGTTACAAGGAAAAGCTTAATTGACAGTGGCCACCGGATAACAGGGTTTAATTAATAAATCTAGGTGGCGTCTTGTACACCACAGGAAGGGATTACAGGGGTTAATGTGTCTGTCTGTTGGACTTTTATGGAAGAATCATGTTGCCTGTCTTTTAACATGAATAACCCGCATGTCTGCGACCCTGCACTTCCAAAAGGGAGAGTCAATCGGTTATGGGAACACAGCAGCCCAGTCTGAATATTTGAACATGGGTTGGATGGCACCTGGGGCAGAACTAAGTGAGATTTGTTTCCTTGCCTCTTTTGCCAGCATCTGGGTTTCTGTGGTGTTGTCTATTGTAACCACAGAGACCACCCTGTGTTTGACAGTCTTCTCAAACTTAGCATTTTAATGACTGGTTCATTAGTCCCTCAGACAGACTGCCAGCACCCACCACAGCAACACCAGCAAGCTTTAGCAGCGGGATATGCAGAGCAGGGAATCTCTGCTATAGGATATTGATACTTTTATTGAAAAGTTAGGGAAGCTGCTTCCTAATATGGTGACTCCATATTCAATGGGAAGCAAGGCTCTGGAGATCTCATTGAAGTCTGCCACAGAATATAGATTGCTGTTATTCTGACCTGCAAGCTGGTCTTCAAGTTTGCAGTGTAGTGTGAAAAGGTCAGAAAGTCCAGGACTTCTAATCAGTCTGTCCTTTGATAACATTATTATCTTCTTCTATTTGCATGTACTTAGAACAGTTAAAAGTGCTCATTTTAGGGCGGAGTTCATTTGTTTGTTTGTATAGTCCAATGGGGTAACATTCACAAACACCACCAGCCCAGGAACACTCCATTTTCATTCACTCTGCAGATTGCTCGAGAGCTAGTCACCAAGTCCTCAAAAACCCCTGCAAAGGAGACAGAAAGCAGCAGCTGACAACATGTACCTGTGCCCAAGAGACATATATCTCCCCTAAGTTGGCTAAGTCCTGCGGAAGCAAACTGAACCAGCCCGATTTATACCAGCCCACGATCTGGACTGCGTGTCTACTGTTACTTATGTGTACAAAGTGACAACTGGGCAGTATATGAACAAAACTACCCTCAGCTTGAAGTAGTGCCTCACATCAAGAGAGCCCTTTGGAACATAGGAGAGATGTTTGTACTCAAACATGGGAGCATTGTGTACCAATGAAGCCATACCAGTTCTGCTTAGAAAAATAAGGAACAGAAAACCCTTTAAACTGATCTTCAACTCCCCCAGCAACCATTCGTGGCTTACCAGTACACCTTAAGTCACCATCCTTTTGCCTGATTGAGGCTGTCATTGTCATGCTCATACTGAATATACAAAAATAAAAACACACCAGGAGTTTAAAGGGGCAACTTTTCACAAGGACTCTATTCTAAGCTCAGAGCAGGTCTTGTTAAGAAATTATCTAAATTATTCTTAAGAAATTACCTCAATTCAGTGAAGAGAAATGGAGATCTAATTAGCTGTAATTAAACTCAAGCTTTACCTCATCTGGATTACAAGACAGATTTTTATCTAGTATCAGCCAGTTTTAGTCCCATTGCAGGCAATGGAACAGAATTAATCAACGTTAAACTTTAAACTGGATCCTGCTCACAATCCTAGTATTCTGGAAGACCATGGGAGTTTTCCTGCTCTTGTCTGCAGAAAGATAGCAGCTAATGGCAAGCATTAAGTGGAAGATTGCCCACCTTTGTAGCAAAGGTAGTATAACAGACTAGCATACCAGTATATATACCAGATTGGCCAATGCAGGTCAAAGCAGCAACACAAAAGGGAAGGCACATGCCCGGTACTGGAGGTAGCTCTCTGTCTCCTGGCCTGTCTTCCCTAGCCAGCCCCCTCCCTGCGGTATCATTCAAACCTTCTCTCCGTTCTGCTAAGAGCTCTATTTGCCTCTCAGCTCTTATACCTCTTTTCATGCTTCCAATGCCCAAGTACTCTCAGGTGCCCTATCTCATTTTTTGTTAAGGCATCCACAAGTTGCTTTAATTATGGGCAAAGCTGAGACAGGTGACTGTCATGCTGGAATGGACTGAGAGCAGCTGTAAGCTAGGTGATGCACACAGAGCTGATCCTTTGCTTTTTTTCTACCCAGGTCAGCAAGGTTAGCTCTGCTTATTGGCATCTAAAGCAGGCCCTTGAGATTGGGATTAGTTTCACATCAAACATCCAGACTAGGGCAGAAATTCCCGCTAGCTTGCTATTGCCTTTTGTTGTCAGCTCCATCCTTCTCACCCCAGCTGCCCATCACATCTGCCCCAATTTTTTTCAGAAAGAATTGTAGCAGAGATGCTCAATGTTTCCTTTATATGCTATTTCTTATACTACTCTATTGTATAGAAGAAAGTATGTCTGTCATTCTAGGAACAGACTTATCTCACTGTAAAAGAACAGGCTGAAGTAGGCTGTTTCACTAAAAGGCCACAAAATGGCAGCAATAAGTTAAAAACTTCACTATAAGAAGCTCTGATATCTTCATTCTCTAGTTGCAGCTGAATCATTTCTTTGCTTAGTTTGTAGAAGACATTTTATGAAGTTTGACTCTTCTTTCATGTCATTACACTTACCTGCTTTAATATTTCTATTTTCATATTTTCCTATAAATTTATTATTCTTCCCTAAATTTGAGTTGTGACTGTGGCAAATAACCACTTTCTCCAACAGGTAAAGCACAGAATAGGATATAGAGAAAGACAAAAAATAAGGACAGTCAGAGTACTTCCTGACTCCATGTTATACCTAGTCAAAAGCATTCTTACCAACAACAGGGATCCATAGCTGATGAAAGCAAGACTTATGAGCTAGTAACGCTGCAGAAACTGTATTAGGATTTTTTTTCCAATACTGGAAGACAACATTTATTTGAAGTCCAGAATTGGGGGGAAAAAAAAAAAAGGAAGACTTCTTATAGTAAAGCATAGCCTAAAACAGGATGCTCTTACTATAAGATTTCAGACTTTTTTCCTTCATGTCATTCTTTTAGTCCAGCATTATGCAAACATAATCTATATAGATTCTTTTCATATTGACCTTACTTGTTTCAGTAGCCAGAACACTTTGTTTTCAAATTCTGAAACTAACGTTGAGCTGTTACTACAGCACAACCAAGAACCATTGACTATTACAAGTCTCACTAGGCAAGCCCTGTCGCCTTTATATAGTGCAGAAGGCACTTAGCCCGATGACCCCCTTATTAGTGCTTGCAGGTGGGAATGCAGGGGATACTCCCTTTGTTATAAAAGTGGAAAGATAAAGCTGTTGTTTGTTTGTTTTGCTAGAGTTCTTTTTTCCTTTTTCTTCTCTTTCTTGGGGTGGGGCAGGGCAGAGGGTGGAGGCAGAGGCATGTGGGTATGTAAGCTAACAGGTAAGTGATAGAAAAAGAAATAGCTGCTAACAGATGCTGTGTAGAAAGGTTTTGCTACGGAAGAATGATGCTGCTCTAAGTGTGGCAAGATAACAATAAAAAAGTAATAAGAAATTAGAGAATAAGATGGAGCCAGGCTATGAGGAATTTTAAATGCAAAGCATTAGTGTAACAAGCAGGAATGCCTATGGGGTAGGAAGAAATGTTAACAGCAGGTTGGTAGCAAAGTGGTAGACAATGGGAAGACAGATAGGCAGGGAGAAGCTTCCAGGCAGAGTCTAGAGAGCTTTTTTTTTACCTGTGTTAAAGAAGTCCTTCAATTGCTGCTGTTGCTATCTACATCAAGCTGGAGAGTGAAACTTTGCCTGCCTTAGGATATCTTTGAAATTAGTGGAAGGGAAATGAGAACAGTCTTTGCCTGCAAACAAGATCTGTGCAATCTGAGCTAAGCTCTGAATGAGAGACACTGCATGATGGTCAGTTAGCAGCTAATATCAGGCCTGAGGCTCCCAAAGTGGACATGTCAGTCCTTGGCAGTAGCCACCACAGGAAGATACTGAGGCCTATCAGAATGCCACTAGAAAGGATGTCAAGAGCACTCTTGAGACCTAGGCATGGAAATACGTAGTAGGGAGAGGAATAACAGCTCAGCTGAGCATAAAGCTGAGGTTATGGCTGGGGAGAAAAATAGGAAATCTGTGTTGAGGAACTTGAAGATTCCCTCTTAAATGCACAGGGACTGGAAATATGTACCAGTTGTTTGGTGTATTACTCCCCCACTTACGCTGATAACACAGTAAAAGCTCTGTAGCTTAACCAATGGCACCAGGGGCTTAACAGCTATGTGTATTTTAATGTCCTAATTATACTGAATGGCAATTGAATTATAGTTGATTTCTCACCGTTCCTCACGGGTACTAGCTGTTCTGTCTGAACCCTAGGCTGGGGGTAGGGCTTGTCCCCATGGGGAGCACCCGCAAAACTGTCGGAAATCATGCTGCAGCAAATGGAAGGGAAGTGAGGTGGAACCAGTAACTGTGGAGGGGAGCAGTGGCACCACTTGGTCACCTGCAGATTCCTGCAAGTGCCTCAGCTGCTGTTAAGCAATCCTGAGTGTGACAGACTTGCTTCCAGTCCTGCACTGGTGCAGAGAGGTTATTCTGCAGGGCCAAATCTTAGGAATGATCTCTGAGGGATTTGGAGCTACAAGTAGTTTTGACTGAGCATGCTGCAGGCAGCCCAGGTGTCTGTGCTAAGTCCCCTAAATGCAGTGATCCTGAACCCTTGGAGCTGTGTGCGGGTTCCTAGGTGATGTTAAAATACCCAACTGCTGCAAGCCAGGCAACAAATCCTTCTGGGGATGGTGTTGTCCTTAAATTCTGTCCATGAAACTGATTCCTGAGTTGTTCCCTAGGCAGGAACCTTAAGCAGACTTTATGGCAAGTCCAGAAAGGATGCTGAGAATCTAAGTAGCCAAATTAGGCACTTACAATTGGAGGGACACTCTTGTTTCAAGCACCAACTCCTGCTTTTGCTGCCTTCCATGCATACAGCAAGTCCTTTCCCTGTGAGCAGGCTAACTCAGGAGACTACATTTGGCCAGGACCTCTGAAAGGGGTTTTTCACTCTAGCTCAGGTTTCCTTCTTTCATTGTTTAAAAGGAATGAATCTACAGGCAGTCAGTTTTTGCTCCTTGGAGATCTGTACCTTCTCTTAGTGGTAGGCAATGAAAGTCCCAGCCTTACCTGTGAACCTTAAGGACCCAGCAGTGCTACAGTAAATACTGCTATTCTGTTATTTCTTGAATCCCAGAGCCCCTGTGCCTCTTTGTTTGCCCTTGTACTAACTGAGAGCAAGTTTCTACATCAGTGGATTGCAGCAGCATGCTTCCTGGGTAAGTGAAGAAAGAGATCTGGGCTTTCATACTGCACTATGATAGTCGGGCTCCTTGCAGACAATTCCTGACTCTGCAGCCTGCTTGGGAGGGGAAGTCCGAGCTGTCTGTGTAGGACACAGCACCTGGGCACTCTCTGGGGATGGTGGCCTTGGTTGCTTCTGAATGGCTGTGCTGAGATTGTTCTGCAGGTTTGGATTTGAGGTCCTGCAGAGCCCAGAATGAAGAAGGCTGTCTAGAAACCATTTAGAAAGATCAGCACTCGATGGCATCAATAACTCCCTGTGGACTTCTTGCAGGCTGAGATAGTGGCAGATTGTCAAAATTACTTAACGTACTGGAACACCACCCATTCCAGTATGAATAGGCTTCTTGTGTACAACCCACATGATCACAGTGTTTTTCTGGTGTCTCTATGGAGACTGGAGACATACTTCTGGTCTATTGGTTTGGGATCTTTTTTTTTCCTTCTCTGCTTTCAGGTAAATTGTCTTGTAGGAAAAAGAGAAAGAAAACAAAGATATAATCCTTGTGAATAATGAATAAAGCATCAGTCACAGAATGCCAAAACATCCTGGTCCCTTTTATAGAAAAAGTTGGAAATATATTTTTTTTAACACACTACCATCCAGCTTGGCAGAGATTTTGCAAGACTTGTGCAAAAATAATTGGCCTTCGGCAAAGCTGGATGAAGCAGTGAGCATTCAGATGTGGATCCTCACCCAAATTAGGCTGGAATATGGATTAAAGAGTGAAGCAGTGTTAAATTTGGGAAGCCTACCATGCCAAAAACTAGGGGAGCTTTTTAAAGATGTTCCAATCCCAAACACTGACACTCTCATGAAATCAGATGCTTCCCCTTACGGTTGGCTCTGATCCCTCCAGGAAAATGGTTTAAATGAGATTTTTGTTACCTTGACCATATTAAAATAGGTGTCTTGGTTTTCACTGGCATCCTGGAGAGGACAGCAACGTAGGTAGGATGAAGAGATGGATATGCAGCATGGAGTTCCCTAGAGAAATGGATGCACAGGGAAAACATTATTTTCCCACTGATATTTGATGAATACTGGGGGGTACCAGGCACATGTGCCTTGCCCAGACTAGGTGCTCAAATGTGTTTAGGGCGGTAGCAGAAACAGTTACCTTGTGCAATATTCTCCAGGATTTTTTCCTTCCTCAGCAGTGGGCTTGTCTGTGATTGGTATGATCTGCTACCTCTGGTCCACAATGAGTCCCATCAGTGTTTCACCACTCACGATGGCACAGAATGCTCCTTTGCATTCCTGGTTGCCACTCCCAAACTCCTTAGCCCTAGTTTACAAGTGTGGATTCTAGCCTCTTAGCTATAGCATGAAAAAACATATCCCTGCCTGCTGAAAGATGGCATATGTTTCTTGGTGTTGTCTCAGGTGTATGTAGTACCTATATAACACCCAGAAAACAGAGCCACCCCATAAACATCTCTCTAAATGCCTTCAGTTCTGCCAGTGAGCCTGTCTCAGGCTTCTTAATGATTTATTTTATCTGGTTTGGCATGTTCTGTGGTGCCCAGGATAGTGGCAAGGCAATGCCCCTGGTGAGCTCATGGAAACCACTCCAACCACCACCACCAACGGCAGAACCTGGTTTGATCATGGTAGCAACAGAGCATAGGAAAGGAGAAGCTGTTCAGGTGGTGTATGCCCCTGCAAAGAGGTAACTGGGAAGATAGCAATACAATCTCACATCCTCTGGTGCTATTGTGGGAAAAAATGAGGTCACAGGAGGAAAATATTGGGATTTAGACTGCTCTTGATGTGGAGAACACATGGTATTGAGTGAGAAGGTCTGGCTTCTGTCCTGAGGGTTAATGGAGGGAGCCTCTGCCTCAGTTTTACTGCATGTAGATCTGAGACGGTGTCCATATCTCCTTTCTAAGGAACGTCACAATCTGTGATGAGTTCTTTCCAGTTTGTGCGTTCTGTGCCTGCTACCAGAGCTGATAAACAACTATTAATGGTATTAGTGCTTTAAAGCAGAGCATCTTCACTAATTGGGGGGCTAGTCACTGGCTTCACTCATATAAGAAGTACCATTATATTTGATATCTAGATGATTAAAAGTTGTATTTAAGCAAGGGAGATCAGGCTTAGGGCCTGTGGAAGAGCAAGATATGAAACAGAGGAGTCCCCATTGATGGTTCAGCTATCAGTGCAATTTTATTAGAGAAAGTAACTCAAGCCTCAGTTTATTCTGACCATGTCAAGGGCTGCTTCACAGTGTTGCTGCTGTAAGCCCAGGTCTGTCACGCAAGGAACAAAACCTGCTAGCAAAGCCAAGGCTGGTTTGGACTCCACAAATGTTGCATCATCACAGTGAGGCAGAGGGAATAGGAGAATCAGCCTGGCTCTGAGTGAGGTCTGTTGACACTCAAAGGGGCTGCAGAGAGATTTAAAGGTGGCGGGAAGTAATTGTGAGGATTCAAGCCCAGCTCCATAGCTCAGGGGGGAAAAAAAAAAATCGATGTAACAGCTGGACTTGGAGCAATCCTGCTCCGCAGCCACTTAGGCCGGGAGTGAAATTTGCTTGTAAAGATAAGCTGGAAGCACGAGCCTCCCTGAAGCCAATGCAGCGCGTGAGCACATGCAGTTATGTCTCTGCTTTCTGATTTCTATTACATCGCACACTTCGGTGCTCAGTAGTATCATGTTGCCATCTGCACAGGGGCGAAGGTAAAGTTCAGAGTCAACAAACACTTCAGTTTCTCTTCCATCCTCTGATATGTTCCTGCTTTTACAGAGGCCTTCCAGGAGGAGGGGAAGAGAGACCCCACTCAAGGTGCCCAACTCTCCTCTCTCTCTAAGCATTTCTGTCAAGGGAACAGAGCACTAAGGGGCTGATCGGGTTTATGTAATTTTGTGTACATATGGGGAGACTTTATATCCTCCTGGTTTTAAAAAGCTTTCTGGGCAGTACCATTTTCTCTGGCATCAGGCAGATAGTAGAAACCCGCTTCACTGGTGTTACGTGGATGCTGAGACCTTTGACTTAAAGGGACTTCCATGCGCAGAGGCCCTTCACACCGAGAGGACAGAGCCTCTGGGCATACTTCCCTTGAGTGAAATGCTGGCCCAAATGTGCCTCCTCTTTCTAGCTAAACATTTGATTTTTCTGTTTTGGATCAGGTACCAAGCCCAATACCAGGCAGAAAAAAACATACACTTAAGATTAGAGTACTGGTATTTAATAGGATTGGATATGTCTATATATATCTGTCTTTTCAAAGGTGATTGGATTTCACTGTGAAAAAAGGCTTTTTTAGCCATTAAACATGGCAATGTCAGGGGCTTGAGAAAAGAATCTTTGCCATTTAGATAGGCAAAAAGGAATTTGGAACAAGAAACAATGTACTTTAAGGCTTTGGCACTTTTTTGACAGAATGGGCAGGAAAAAATAGTTGGTTTTTTTTTTTTTCATTTTAAATTCTTCTTTAAATGTGAAAACTGGTGAACTGAAAATCCATCAGGCAGAATTCCTCTCCTTATGCAAATGATCCTGGTGTGCTAGGCAATGTACAAACACAGAAGGAAATCACAACTGGCTTACTCTTCCCTGAGCAGAGCCAGGCACTTGGGTACTACCTAAATAATAAATTCAGTAATACTGCAGTGACCTAATTCCTGTAGCCTTAATCACAGTCCTCTGATAATGTTAGTGCTGGGACAAAACAAGTCCGCTGTATGGTGCCTCATCATTTTCCCAAGGTGTACAACACCAGTGGGGTTTCAGTACTGCATGGAAAGTGCCTGGTAGCACCAGGGCTGAGATTAAAACAAATGTCTCCAGAAACCCTGGTTCAGAAGGTCTCCTGCCATAACTTTTCTGATTGACTGAGGGCGATTGGCCTCCTGGAGGCTCCACTTTCAGTTCTCCGGTGGAGAGCTGAACTCCCCACTCTTCATCATGAATGGCACGTTGCTGACTGACAAGCTCAGAGCAGCGCTATTTTCCTCCTCAATTCTGATACAGGCTTTACACACAAAAAAAATAGTTCAGTCGGTGAATTGCAGGATCGTTTCCCGTGGATTAACTCTCCCTTCCCTCTTGGAAAAGGGCATGTGCAGAAATCCTGGTAACCCGCTCTCACGCTGCCATTTGTGGAGTGCAGGTGCTGGGCTCATGCACACAAACTACGTCAAGTTGTCTGCCCTCCAAACCTTTCCTAACATGCCTTTTACTTTCCACCCTCCCGTACGGCCCCATTTCTCAACTGCTAGAGAAACCGTAGGGAGAAGTACTTATCGGCAGGGCTGTCCTACATGGGAAGAGTACTGGGGGCTCCAACAGCTGCTCGGGGTTTGAGTCCCCTTGGCAGATGTTTGCTATTCCAGCCACTTCATTAATGTTGGAAACAAAACCCCTGATTATTCCTGACCAAAGCACCCCCTTTTTGATTGACAGCCAGTGTGTGTTTCATATGATATAACCCATGGTATTGCTCTGGCCACTTTTTTAAGAAGAAGGAGGAAAAAAAAAAAAAGAAAACCCACCTTACTAATAAAAGAAAGAAAGAAAGATACTGGAGACAAGTCAGGGTGTGCTAATCCCACCTGCCAGTCCATCTCCCTGAGCTCCGGTGAGGGCATCAGCGTTTCTAGAGCACCAGCAGAGATGCCAGCCCCACATCGCTGGATATCCAGCCTTTCAGATGCGAGAAAGAAATGAATTCTAAAAGACAGGCAGAGACTCTTGTCTTGCGGTCAGTTGTGCGTAAGTGACTTAGGCGAGCCGATGGTTTCTTCCCCTTTTCATTTCTGGGCTGGATCTAGTTGGGCTCATCAAAGACTCCTTGATTTCCAGCACTTGTGTTCTGCTCTTGATTTAGGAAACTTTCCTCTGCTGGGTCTTGTCAGGTTTTGTGAAGCCGGAATGAATTCAGAGTGGGGAAAGGGGGGCTGCAGCTACTGCCCACAGACACCGAGGGAAAACAGTGGAGTAAAATGCCGTTTGCTGCTGGTTTGTGCTGTGTGGGGATTTGAATCAGTAGCTTGCTTGGGATATTTTTTCAGAAATATTCTTTGCAATCATCATCAGCAAGCAGTGATTGATTAAGTTAATGTTATTGGTAATTATTTTGTTTCCTTGAAAAAGTAACTGAAAAAGTGGAAAAGAAAGCATGTTCCTAAAATCTGTTTTATGTTTGAATTAAGAACCAAGTCTTCATAAAGCTACATTCATAATGTAGTCAGCAAATCTCTTTAAATATTTGTAGTTTGTTTAGGAATAAAAGTAACAGTTTAAATAATTTGAAAATAGTTATATCATCGGGGAAAAACTTGAACTCCTTGGTTGTTGCTATCATTCTAGTAAAATTCCTGTATGTAAGATTGCCTTAATTTCTCAAAATAAAAAGTAATAAAACAGTTTCCAACCAATTTATTTTAAATGATAATACCCTTCCAATGGTTTAACGAGCAAAATGTTTTATCTTTGTTTTAATATAATTTGCTGTACTGTTTTTATTTTTTTAAGCCACGTAATGAGTTTTTAGACAAAAGTTCAAGGAATAAATCAAAAGTATTGTATTTCCTTGCATCTGTCTTCCAGTTTTGACAGTGCTCAGACAATGTGAGCGTCTATTTTTGTTTTTAGGGCTCTCCAAATCTGCAAATATCTGTAAAGTTTAAAGCCAAATGATATTTGTAATGAAAAAGAAATACTTTTTGCACAAGGTATTAGAGACAGCTTATAGATTTGAGGGTTTTTTAAAATATGGATCAGCAACAACAACAAAAAGTTGCTCAAATTGTACTTGAGCTTGCTAGATGATTGTTTCCTTCCATAAAATCGGGTTTGGTTTTCTAACGTCACAATGTGGGGTTGCTGCTGCATGGATCACCGAAGCATGAAAACTAAAGGGGAGCGGGGTGATAACATTTTGTGGCTTTAAATCCTCATATGATGCCTACGAATAATTTTGGGGGGTGGCACATCTCCACAAGGAGCCTCTCTTTACCTGTTTAAAATTTGCGGCCACACGTAATTTGCGAGCCGACTGCGGTCTCTGGAAAGCCAGGCAGCAGCCGGCTCACAGGGAGCGCTCCTCCTGACCCGCCCTGCCCCGAGTAAGGTGTCCCGGTGGTTCCTGTGCGAGCCATACCGACTCCAACCGGGATGCGGTGTAATCCCGGGGCTGCGGTCCCCACCTGGGAGAAGTCCTCCCTGCAAGCCTCCCTCTTGCGGACAGGCCACAGAGCAGAGAAATAAAAGCCGGGGCTCAGCCTGCAAGGGGAAAACGGCTTTGGCGGAGCGGGGCGACCTCGGAGCCCCGTGCCCTGCGGTCTGTCCTCAGCAGGAGAGGGGATAAAGCCGGAGCTCATCTTCGCAAAAAATCCCGCTGAGACAAGCAGCAAGCTGCCAGTAATTCATCTCTCAGGCTGCCAGAGCGGCCCCGGGACCGAAAACACCGCTCCGGAGAAGGCAGCGTTTGCTACAGCGAGACACCTATACATCGTATTTTTTTTCCTTGCCGCTCTCCAGCACTTAGCAGCTCGGGAAGAGGTTCGGTGCCGCAGGGAGAAAGCCCCGGGCTCGGGAAGAGGCCTCCTCCGCCGGCAGGGCGCATCCGCGGGGCGTCCATCCCGGCCGCGCACCGCCGGCTCCGTCCCCGAGGGCTGAGCTTCCCCACGCCGCCTTGCTGCCCGCACTTCGCCTTTCTGGAGTAATTGCAGGCTGGAGGAGATGGGGGAGGGAAAAATAAAAGCCATCGCTAACCTGGAAGCTTTCCAGTTTTTGCAGGCAAGAAGC
>VXAL01011452.1:117309-160948 GCA_013399475.1 Chauna torquata | reverse complement strand
TCAGACCATTTTCTGAAACTGCAAAACTCTGTCCTTGGCCCTAAAAAAGAGACTGTCTTCAATTTTTTTTCACTATTCTTCTGAGTCATCTGATTAAAAGTATATCTCATGGTTCATTTTTAATAGTGTGAAGTTTCATTCAGTTTTTATAGTACAACTTTAATAGTTTAGTCACATTTTCCTGGATTAATTGAAAACTACAAAAATATCAGGTACACCACTCTGGTTGCTTTCTGGGTGTTTTCCTTTGCAAGCATTTATTATTTGCGGTTAAAAATTCCCTTAGCTGCATCCTTTTCTACTTGTTTGTCATATTGCAACACTGCAAACTTTAACTGCTCTTTGACCTTCTCAGGAAATTTTTTTTTGATTTACATAGAATATCTTTGTAGGTGTTAGGTCCTTTTTTACTTCCATTTATGAGCTTAATCAATTACATTTGTTCTGAAAGAGAAGCCACAGGCAAGGTATAGGTAGATCCTTTCCTTTCTCCTTACTTTATCTTTTAGTACAAATTGAACTTCAGGTTCAACCCAACTTGTTCATGAAAATCTCTTCTAAAACTATTACATCTATGGTAGATGAAGTCTATAGGAAAGAGGAATGAATTTAAAGGAATAAACTGAATATGCTTTTTGCTTTTTTTCAAGACTTGTGTGAATTGGAATTTATGGAATTGTTCCCTAAGTGGCAATATAAGTGGTCACTATGCAAGAGATTGACTGCGGTTTCTGATAATTTCAGATTTTGGGACAATAATAGCTATTATGTAAATCTTTCTGCTTTAGTAGAATTTAAGAAGGTTTCATGGTTTAGAAGAAGTCTAGAAACTTTTGAACATCACACTGTCAAGCGTAATGACAGCACAAGTCAGATGAAATAGGATGTAAAAATATCCTGCTCCTCTTTGCTGAATATATAGGCTTTCTACACAACCAGGTCAGGTATAGACATCGATGTAGTAGTTGCTAAAATTATATGACAAGAACCTCATCACGATTTACTGATGCAACTCCCTCCATTATGGACAGATGGTCATCGTATCCCTCGTAATTGTTCAAAACTTTTCTTCTTGATGTTCCATTAAAAGAGAAATTTAAGAGGGAATATGGAAGAAATTAAGGAGATAATTGCTTATAGGACTTTCTCCTCAAGTACAAATGGATGAATGTAGATTCTTGGTTGAAAAAGTGCTTGTTTGGGTGATGGCATCAGAATCATGAACAGATGAAGAGTGGGAGTTGACTTCTTGGTAGTGAATGAAAACGATAGAATTGAAAGAGTCTGTGAAGTGCCAGGAAAGTGAAATCAGGTAGTTTATACTGCTTATAATCAAAAAGGATCAAATGGAACAATGCACAGAATAAAGTGACTTGGTGAAAGGCTAAAAAAATAATATCTGCTGCAGTATTTTCAAATATATCTGAGTTGGGGTATTACTTCCCAGGGTAGAAGAGTAATAGCCTTTTTTAATCTGGAAAGAAGGATGTTTCAACACAATTAAGGCACATCTATGAGGTATGAATTTTAAGATGTTNTGATGGAAACTTGGAAAATAAGAGAACCAGAAAAAAAGAGCAGTCATAGAAACCAGGGAAGGAAAATATTTTAGCAAAGGGAAGGCAGACAGTAGTGTTGGAAGAGACTGGCAGGTAAAAAAGGATGAGGATGGAATTTTGGTAAGAGGAGATTATTGGCAAAAACATAATTTCATTGTAGTGCAGCGGGCAGAAGGTTGGTTTGAAAGGGTGCTTGAGCTAAAATTAGCAAAGAAAAACTGATGACAAACAGGATATACACAGCACTCCATGAGCTCAGAGGTGGGAGAGGAAGGGATACGGTAGTGAGTGAGGTGGCAAGGTTGAGAAGGATTCTTTTTTTACTAGAAATAACTAAACCACTGTGCCAAAGGGAGTGAAAACTTAAGTAAATATGTGAGAGAAGTTACAGTGGAGATCAGGAGACTGAATGACAGGGACACAGGTACAAAGAGATGAAATCAGATGAGGAACTTCTGTGGCATGAGAAGAAAGTTTACATGAGAGGAATGGGAAAGGAAATTAATAGGCTGCACTGGTAGAAGATCACAGAGCATTTAATCAGTTTTCCTTAAAAACATGGGTACCAGGCCAAATCCACCTTTTCTATCCAAGTTTTTTGGCAAGTGCTCGTTCAGCTATACACTTACATGAAGATTCTTCAAGTTCTTGAAATCGCCTTCTTTAATTTCAGTGATTTTGTTGTTCTGTAAGTCCAGCAGAGTTGTGTCAGGGGGAAGGTCTTTTGGCACTCTTTCCAGACCTAGGGATAGTGAAAAGAATAAACAACTGACTTTGAAAGAAACTTCAAACAGGGTTCAGTACTTTCCTTAGTACTATTTACCTTTCAGTAAACATTTCTAGAACTCATTTCCTGAAGAATCTTATGAAGACTTATTTGACAGCATTTCAGTCTCCAAAGAGTCAAAGGGAGTTTTATTTTGCTATGTCAAATTAAAATGTAT
Organism: Chauna torquata; assembly: GCA_013399475.1. NCBI lineage: Eukaryota > Metazoa > Chordata > Aves > Anseriformes > Anhimidae > Chauna > Chauna torquata. The sequence goes on along the minus strand of VXAL01011452.1, from coordinate 158,445 downwards.
TTATTCACATTTCCATTCTGCCCTTTTCTGAGAATATATCTAAGTTACAGCTTGAAGTAAAGGATTGAGCTTGTCAAAATTATTTCTAACACATTTAACCCCACTGAATTGTGTGAATAAAAATTGCTTTCAGAAAGAGGTATAGCATTTATTAATTTCACTGGGTGCTAGCTTTTTTGGATAGAGAGCATTTCCTGTTTTTAAAAGGTAGTAGACTTTTCTTGAAAGAAGGACAATGGCTAACTATAATCACTTCCAGAAAAAATATTATTTGTTTGACAGTAACTGAATAACTTGCAGTAAAGTCCTCCTTAAAGGAAAAAAAAAAAAAAACCAACACTTTTCTTTCAGCTGAAACTATGTCCAAGTTTTCTGGAGAACAAATCTCTTGGTTTCACTACAACTGCCAAAAGAACATCAGACAGTTTAAATTAAAGACTCTCTTTGGGACTATTTTCTGAATAGCTGATATGTAAGTCCAATGAAGTCATGGAAATGAAATTATTTAGTGTTAAATAGCACTCACTTTACCCAGCTTTCCTTTCATACTGTGACCTGGAATAGAGCAAATCTTTTATAGTCATTCTGATTTACCATAAAACTAAAATGTTCTTNCAGAATGTGAAATGCTAAATGAATAAATGAATGCCTGGTAGGAATAATTTATAGACATTAATAAAGTCTCAATATGGGCATCTAACAAAAGTGGACTTCTCCAGGTACAACAGCCTTCTTGACAATAAAGTTTTTAATAAGTATTTCTGAAGCTATACTCGAACTCTCTTTGGAAAGATTTCTCTGTAAGTGTCAGCAGTGTCTCCCCAGCAAATCCTGGAAATAAGCCTCTTTAGTTATCTACATATAAGAGAGGTGTAGTTAAAGTTATCTACATGTAGGAGACCTAAATTTTTGATGTGTTTGCCTCTTTTACACTTAGCTTTAAGTGATAATATTAGTCTCTGTAGAACATATTCTGTTCTCCTGCCATTATAAAAAGTTAGTTTCTGAATTTAAAAACGTCCTAGCCACTCTCTCAATTTTTTTTTCCCCACCCATAAGTTCTCAAATATCAGCTAAAAAAGCATTAAAATATATTGGTCTGATATTTATTAAAACTGAGTGCAATATAGGTTAACATGGATGAGTTTTAATCACATCAGAACCCAACAGTTTTAAAAGCAGAATCTTCCAGCCCCAGAAGATGAATTAGTAAAAGCATGTACTGTATATAAACTGACAAGAGCCAAAGCTCACCTCTCATGCTATTCACCTTACTGATTTTCAGAGCATGAATAGATGATACAGGTTAAGGTTCTTCGTGTTACTAAAATAATATTTTTTCATTTAGGCATGGAGTTCATTTTTACTGAAGGCAGTTGCAAAACCCTCATTACTTTCAGAAGTGTAGAACTAGAGCTCCAAATATACAAAAATATAATACCATATAATCTGCATGTTGTCTTTGGACAATTTCTGTGCTCTGCAGACAGCAGTGATGTCAGCAACTAAAAATTCTCTCCCCAAAAGCACTGTTTGTTTAAGATCATAGTTTTGTTATAAGAAGTTTTCACAGTCTAGCAAATTTTATAGTATTTTTCACATATAAACACAAAAAATATTTGAATTATTTGTATACAAAGTAATATTACTATGTTCTGGTTGTCAGTATGTTTATATTAAAAAGACTGATATTTGTAATTTAAGTGCTTGTGGCAGAAACTGGTGTACATGAGGGCTATACAGCTGTAGATTATGAGAGGCCCTTGGAACACGATTTGTAAGAATACTTGGATTGCCATTGAAGGGATAATTTGCTAGAGACTAAACTTCAAATTAAATTTCCAGCTGAACACTTCAAGCTTCACAAGCCAGATTCTACAAGCTCAAGTGTTTTCTGTGAATGAGGTAAAACTGATAATTTCACAGAGCAATGAAGTTAAGCTGTTTCTTATTATAACAAAAAGACAACTATAATCAGATAACCCTTTGTGAAAAGTGATTTATAAAAGCTTCCTATCTTGTACTATAAACTAGGATGTACAATTAGCTCCGCATACAATGAATATAACTTCCATCACTTAAAATATTAAACTTGTTTTATTACCTATCTCAAGTATATTGTTATGTATTTCCTGAACCCATTTCTAAAGGTGGTTCAGAAAACAGCTGTAGACACGGTATTTGATTTTTCCTTGGCTTGTTGAAGTTTTGAACATGCGGAGAGAAAAGCATCATACATTGTGCAGAGGAGTACAGGATGCACCCTAGGTGCCATAGAGGTGTTGTGTTAGCATTAAGCAGTATAGAACACCTACCGACAGCTACGTCAAAAGGAGCTCTCCAGTGAAGTAAAGGTTTGTAAATGGGTACATCTGGACACTGCCTTATAAAATCAGCAGCTAGATAATTCAGGATTAAACTGTTACTTGTGGACTGGACTCAAGTGTTTCACCGCTTGCCCCATCTACACTGGCTTCGGGAGCTTGCAGGCCCAGGCCTCTGTGTAGATAAATCTATCTCCAGATAGATACAAGTAGGAGTGGTGTAATGCAAACCAGTCCCTGCCACGGAGTTTCCCTGCCCAGAGGGCAGACGTTCAAGTCTTTCAGGTCAGGACAGGTCAGTACACAGGCAGTGCAGATGAATGCGGGAGTTTGAACTAACATGACAGCATGACAGAATTTGAACTGAATCTAGAAAACTGCAATCCCACTAGAAGCTGAAATTGCTTTTGACTCCTGGCCTGGAATTACCATTGCCCAGGAGAATTTTTGGATCCTTCTGGCTGGAAACAGAGGAGTTTAGAGATGAATTGTGGGCTGTACTTACTACTTATTTCTGAGAAACACAAGTGGTACCCACATACTTCTGAAAGCATGTTATAGTGTGACTCTATGTCTACCTACAAATGCCTTCCAGTGAAGTTTATGTAATAGCAACTGAAAGGGGAAATGGTATGGGAAAATACCAATTGAGTCACTTCTTAATCATTTTAAAACCAGTTTACACAAGAATTCCAGCTCTTAGGGTTTTTTGTTTGTTTGTTTGTTTGTTTGTTTTTGTTTGTTTGTTTTTTTAATATGCATTTACGCTTGCTTCCTAAAAAGTTATATGGCAATCTTTCATAGCAGTCTGACTTACGTGAATAATCAGTGCTATACTGTTTCGTATTCAGTTCCTTGGAAAAATTTCAGGCCTCTGGTTTCTAAGATTAACTTAAAACTGACAAAAACTTTCTGCTTTTCCCACTGCCTGTTAAATTGGAAATGCATATGGCTTTATTTATTGTGACTGAATAAAACTAGATCAGTTATTAGTTTAGTTGGTAAATGCATTTAAAATTTTCACAAATAAGCAGAAATTATATAGCCCTGCCCTTCCAAAATTCTTATTTACTCTGAAATCAAAAGCCTAAAGAATCTGGAAACATAAGGGACTTAATGAACCAGTTTGTGTATCTTTAGTCAGAAAACTATTGCCATTTGCACTAAAATAGTTCTTCAGGAGAAATCACGTCTTCCTTACAGAAGCTAAACCGTTATCAGTTCCTGCAACACAGACCAGATGAGTACCATTCTCTGCAGATTTCAACAAGTAGAATTTTTTTTTCTGTTCTACATCATCAACCTGTAGCACTCAGCAATTCCCATCAATATACATGCATGTGTGTAAACATGCGCGCATATGACAATACATAAAGAACAGAATATACTATGGAACTATAAAATGAAAAAAAAAGTGTAAATAAGCTTGAAAAACTTCCTCTTGTCAGTCAGGATTAGTTGTACTTTTATTGTCCCTGGCAGAAGCTTTCCTAACTTATTCTTACACTAGTTGCTACGCCACAGATTTTTGGAATAATTATGTTCAAATGTATTAGAGGGATGCCTAGCAGAGCTACACCATCAGTGGATTTCCTTCACATAGATGAGGACCCACACTCACTTTTGGAAGCACTGTGAAGGAAAGGCTCATCTAGAGTCACCTAGTCAGTGGAGAGAGGTTATCAGGACTAGAAATCCCTCCACCGTGGGAGGATGGAGAAGAAGGTAACCTTTCAGAAATCGGGTTTGTCTCTGTGGGATCCTATCTACGTGGTGTGTGGTGTTTTCTCACGATTTCTTAAGTAAATTAGATTTATGCAACTACAATGTCTGGCTGTTTATCTGTGACTGCATTGCCACCTGGAGAGGACAGAAGTCTGATGGGTCTGGAGGTTTTATGAGACCAGAAACCAGGCACAAATGAGCTAAGCTAACAATACAGTGAGGCTGGTATAATTCAGCCCTTACTGAGTCCCTGAGAGAGCAGCAATCTGTGGCTAGTCATCTCCTGTGTAGTGATACACCAGCCCAACTCACATATGCTGCCATTTAGCTGTCCAAACAGGTGTAGGAGATGTAGCAAGGATTTGGGAATATTGTGAGGACCAAGGGAGATTAGGGGTTTTGGTATACAAGTCAAGCTTCATTACTTTTGCAGCTCAGGGAATTACCCACTTCCCGAGATGTGATCAAGTGGCTGTGGAATTGTTTAACCCCCAAAATGAGAAGGGTGGCATTTGTACCCTTCTCACTATGAAGGGGCTTCAGTTTGCTGCTCCAGTTTCTCAGAAGTGAGAGTCTGCAACTTGGCGTGAAGCCACGTTTCAGCTGCAGGCCTACGACTATGCAGGAAAGGAATGTAAGATTTATGGGGCTAGTGAGAGAGAAGAAGCAAAAGGGAGTCTGAGTCTGTAGCCCAGAGATGAGGACACTTCCCTGGGAACTGTGTCCTTGCAACACTGAGACCACATAGTCAAAATAACAAATACATTATTTTGTGCCAATTGCAAACAACTTCAGACAGTGGAGCTTGGTATGTTTCTTTCTTTGTTTTTGTTTTTGTTTTTGTTCTCCCCTCTCCTCCTATCCAGTTTATAAGAAGCAAGGATGGGGCTTATTCCCCTAAATAAACATTCCCTTCCCCAGCTCGGAAGAAGGGGTCAAAATGCAGAAGGAGAGCTGAACACTGCAGCTCAGATACGTGTGTTATTGCATTGCAACACTCAACGATTATTATCATAGGGGCCATAAATGGGGCTCTTTTCAAGTCTCCTTCAGTTTCCACTAACAGCTGCTGCCAGCTGAGGAATTTGGGCTGAGCTACATGTAATTCCCAGTCGTGGTCATCAGCGGCTGCTCTCCCGGTGGGGGCAGCCTCTCCAGCAGCTGCCCGTGCTTCCTCCGCTATGTGCTCTCCCCTGCTCAAAGCCCAGCTCTGCCTCGTCCCACCAGTGGGCTGCATGCCTCCCAGGGGGTGAATGCCCTTGGTGATGCCCTGTGCGGACTCTAGGATGAATGGGGTGAATGGCAAGCTTATGGGTTCAGGACACTTAGTCATGGAAAATAACAGGACTCAAGAACAGCTTTCTGGCAGGATGGCAGGGAGCTGAGCATAGTGTTGAATGCTTCAACTTAGAAGAGTTCACTGAAGCTTTCCCAGGCTGTGTACTTCAGTATTTACTGGAAATTTGTTTTCTATTGTGTGGGATTTGAAAATAGGAGCAATTTCATGATCTGCATCCTACCAGCCATAAAAATAAGAAACAACTGTCTTTCTTTACAGAGACGTATCCACAGCCCCCTTCTCCCTCCCACTTTCAAGGTAAAATTATGCTCTCCACCTTTCCCTTGCTTGCTATGAAATCAGCAGTACTACTGGGCACTTTTTTATTTAAAAAGAAAAGCCTGAAAAATTGGAGAATTATTTTCCTCAGGTGATTTTTCTAAGAGAGATAAAAAAAGCATGGTCCACTGGAATGCATGAGACTCTTAAAATACATCTTAAAAGGGATTCAGAACCATTTTTCAGGCTTTTTTTCCTGCTCTTCAGTCTATAAGATTCATGTTCCATTAAGATCCATTTTGGGCTTATTTTCATCACAGATGATTATTTTTGTATACTTCTGAGCCTTCCCATAGGAAAGAATGAGAAAATGAACTCCATCCCCTGCTGAGATGGCCTCTCACAAAAGTAGACCAACCTATATACTACTACACTGTTGTTTTTTTTGTTGGTAGTGGTTTTCTTTCTTTCTTTCTTTCTTTCTTTTTTTTTTTTTTTTTTTCCTTTTTTTATTTTTTTTTTTTTGTCCCATTTACAATATTGCTTCCCAGAACAGAATGAGGAACATAGAAAAATAGAAACAAAACCACACACTATAATCAACTGCACAATTCTCCATTATGATAGTACTAATAATTGTAAAAGCCCCAGCAAAGGTTTTAAAATGAATGTATAGTTTATCTGCTAACTTCCATTTCCACCCACTCTGTGTAGTGAACACATATTTCAAAATATAATGGATATGGCAAGCTACAGATGTTATGAATTATTTTTCTGTGTTAGTCACATTTCTGGTGCAGATAGATTCAGCCTTCTGGCTCCAAAAACTAATACCAAAGGGTAATGATATATTCTTAAAACTCAAAATCAAGTATATTCCATTTCTGTGTTCTTTCTAACTGACTTTTAATTTCAAAGGTCTGGAAGATGTATACCTTATCAAGAAACACAGATTTATTTTAGAAAGGAAGAAAAATGTTTTGAAACAATCATGAGTCTTCAGGGATGAAGACAATGTAAAAAATTAAATATTGTGAGATTTCTGAAGTAACTGCTAGAATTGCCAACATTACATTTCCCACTGTCATGGTTACTGACATAAAACATCCCATTAGAGAATAGTAACAGTCCTGTGTGATTCATGGAATCTGCCAGCACAGTGTGCATTGTGACTTTAATCACTGTGGATGCAATGCAGATGTACAATCTATGACTATTCACGCATTGAGGTGAAACATTTATTTCTTACGTGTATTCACAGTATTCAGAAGAGAGCGTTTCAACGACTGGGGAAAGTGAGCACTATTTAATGTTAAATTTTAAATGATCCTTTGGAGTAATTTGATGTTTGCCTCATTTACAGTTTAAGCATCAGGCAATAGATACTAATCTAAGGATACCACTCTAAATCTTTACTTTGGGATTTACCATTATTAGCACTAACAATGTGGTAGACATAAAGAGTGGTTTGAGGGGATCTCCTCTACTTCCCAGTAAACTTACACCTTCCTTTTCTGACCACATGGTCATTGCACAGCCCTAGTTTTATGATGATCTGAGGGCAGAGGTTTGTTCCTGGCATTTCAGGAACATGACAATTTTTCATCAATGTTTTAGGATTGCTTTCAATTTACTTTCATACAAGCAAACAACAGAAGAGAGCCACGGTGACTATGTCTGGACATAGTGAGTAACATTTAAATAAATATTGAGAGAGAATTTCCTGACTGAATCAGGGACTCTGTAGAACTGTTAGTTGCCTCTTTCTACAGATAATGTTATATGTATCCTAGTGACTCTTAGACATTTTGCCTACGTTACTTATTTATTTTGCTGGTTAGTTAATGACAGACCTTCCCCAGGTCATCTGTAACAGTCATCTCTTCCAGCCAATAGGATGCAAGATCTCCACCACAGAATGAGAGAATAAAGAAGAGAAAATGAATTTTAGCCCCTAACCCTGAAAACAGTAAGATTTCCGTTAGATTCCTATCTTAAGTTCCTTCTTCCTTTTTCCTCTTCTGTATCTGAGACTTCCCATACGTCTCTTTTTTAAAACATTTCTATTAAGGCTTCCCTTGAAAAAACAGATTTTCTGTATCATGTTCATATCACCCCTTCTTTCCTCTAAAGTGTTCCTATCATGTCTGTCTTCCTGGTTTTCTTCTATTGGCTTTCTCCTCTTTCATTTTTATTCTTGTATCTAGCACACTGCCTTTTTTTTTTCTCTGCTGCTGTCACTATACAAACATTATTAGAATTGTTCCCCTTTTCTTTCCCATTCTTACTTCCCAGTTGTAAAGAACTAGTATGATCTCCTAAGTCTGAAGGTGTGGAAATCCTAATTGAACTTATGGAAAGAAAAAGCATCATAGCTGAATGATAACATAGACTTTTAGCCCTGTTTGGTTATCTCACTTAGGTCTGTCACTTACATCTCTGAATAGAAATATTGAGCAAAGAGGGTTCTTTTGAGAGAGTGGCTATTGCACCAGTACAAACATTATTCTTCCATGTTACCCTAAAATATGAATTCATTGAGAGCCAGTGCAGTTTCCGAGGCCCACAGTGGAGCAGTAGAGGGGGAAACATTTATTGGAAAATGAGCTTCTGGACTTTGTGATTAGCTTGAAAGCTTGCAGCTATGTGCAAAGTGAAGATGCTCCAGCACAGAAACTGAGGTCATCCTGGGCTTTCACATTTTAGGTGATGCAGTGATGCAGCAGAAGCTGGTTCTAAGATGACCTATTGCACATTTCTATTGTGGTCATGATATATTACAGAACCAAGCTGTAAACTCATTTATATTTGCACGTCTTAAATTCTGTAATATTTCTATAAATACTCTGTCCATTTGTTTTGTCATTAAATCCCTAAAGTCATCATGAAATCAGGTGGGAAGAAAAGGCTTCCTGTTTTCACTGCTTTTAGAATATTTCATATTTATTGCATACTTTTCACATTGGAATAAAAACTGCAAGCATCCTCTCCTTAACAGATTTTTTGTAGCAATTCAAAGCACTCTAAACAGATCCCAGGAAACAAACACCACAAGGCAGGTATGGGAAGTGTTCCCGGGTGCCCTCTCAGCTAAGAGCATGCAAAGAGAGTGCACACAAAATCTTTAAATGCTGTTTTCACCTTTTTCATTCTTTATAGACTGCCTAAGTAGTTTGCAGTAGAGCTGCCTGTATATCAAATGTAACCTTGTTGACAACGGTATACAGACCTGTTCAAGGCCGTAAGTCCCATGAGTTGAAAATTACTACACAAAAACAACAACAACAAACACACAAAACAAATAAACAAATGCACACACATATGCACACAAAAACAAAAGCACAAAACCCACAACCCTCCTCCTACCACCACCACTTGCAGGCATGGTCCTTGGTTTTAAAGGTCCCTCCATGTCTGTGTTCACTATTTCCATCTCTTTCCTTGCTGAGAAGCCAATGAGAAATTTCTGCTCCACCTATTTGTTTTCCTTTTCTAGTGTAAAGGACAATAATGATCTGCATGAATGAACCCTTAAATATAACACAAATGAACAGATCTAGAATTCTAGCATTTGCTAATCCTGTTTGTCAGGACAAGCATGTAAAGTAGGAGAAATAAGTTTCAAAAGAATGCACAATGTATTGTAAAGCATATATTCTTAGACTTGAACTTTAAGAAAAGATAATATATTCAGAAAAAAATATATATTTTTTTCTGTAATCACATGATAGATCCAGGACATGGATAGAGTAAAACACAGACCAGTAAATCCAAAGTTTATAAGGAGGGATTAGAAATGACACACTCAAACCTGGGTTAGGGGTGTTTTGAAGACCTGGTTAAAAATAGAAACTTTTCTAAATACCATAGTAACTGGACTGTGTAAAAACAGTTTTCCTGAGTGACTGGAGACTTATATTGGCAGTTTCTTGCTATTATCATTGGTGGCTTCAGGCAGGACCTAAATTCCTAGGCCGCATCCCTATTAGTAGATGGTTCTCAGTGAATATTGGGAAGGAGCTTTTGGACTCCTTAGTTCCTCCTAAGACTTGGCAAGGAGTCTTTAGCAGGTGAATAGCACAGGCTTTATGTCTTGAAAATATGAATAGCTTCTAAACAGTTATATGTGTTATTAAATACTACACTCTATAAAGATGTTAAGAACTTAATACATATATTATAGATGTCCATAACATTAGTAGATGTCAATAATGATTATTTAGTGTGTTTCAAGTGCTTCATTGACCTGCTATGTTCAGTAATGACTTCACAATTGACTCATCTTTTATTAGCTATGTATTAGTTATTTATTTGTACAGTGGGATATTTTAGAAATGAAGCCTTGTTATACAACAAACCAGAAAACAGTCACTTCTGGTACCACTTGTATTTGACACTCAGGATTTCCATTTCTGCCACTAGGCTTTCTTAAATGTCATTTCCTAGTCTAAAACAAGCAAATAAATCTAAAACCAAACAAAAACCAAAACAACAAACAAACAAACAAACACACAGATGGAGTAACAGTTACCTTGGAGCAGGCAACGAATAAAGAAAGGATGTATTTAGAATGGACTAATTTTCACCCAGAATCATGTCCATCAACTGGAACTGGAAGTGGAACATAGGAATTCAGGCTGTAAAACTGGTGGCAATGCAACAACGCCTGTCTTTTGCTCTTGCAGTGGAGAAAGCTAGTGATAGTTGATAAATATAGAGCAGCCTACATCTAGTCAATATTTTTTCTTCTTGACAAATTTTCAAGAGTGTTTTCTAATTATTTTATTCTTAACTTAATCATTTTTTTCAGGATTTACTGGGTATAGGGCTTTCTTTCATGTTTTCTTTAACTTCCAAGGCATCCCAAAAATTGTGTCTAAACAGAATAGATAATAAAATTTTGATAATCCATGGCAAATTTATTGAAAAACAATGCTGGTAACCTTGATTGACTTCTTCATGCTTTAATTTTATTACACATAGCTTCATTAAACTGAAAGTTGGTTGTATAGCCTCAAGTGATCTTTGAGGCCCTGTCCGGGCAATTTAATTCTCCAAGCATGATTTGTCCTTTCATTCACTGTTCTTCACCTTAGGCAGGATGAACGGCCCCATGAGGTGGCTACCTAACTCCCCCATGATTGTGAAAGGAGCCCAGATGACTCTTAGGTGCCTAACATTACCTGAGATCACTTCTATTTGTAATACTTCTTATAGGTCCTCCAGTCTGATCTCTAATATATCACAGTGTTACAATTCACCCAATTATCATGCTATAAGCCCAATGACAGCATAAGCTATGTTTGACTAAAGAATTTTGTCCAGAAAGGCATTTAGTCTGAGTTTTAAGGCCACAGTACTATGACGCGGAGGCTACTATTAGCATAAGCAACAATATACTTTCCCAGATTTCATAGGACCATTTTTAATGATAGTACTTTTTGTTAAACGATTAAGTTTCATGGATTCAGGGGATTTCCTGAGAGTCTTACTTTTTACTAAACAAACAAACAAACAAACAAAAAGGAATAAATTATTGTTAGAAGGAAAAAGTGAAAATGTCATGAAACATGGAGTAACAATCTAAATGCTAGAAAAGTAAAATGTAAATTAACAAAAACTTTTATTTAAAATTATACTTTTTAATATCTGGTCATATGCATATTCATGCTTTTTCTTATTGCACTTTTAGAAACCCATCAGATTTTGTACTAAACATTTAGCTTCAAAAATTGTGGTTTTGAGAGGACAGTAAACATTCAAATAATGGCAGGGATTTTAAAGATAAAGTATTCAGTAATAAGTAATCCTATCTGTTTTCTTGGATTCATAAAATGACTGAGACTGATCACCAATTAGGTAAATATTATTTTTCTTTAAAAATATTTTGTGTTGAAAATGGAAGTTCAAATCAAGGTATGTCCCAAAGGAGTTAACTTCCTTTAAAAGAAGAGATGAGGTTCCCAAACAGAGACATGATCAGAAAATGGGTATTCAGGTGTTTCTGGAAGATTTTATATAACAAGGTAAATTGTCTTTTGACAACTAATAAATTAACTGTTGTCATGTTGCCATGGTTCAGGTGTTGAAGGGCCATCAGTTAATACAACTTAGACACGTTATGTATTCAGATAAACTACCTCATGTTACTGGATCCCTGGAATAATGCTTTACACATCTGTGAGCTTTTCACCCGCTGATCTCAAAGTGCTCTTCAAATACACACTCCAGCACCCATGCTGAGCTTTAATACACCCTTCTTTACAGCTGGAGAAACCCTGCATTTCTAAGCTGTGAGTAAAGCTCCAATTTAAGATGTAATACTGCTTGAACTTTAACTACTGACATTCATCTCTCCTGCACCTTTTAGAGACCACAAAGCCTCCATGGATGCTCACAGCAAGAGGGTTGGAGGAACTCTCCACCTCCTGTGAAATCTCTAAGGATGGCGATTTCACTGCATCCTGCAGAACATAAACACTGCTCACTTCATCAGTGGCTGTCAGACTTATCCGAAAGTGAAGTAAAGCTCTGTCCACCATCATTGAACATGCTTAGGGAGCATTCTGCATCTGCCACAGGACTGAATTGTAAGTCCTCCTGCCTACCAGGCCATTCTGAGAGGAACCTTTTCCTGGGACTCCCTTTGGGAGGTGAAGACTTTAAATTGAACTGTTGATCCTTCCTAGGGCTTTCACAAGGCATGTTTGCCTGGCCACTCGACTGCATGTCTTTGCTACATTTAATATTTTGATACATGAAGGACTGCCTCTGACCAGCTATACTGGCCACTCTGTAGTACATGCTAATAAGCAAGACAGTGATCTCTATGGAAAACCTAGCTATCACCCAGCAATGTCTTTACTGAAGCATGATTAAAAAGTGAACCTATGGCTTACTTTTGGCAACACAGGGAAAATTCAGAAAAGGCAATGCTTTCATAAAAATACCACAATGACATTCCTTAATGAGATACTTGAGCCTGTCGCACAAAGGTAGTAAATCTCATATGAGGTAGGCACCCTGGGCCTCAATACGTCAGTAACTGCACCTCTGAGAGAATTCTTCTGCAGGGTGTGAGAAGACAGTGTTCTTCTTCCTGCTAGTTCAGCTTTTGGCTTGGAGGCAAAATAAGTTAATTCAGATGTATGTGTTTAAGAAGATGTGACTGAAGCTTGAAAGTACAAGAATGCAAAAATTCAGCTGACACTAGTGTAACTGGACCACCAGGCATTTTCTTCACTGTTTTTATAGAATTTGGATTCTTTTTTTTTTTTTTTTTTTTTTTTGTAATATTCCCATCCAGTGCTCTTGAGATGTGGCAACCGGACAAAAAAGATGTAACAATAAAAGGTGCAAACCTGATCTCTAGACCCTGGATGTGATAGTTCTCCTGGTTTTTTTTTTTTTTTTTTTTTTTGCATGTCAGGTAGTTGGCTCTTCCTTACGCAGCAAGAATTCAAAAATAGTAAATGCCCCTTTAGGCACAAAATGAAGCATGCAGAGGAAGAGGAGACCTCTCCATAAGCAGCCCATGTCAGGTCCCCCAGCTGCCTTGCTATGACCTGCCCTCTGCACCCAGCTGGGGAGGAGGGGCCCTCCTTCCAAGCCAGGGAGAGAGTGGAAGACAGGATCTAGATTTCAGCTTTCCTTTGCGGAAAGGGATTTAATTTAGTAAGTTCTTAATATATCCTTGGGAGGAGTCTTGTTATTGCCTGTAGCTTTTCCTTATTTAGTGCCCATGGGACTAGATGATTAAATTTGATAATTTGGGGGGAAGGAGGTAGCTAATTTGGTCGGGTAGTAAAAGCCTGGAGTGGCAGAGAAAGGCACGCCAGGAACGGTGGTTTGCAGGGAGGTGCAACTCTCAGTGCTGGTGTTACGGTTCAAGCATACACGTTGCCTCCCTGATCACTGCGCCCCTTTATCTAACAGCCAAGGAGCACGCTAGGTCATCCTGGCAGGACTTGTACTGTTCCCAAAGAAATTTTGAGCTCTCACAGCCAGGTCCAGGCTTATCTCAAATCTTTGGGTAAATCTGATCTGGACGGAGCCTGAGTTGCACAGAAACAGACTTGAGGAGGGAAGAGTGTAGAGCGGAGGCACATTCAGCTGTCCTGTCCCTGCTCTCAGGGGCGGCCATTGGACCTGAATCCTGGTGAGCCTCCCATCTGGGCCAGTCCCAGAAGCGTCTGTCATGGCCACATGTGATAGAGATGGATGAAACTTCATGCCAAGGCTGGATAACTCTGAATGGTTATAACTTCCCTGAGCTCTGCCAGGGAAATATTACTTATTTTGTTGGGCTGCATTTTTGAACCCCAGGGAGATCTCACTTCCTTTGTGCCCAGAGGCTGGATGTTATCAGCCCAGCTGCTTCAAAAGCACTGTCTTCTTGTTCCAGTATCTGCACTATGTGGGCTTAAACCAAACTGAAAATGTATTTCTTATCATCCCTCTCAAAATTATCTGGGAAACACAGACCTGGAGCTTTAATCACTTTATTTCTGAGTCTTCTTGACAGTATGGGACTTTATTAACCCAGAAGCAGTTGTAGGCAGTGGACTGTAGTGTAACCCTTTGGAAACCACATGAGTGTGAAGGAGAACTGAATGAATGTGAGAGCAAGTATAGCAACAAAGGGCTCCTGTGTGAGTATCTCTACTTTTTAACTGAGTGAAAGCTCCTTACGTTCTGCAGAATTGAAACAGACTGGGGAAAAGTTCCTAAAATAACTTAAATTCCAACAGCATTAGCCATTGTAACAACAATAAAAGCCTATGGTCTTCAAGGTATGTGGGACAACCCTCTCCCCAGTCCACACTCCATGTTTGCTACTATCTGGTGTCTAAATGGTGAAAAAGAAAATGTCTTTCAACAGGGCCAGTACTGTGAAAGCTTTATGAATGCATGGGTAGGTTAGTCTGTGCTCATTTGTGCAACTTGGCTTGCATTGTTCGCTGGGTCTTTGCCAAACATATCTGTTGCGTAATTATGTGGCTTGCTTTAAAAAATTCACAGAAGTTTCTAGGGATGTAACTAATATTTCCCCGTCATTTCTGTACTTACACAACACCCACCACAATGAGACCCAGGTCCTATTTGTTAGAGTTAGAGCAATGACTTACAGTAATTATTAAATGTAATGTTATAACGTAGGAAAATAGAAACACCAGAAATACAGAAATACATTCAAACAGCTGAGAGAAGACTTTTTTTTTTTAAATAAGCTCTATAAAATCATAACAAAGCCTTTTGTCAGTCCAGTGAATAAACTATCTAAGTTCTTTGTGAAGGAAAAAAAAAAAAAACCACTTTAATTGATTTTCTGCGCTACACACTGACCGAATAACACTGGCATAAACCAAAAGCAGTCTCAATGAAGTCAACTTCATTACTTGAGATTTCTGCTTGGTAAAGTCAGAACACAGTGACGGCAGGCATGGCTTCACATCCTGCTTGCCTGGCTTTATAGACAAGCCCTTGTACATGTGGGAGTAAGGGGAGTTTTTGAGAAAGGTTCTCGTGGTTTCAGCTTGAACAGTGTCTAAGAAAGATATTTAATAAGGAGCTGCAACATGTGTTCATTGTTTTGGAGTGTTTCCAAGCTCTTTCCTCCAAAGAGCTGGTTCCACGGTTGATTGTTCCATGATTCAGTGTTGGTTATTCCATGCTCGTGTAATCCTATGGAAATAGGATGATTTTTATGTTGAGGTACTCGTCAGTATGATTAAGGGTGTTGGAGTATGGACCATGCAATTTAAGACCTTTTAAAATGTTTCCATACCCACATCTAACCTCACTGAATTTACTTAATACGCATTTGAAGGAATAGCCTTGAAAAGTTATTTTCCCTGCAATAGAAATCTGTGGTGTTTCAAAGAACAAATGAAATATACATATATAAAATATATATAAAAGATCAAACATACTTCATGGTCACAATGATTGTCCAGCTTGTCAGGGCTGGACCCTGTGAACACACTCATGGGCTTACCTAGGTCAGAGCACTGCACCACGCGAAGATGGCACTGGCAGCGGAAGGGGCACACTGGCCCAAATCCAGATATGACAGGATCGTCTGTTGGTGGCATATCGGCTGACCCTTCGTCCTCCAGCATAAAGTCAAAGAGGCCCACCTGGTGGAATGGCTTGGCCAAGCATGCTGGCAGCAGTAGGATGAAGAGGAGAGCCAGCCTCATGGCTTAGTTCATCGACTCCAGGCAGAACCTAGGAACCAAAGCAGAGGATTTAAAACAAAAGTAGCAATTTTCCATAGCTGCACAAATCCTGCTGAAGGAGGTCCAGCATATCCACCAGTTGCATAACTGTTCCTTTCAATAAATGAAAACTGAATTGTGAAAATAGTACAGTTATGTGATAGGAGTCTGGTAACTGCTTGCCAATAGCCTTTTTTTTACAGAGACGTTTAAAGGCAACTCTAAACACATCTGTTTGCATATTTAGAGTAATATTTATTAGGAACAGGCAGCACTGCCAACTTTGTTATGCAAAACAGTCAACACAATAAGCCACATTTTCCATGTGTCTGTTTTCTTCCAACACAACAGTCTATTTGATTTCATTAGCATTTGTTTCATAGCAATGGGTTTGTTCCCCGGGGATGAACCTGAGGTTCCCAAACTCACTGTAATGTAGTATTTCATGTCTTGAGAAATCTTTTTTTTTTTCAAATGCCAGCTTGCTGTGTGTTTTAAATTATAGCCTAGTAAAGCTGATTGAGAAAGAGTAAGATCTAGTGATGGGGTGGAGAGAAAGAGGAAGATCTTTAGCTATTTAAGTAAGTTATACTTCATTCCCAGTTTAAACAGCACAACAAAATGGAGTACATTGTGTTACATTGGATATTCTTGGCTTTCTTTCCAGATTTTTGGCTAGGGAAAAAATGTTACAACAATGCACCCTGAAAATCCTCTGCTTTGCAATACATAAGCATTTGAACTGATGCTTGTAGTATTGTCAGTGCACTTTCTAATGGGACTTCAGGGCCTCATCCTGCAGACTTTCATACTCAGGAGCAACTTTACACAAGTGTGAACTGCCACCAATTGCCACATTGCCAGATAAGGAAAACTGCTTTAATATGTCTTTTCAGGACTTAGGCCTAAATGCATTTCAACACACTGTACATTGTGCTACCTATGTTGTTGTGCACTAAGGAAAAATTACAAAATGACTGTTTCCAGGTTTTGTATTAGGTTTATATAGATCAGCTAATTTTCTGAAAATTAGTTTCTTTTACTGTTTACTTTACATAAGGAAGCTTATGTTTTGCAACCTTTCATAGGTCTAAAAACAAACCACTATTCAACACAAACAAAAAAGAAACTTGCCTTCGAGTCATCAAATGATAGAAAGGCAAACTTGTCTTTTAGTTAGGAGCCTTTTCTTAAAATAGGTAGCGTAGTCCTGGATGCAGATGTTGCACTTTGTAAGGAAAGCAAAAATGTTTGATTGCTTCTTCAGATCAATAACTAGATCACTGAAATTTGCTTCTGAAATGCCTTTTCTGGGTGCTAGCTGGGGTTTATATTATATAGCAGAAGTTATCTAATAGCTGAGGGTGTGATATAGCATTTCCCAGCTCCATATTGACTAATGGAGATTAAAAAAAAATAAAGCAGGAGGAAGTGGAGAATGAATGTCTCCCTCTCTTTACTGACATAAGGAACCTACTAGGTAGGACTAGATGACTAATGTGGACAGCTGATGTTAGGTGGGAGTTGCATACTGAGACCTCTCTAGAATACCACGTCCAGGTACTCTAACAGAAATGGTTAGTGTAAAAAATGTTAAAAATATAAAAAATCACAGGCCAGGAATTAGATACAATCTGTATTTTGCCTGGGTTCAATTTCCTTTACAAATTTTTACCTGCAGATGCCAAAAACGCAGTCCTGCAGAAATCTCTGAGGATCAGTTTTGACAGGATGATAAAGTTACCTTGTCAACTATGCTAGTGTTTTAAAACACTAGAGTTTACATTTCTATCATCTGCCTAACAAGAAGGCAGGTATCTAACATCTTCAGATGTCCCAAAGACTTCAACATGAGTTCACATGGAGCAAAACATTGTTTCTCTTCTCTCTATAAGAAACATAGTTGGTTTCTTAGTTAGCCCTGAAAGTATTCTCTATTCCTGGAGTAGACCGTCATATTACCCACTGCACACACGAAGGGACTTTGCAGACCCCCACGTCAGCTACTGAGTCAGAGCCTTTTAGCCTGTGCTGTTAGCACAGCCCCGTGCCATGCAAACTCGTGTCATGTAGCCGGGACAGGCCATGTTCCTGGGTGGGGCATCCTCCTGCACTCCCTCCTGCCCTGGCCCCCTGCCAACATCGGAGCAGTGTCCCATGCCCAGCATACACGCCTATGATGCAGTATTGATGGACAAGTAAGGATGTCACAGCAACATGGTGTTAATACATGGTGATGAGTTCTTACCACGGTTTAACCTAATCCAAGATTATGGCATGATCACTATTATGTACAGATGATTGTAGAATAACAATGCAATTTATTAATAGTTTGAAGCAGGAATATAAACCTGCTAAATCATCACCATTCATTTTAATAAGCTGCCTTCTGAAAACGATCAATAAAACACTACTCAAGTACAAAGTATTTTTTGAGAATGCCCATTAACATCAATAAACATTGGGAAAGCTGTGCACCACCCCTGGCATGGCACTGGCAGTCAGTACTTTTTAAAAAAGCTACCTCAGCTCTTTGTTACATATTAGTATATTTTTTAAAGATTGTTGTTATTTCTCCCAGTGTCGCTGCTGAAGCAACCACCCCCCTACCCGAATGTGCAATCAGGATCTTATCCTNGGGGGGGGGAAGCACTTTGGAAGTGTCTTCACACTTTACTACTTGATCATATTTGTATTGATGAACTTCACTTATCTCTGTTAAAGCCTGTAGTAGGCCTTTTCCTTTGGTCCCTGTTTTGCCAAAACTGTAACAAATTCAGAAAGAGTTGTGTATAAAGGAGGACTGTAGGACAACAAAGGATGTCAAGGATCTAATCTGAAGACACAGCACAGAAAATAGCAGACATAAACCACATATTAATCAGGAAATAAAAGTAGATGTGTGTATGCATGTCTTTATTTATATACCTTTTCCGACTGCAGGCACACATATCTGTTCCTATTGTTTGCATGTGTAAATGAACATAAATTGTTAGATACAAAATATATACAGAACTGTACTAGTAAGAAATGTTTACATTTCACTTACAAAAAAAAATAGAGAAGGAAAAAAAATCTGAATTCTTAAAGGTCTGTGACACAATATTTATGTCTGCAGGATAGAATTGTTTAAATTTGCTTTAATTATGTGTTTACAATGAGTGAGAATTTCCACAAACAGAGGAAACTATACCATAGACTTGGCCACATTTCAGTTCAAAATAGCACTGGAAATATGCTTCATCAGTTCACGTCACCACGATATTGGTGGTCTTCTTGTCAGTTTGCCTTAATATTATCTCATCTAATGTCAAAAATCTCTCAAAATGCCACAAAAGACAAGTTAAAAAATACACTCAGTTTCAAAGAAATCTCCTACATTATATGTTTTACAGTTTTTTTTTTTTTTTTTTAAATAAAGCCTAGATGTGGAAAAAAAAGTAGTTGGAAGTCTAAAAGAGACTAAAACACTGTTAACAGGAGTTTCAGCTCCAGGCATTTTATTTTCTATTATTTCATTCATAGGCAGCTTCTTTAAATGTAAGTCCCTCATTTGTACACTGCAACATAGCACTTTCTAACATTACAAAGGCATACGCTGATCTTGTTTAACTATCTACAACATATCTTTTCCTCTGAAATCAGAATTATACTTATTAAAGTTTGGAATATATACGAAGAAATCTGAATGAAAAAATGTATCTCAGAGTGCAGTTTAAATGAGAAATACAAGAACTCAACACGTTTTTTACACTCACTACATCACAGATTCTAAACACTGAATTGCAAACAGAATATACTGCTGCAGAAGTTTACAGTACAGAAAAAGAAACGACTATAGCAGTGCTTATACAAATCAAAACAAGAGACAGAACAGTCAAATAAACAGTACGAAATGTGCACAGTCCTTAAGAATGCATTTTCATGTTCTCAAGAAACAAAAGTGCTGGATACAACATTTAACATTGCTAAACATTTAGTAGGATTTTTCCTTGCTTCTCTTAAAATTCAACTACTTCTTGCCATAGACTTGCCTGAAGTTTTATTAGTGCAGCATAGTTCAGGAGAATTACTGAAAACCGTACCTTTT
The DNA here is from genome assembly GCA_013399475.1 of Chauna torquata. NCBI lineage: Eukaryota > Metazoa > Chordata > Aves > Anseriformes > Anhimidae > Chauna > Chauna torquata. The sequence continues at coordinate 138,528 of VXAL01011452.1, read as the reverse complement.
AATCCAGGGATTTGCAACAGGAGCTCTCAAAGCTGAGATGTAATTAAACTAAATATTCAACCCAGGCAAAAGGCTTTGCAGGTGTGGAAAGGAGGAGGGGGTAAGTTCAGCTCAGTGACTGTCACTTGGTGGAAAACCCTCCTGCTTCTATTCCATAGCACAGTTAAAAAATAAGGTTTCTCTCAATGAACACAATCCAGGCTGACACCCACATTAGATCATATGGTAATGATATGTCTCCTGTATTGTAGCCAGAAACTTTATCAGCTCTTTTGCTTTCTTTTCCTCCTTTTTTTTTTTTTTTTCCATTTGCTTTATTCCTTTTTCTTCTGTTTAGAATCCCAAACTGGTTGTACACTGTAAGACAGATGTGTAGCTGTAAATCATCTCACTTATTTTATTTTCGTCCCTAAAACATATATTTAGTAAAGTTTTCTTGGTTTTAACTATTTTTTTTTTTTCTGACTCATTGCTGAGAGAAAAAGTTTGGCTGTTCCTCTTGTTTATAATACTTGTAATTCAAGGAAAGGATATAAAATTAATCTTAGAGCTAGCCAAAGTGGAGATTAACATTAGAAAAAAAGGGGTAGCTTCAGGTAAAATTATTTATACAGATATCAACCTGCCTCTGCTTATGCTATAATCATCGTCTAAAGCAAGTAGTATATAGTGTAATATACTACTATTATCTTGTATAAGAATGGGGTTTTACATATTTCTTCAAAATACAGCATGTTTTTGATATATATGAAAATCATGCTTTCATTAGTTGAATGATTCTAGCATTTGTGGTTAAAACTGCTTTATATAAACTTTGCTTTTTTTTACTGCTTTCTCACCAGGACAGCAAAGCAGAGGGGAAATTAGCTTCAACTCATTTTTTTATTTTATTTTTTTTTTAAGATACAGTGGGGCTTTTTCAAATGTGAATGGGGCAATATATTTGACTCATTGTTCAGATTTATATTTTAATTTAGTAATCTCTGTTTTGATGAAAATATAAATGGAGGCTAAAATGCAATTTCTCTGTTTCTGCACAACTTAAAAATTTGAGCAAACAGAAAGGAAAGCAAATACAATAATTAATATTTATTTAGTTATCCAAACACATTGTGAACATGTGTAGCTTCCCTGTGCTGTTAACTGTCCCGTCTAAATACTGGAGGCTTATGTCTCTGTGTTTTGACTTGTATCCTTTTATTTCTGCCCCTAGGCTAGGACCAGGTGCAAATCTAAAATTAAAACCTGTAAAATGTGAAAGTATATTTAAAAGAAGCCTGATTTTTTTTTTAGAAACACAATAAAATCTTGAAATTTTAGCTATTCTTTTAATTTGATTTTAAGAAGAGCCAAGAAAACAGCTCTTAAAATTGTTCTTTGGTGGAAGAAAACATGGTGGAATAATTGACTGCTAGTTTTGGTCAGTGTAGCACAAAGATGTAATCAGAGATCTTATATTACAGTTTCTTTATATATTTCACTCCTCCCTAGTCCTCAAGCCTTCCTTCACCTTCTTTCCCCTGCCTCTCCAGTGGATTCAAGACTGCTAATGATTCTTGTTGTGACATTTTTTTCTACATATGATTAGTAGTGTTCCAAGCTTTTATGCTTACAACACAGCCTTATCTTTGTCCAGAAGTGTCACCATGAGGTTTGCTGAAATCTTGGCTGCATCTTAGTAATGTCAGTTATTTGAACCTTGGTCACCAGCTGCATCTGGTTGCTTAAAAAAAAACATTTCAAAGCAGCATTTTGATGAGGAACAGGTCAGGGTAAACTTGTTGTCAGTTTGTTTCATAAGACTCATTCATATCATTTCCCAGTAAAACTGCAGTACATTTGTTCTGATATCTGTTACGGGGTTGAAAGGTGTTAAAAGTTAGTAGCTTAGTCGTCTCTTTGTTTGAAGGCACAGGAGAAGATGGACAGCCACCTCTCTTCCATTTCTGTCTTTGGCATTAGGGAGAGTCAAATAAAAATATAAAGATCAAGGTGAGAACAGGTGGAGTACTTGGTGTCTGCCAGGTAGACTTTAGGGCTCTTCATCTGCATCTCTTGGAGGATTTTCCTCCTTTTTCTGCAATAAAGTCCATCTCAACAAGCTCTGAGGGGTAAAGTTGTCACACCCTTTAGGAATTATGAAGACCTCTAAATCTGACTGTCAATACCCAGAGGTAGAGTGGGCATGTATCAGGTGTCCAAACCCTCCTGAAATGCAAAACTGAGCACTTGGGGGACTGAGGCACTGAAGGGGTGGGGACTTATGAGATTGAATATTGGTGCAGCACCCTATTTAAGTGTCCATGCACACTATTCTTTGGGTAATTTGTGTGCTTATAAGGGGATGTGGGATCCTTTCTGACACAAGTATTCTTTTATCCCCTTTCTTTGCCTCCTGCTACGTCACTCAGAAGAAAAACAATTTTGAAACAAACAAACAAATAAGCACAATATTAAGTCAGTATGTTGTTTTAGGGAACATGACCATATACAGGGCCTTCCATCAATAATCTCTCTTTGTCAGTCTGACCTACTTTGACAACATCTTAGTCAATATAAAAACAAATAAACAAACAAGAAAACAACAACAAAACAAAAAAACAAAAACNAACAACCATGATTAGAAGAATTGGTTTCTATAAGATCTTATTAGTCCAGCTTAACCAACCTGCATGGCTACATGCTGCTTCAAATACCAATTTCCAGAAAGTTACGGGCAACTGCATATTAATGATATTTATATAATAGTATTTTTATTAAATTTTGATGGATAACATCTGCTTCATTTGCTCATAGCTTATTTTGTGGACAGGAAAGCAAGCCAGCCTGTCTGTCTGCCGTTGATGGCTGTGCCCAGGTCCGGTGGAAGTCTGCAGGAAGGTGACGAGTAGCTGCCCTGTAATGAGCAAAAGTACCCTGGGGGAAGAGCTCCTGGAGCGTGAGGCTGAGCCGGGCAAAAGACATGTACTGTAAGCATCTGGAGCTGTCAGTACAGGTTGTAGGGTTCCTCAGAAGAATGGGGAGCCAGCACAATCTGCTCTCAAAGGAGTGGAAAGAAAAACTGTTTTTAGGGAGCTTGGGAGAGAAGAGTAACATTTATTACAATCCAGAAAGTTACTGGAATGAAACCAAAGCAAGAGGACAAGATCTGTCCTGCAGGGACGTGGTGGCCGAGAAATTCAGTTTCTTCCTCATTCTAAGTTTTCTCTCCTGAAAAAGGCATTTTTCTTGGGCTGCCTTCTAATAGATGCCAGCTTTGACGATCAGTGCCTGGTTAGCATTGTTGTGGTTGCTGTGGTAAGGAAGAGGGGCAGGCAAATCTGCTTCAAAGTCCTTGTGAAACAGCTAGTCAAGTGCCCATTCGCAGCAGGAAGGGATGAAACAGGATCCCCTGTTTGGCTGCCTCTCAGGGGCCCTCGCCACCTCCTCTATGTCTCATGCCTGGGTTTTACTAGCTCCCTAGCATGTCATCCATTGTACTCCCTAATATACCACTGGCTGTCTCCTCTCCTTTCTGTGCTGTGTATAATAATTTCTTCCAACCACGTGTAGTAGGCTGTTCTTTACTATAGCAATGGAGTTCCCAGGGTTCTGAGGGAACTGGCTGATGTAGTTGCCAAGCCACTCTCCATCATATACAAAAAGTCATGGCAGTCAGGTGAAGTCCCCGGTGACTGGAAAAAGGGAAACTTCACTCTCATTTTTGAAAAGGGTAAAAAGAAGGATCTGGGGAACTACAGACTAGTGAGCCTCACCTCTGTGCCTGGCAAGATCATGGAACAGATCCTCCTGGAAGCAATGTTAGGGACATGCAAGACAAAGAGGTGATCCAAGACAGCCAGCACAGCTTCACCAAAGGCAAATCGTGCCTGATCAATCTGAAGGCCTTCTATGATGGAATGACTGCATCAGTCAACAAGGGAAGACCTACCGATATTATCTACCTGGACTTCTGTAAGGCCTTTGATATAGTCCCACGACATCCTGATCTCCAAATTGAAGAGATATGGATTTGAAGGGAGGACCTTTTGGTGGATAAGGAATTGGCTTGAAGGCCAATTGAGTGCTCTGAAGGCACTCAGAGAGTTGTAGTCAATGGCTGTGTGTCCAGGTGGAGGCCGGTGACGAATGGTGTCCCTCAGGGTCTGTCTTGGGACCGGTATTTTTTAATATCTTTATCAATGACATAGACAGTGGGATCGAGAGCACCCTCAGCAAGTTTGCAGACAATACTGAGCTGAGCAGTGCAGGTGATACAACAAAAGGCAGGGATGCCATCCAAAGGGACCTGGACAAGCATGAGAAGTGGGTCCACATGAACCTAATAAGGTTCAACAAGTCCAAGCACAAGGTGCTGCACCTGGGTGGGGGCAATACCAGACGTGAGTACAGACTGGGAGAAAAACACATTCAGAGCAGCCCTGCAGAGAAGAACGTCTTGGGGGTTCTGATAGATGAGAAGCTCGACATGAGCCAGCAGCACGTGCTTGCAGCCCAGAAGGCCAACTGCATCCTGGGCTGCATCAACAGAGGCATGGGCAGCAGGCAGAGGGAGGTGATTGTCCCCCTCTGCTCTGCCCTTGTGAGGCCCAACTTGGAGTGCTGCATCCAGGTCTGGGGCCCCCAGCACAAGAAAGACACGGACCTGTTGGAGCGGGTCCAGAGGAGGGCCACGAAGATGATCAGAGGGCTGGAGCACCTCTCCTGTGAAGAAAGGCAGAGAGAGCTCAGGTTGTTGAGCCTGAAGAAAAGAAGGCTCTAGGGAGACCTCATTGCAGCCTTTCAGTACTTGAAGGGGGCTTATAAAAAAGGTGGACAGCGACTTTTTACTCAGGCAGATAATAATAGGACAAGGGCAAATGGTTTTAAACTAAAAGAAGGGAGATTTAGATCGGATGTTAGGAGGAAATTCTTTACTTAGATGGTGGTGAGGCACTGGAACAGGTTGCCCAGGGAAGTTGTGGTTGCCCCATCCCTGGAGATGTTCAAGACCAGGTTGGATGGGGCCCTGGGCAACCTGATCTAGTGGGTGGCATCCCTGCCCATGGCAGGGGAGTTGGAACTGGAAGGTCTTTAAGGTCCCTTCCAACCCAAGCCATTCAATGATTCCTCTACTTCAAGTAAATGCAAGTAAATATTGACCCAAGCTTAATAAACATTGATCCAGGTAAATATTGACCCGGCACAGCCTGACAAGATAGCTAAAGAGACAGAAATGCCATTTCTGAGTATTCTGAATACCAATTTTCCTTCAGTGCTCTGTGACCTCACAAACGATAGTCTTGACTTCTTGACATTTCTACAGATCGAAAAGACCAAAGTATCAGATATTGGAAAAGTGCTATCAGTAGCATTATTTTCCTGTACCTGTGAAAGCACCTTTTGCATAACTGTTTGAACAAAAAGCAACCAAATTTCAAAAAATAGAGCCCTCTTTTTGGAGGAAATCTCTTCTGTCCGTTTGTCTTCCCTTCTCTCCCTTTCCCACTCCACAAGAGCATGTATTATATAGGCCACCTCTCATGATTATCTCCTTGGTCTTCTGAAGGGAGACTGCGGGGTGTGCAGGTCACTCAATGAAACAAATTCAAATTGTTCTCAATTGAAGTATTCAATATTTGACCATATCCTTTACCTTGGTCTCTTTTCTATGGAAAAGGTAATCTATTTCTGTACTTGACACTCTTTCCTCTGGCCTTTCTATTCTCTCTTGAATCAAATTGTTTTGTCCAAGTACATCCAGAAGATGCGGGAACTAACTGCGTACCAATGTAGCTTTACTACTCATCATGATTTCAAATGTTCTGAATTTAACTTTCATCCTTGAGGATGAAGCCTGTCCTAACTATTCTTCAGACTTCTGTAATATAGATGCTTATTTTGTGATCACTCTTACCTGTTTCCCTCAAAAATACAGTGAACAGGTAAAGTCAGATTTATAGCAGTCCTCCCAGCTGCTATCTATTCTAGAAGCAAAGAATGAGAGGAAAGTAAAAGTGATCATGGGACCAAAGACCCCAGAATGTCACTTTGAATAATTAATAATGAAGAAAGCATATGCAAAAGCATTTGTTATCGTACACACTGATATGCCTTTGTAATAGTACTCAAGTACACCATTTGCTGTTTTTCAGTGATAGACAACATCATATTTTTTTCCCACCTGACTTCTATGTGAGCGTCAGCAGTCTCCTGCCCTCTAGAAAATCCCTTACAAGAAAGAAAGAACATGCTGGTGTATCCCCCTCACTGAAGGGCCCAGGAAGATACAACTGCCTATGGGAAGAGACCTTCCCAGGAAAGAGATTTACTCTGGGAGTGGGGGCCATAAATGAGGGAGTGATGACTGGAGAGGAGAGATGACTAGCTTAGTGAAGAGGAGAAGAAATTTCTAGTGAGCAGCTGTTTCATCAGATTTTGGCCTTTCCTTTTATTTTGTAGTATCTTGAGTTGGAGTCCAACCATTTTCAAGGTTCTGATGAAAAATCCAAACCTTTATTCTAATTTTGATGAACCTTAGCTCATGCTCTGGACAACTTTCATCATCGCAGCTGGATTACACAATGCCCTAGAAGAGGATGACAGTAATTCATGCGATTGTTGGAACCATATGCCTTGCATGTCCTTTGTTAGTCAGGGGTTATGAACCAGCATTCAAAATGAGACACATCCTGTGCAGCTCTGAACAGCCTATTCCCAGATTATGAAAAACATGTGAATAGCCAGGTCATCCCTGTTTTCCAGTTTAGTCAACACAGAGGGCAAACTGTTTCAGAGGAAACTAGTGACTGTATTACTGAGGAAAGTCCTGAAATAAGGAGTGTAGTAGCAAAAAGAGGACATTTGACAGTAGCATTTGTGTATGCATCTCTGTATTAAAATGGTCATTTTTTTTTAATGTTGGCAATCTGCTGAGGAAATAAATAATTTCTAACTTCAGCTAAACATATGAAACAGTGACTTTGAAGATACAAGCAATGACATCACAAAACTTACTGTTTTTGTTTGGATTGTACGACCTCACTATAGAGAAGAACTGTTGAGAATCTTAAGGTGGATGGTGATGGGTTAGTTACATAGTAGCCAGATCTGTCTAAACAGAGTGCCCAATGGGGTTCTAATGGACAAATGTATACTTTATAACTCTCTAACATTTCAAGTAATTGCCTGCATTTGAGAAAACTTGAAAACATAACAGAAAAAAATATTGATGTGTGGGCAGAGTCCAAATAATGCAGATGATAAGTCTAAATAGCACATATGATTATCTAGCATTCAATAGAAAGAAGTGATTATAAGAACATTATACACTTTACTCAAATTTTACTTGATTTTAAGACACAGAAATGCTTTCTGTGTTAGGGCTCATGAATAACTTTCTTCAAAGAGAAGCATTATTTGTTAAATAAAGCAAAAAAAAAATTGTTAAATAAAGTAAATAGATATTTTCTATGAAAGCATATTTATTTTACTCCTTTTTAACTCAATAAGATTTTTCAATAAGAGTGACTGTAAGATGGAGTCCCAAATTTCTTTTATTTAAACATACATTACTTACTAACTAGCTATATATTACAATAAATATGAGATAGTGTTTACAGGATAGCCAAGTAAAATGGAAAGATTTCCTTCAGTGTTCAATAATTTATAAAAAACAATATATGCTATCTAAGGTAAGGTATCTAAGGTAACACAATTAATTTGACACAAGTGTCATGGGCTGAGGATGTGTAAAAGCTGTAGACAAAAGTGTGGCTAACACTTTCTGACACTGACATGCTTTTGAGTTGATGAGCCAGCATCATTTTTTTGTTTTAAAACTGCAAATTACATCTATGAAACAGAAGTTCCAGCACACAGTAGCGGTATGTTACTGCAAGCTTGTGATGAAGTGGAGCATGAAATTCACATCACTAATAGCAGTGTAGGAGAGACACCAAAAGAGAACATCTAGTTTATCTTTCTGCTGTGAGGTGACATCAAGCAAAACACCTCTAAGAGACATTGATTCTCCCCTTGTGGCCTTTTCTGTTCCCTGAGCCCAGGCAGATCCATGAGTTCTTCCATCCCCAGCACTGGATCCCATTAATCATCCATTCTGCTGGTTATTAAATCTTCCCCAATATTGACTCTGAGTATCTGTTGCAAATTAAGCCAATTACTCTTTGTTCTACTTCTTCTGGAATAATTGACCATGGCCTTCATAGCAACCTTTTGCATACTTGAAAAGTGTCAGCATTTCCTTCCTCAGACTTCTTTAAACAAATGCTGATCCTCTAACCATTTCTCTGAAGTTACACTTTTTTTTTTTTTCCAGTCCTCTGATGATTCATTTATTCTCCCATAGATTCTCCGAATTTAATCTTAAAATAGAATACCTAGCACCTTATACGAAATTCACCAGAGCCCAGAAGAATGGAGCAACCATCCTGTGTGCTTTGTCTTCTACAGTGGAAAGTTTATACTGCAATGACATGCTTTTAACTCTGTAGAGGTATTTATTGATAATATCTTTTTCTTTCAAAGGGTCTTGGTCTAGTTATCTTTTCCCTAAAAGTGATTAAATCATTTCAAGCCTAAATCAATTGAAGAGAAAACCTGGTTTTGGAGGAACTACCCTTTCTGAATGAATTGTTTTCACTGTGGTATGTGCTCTCACAAATCTTAGAAATATATAAACCTCCACTTTAGTATCCAATACAAAGACACAAACCACCTACCATGTGAAAATTACAGATTATCTCAGATGACTTTATCAGACCCTGTTACTTGGTTTCCCCTCTTGCAGAAGAATGATGATACTGACTTTCTATGAAAAGTATTCTTGAGATTGCTGAGGATTTATACATATTGATAGCATTATAATTGTATTTGAAGGAATAATGAGGTGGATTATTTGGGCACCTGGTCTCCCCTCACAATCTTTAACTATCATCTGAATTACAGTAATAAAACATGATCTGCTTTCAGTAGATAATTCTCCTGCTTCAGAACCCAACAAAATAGTTCACAAATCGAAAAGAATGGCATCTCTAAAAACAAAGATGACTACATACTCTGAAACAAGAAAGAATTGCTGACACATCATCTTCTGGTTGAAACAGTGTAAAAGTGTCCGTGCTGAATTCCTGGTTTTTCTGTAAACTTCAGGATTGCCTGCATCAACAAATTTGAGTCCAATCATGGAAAGGCTAATGGTGAAATACCATCTTCAGGTTTGAAAGCAAATATCAGTGCCAAAGCACTGAAAATTGTCTTAAAACTAAGACAAGTAACATTTTATTTCAATTGTTTTTGTCTATGTCCTGTACTAATTGTGTGGGTACATCAATCAATGCAAACAGCACCCAGCAAAAGCAGGTCTGATCTGATGGAGCCAAAAACCATTGTGTCTTGGAGGCAAAGGAAGAGATCAGCAGCAAAAATATGCACGTAATCTGGATGTTATTTTTGAACACTATTCTGCATTTAACAGAGAATATATGAAACTGGACATCTACTTCAAAGGTCTGGTACAGCAGATCTTTCTGAGTCTTTACAAAAGAGACTACTGAACAAAAATTACTGCTTTCTTTGAGGAATGGTAGACTTGGATTTCTCCAGCGTAAATATTTCTCTGGTGTAAATATTTCTCTGGTGTAACGATTATAATTTAATATAAGGCTATGTTTGACGTGCTATGGCTGTGTTCACAGCAGTCATTTAAACTTACTCGATTTAGTTCTTTTTGCCCTTACAGAGTTAATTTATAAATATTTAGTGGGAAGTGCATATTATTTCAGAGAAATGTTGTAGCTTGTTTAATTTGACCCTCCTCCCCCCAAAATCTTATCTTTTCACCTGTGTCTGAAGTAAGAAATTATGGAGTAAAATGACAATGGAGTTAAGCCTGGGTTTTCCTCTTCCTTAGTAAGGTAAAAATCTGGATGCAAATTTTATAGCAACCCATTTCACATGAGCCACCAAACATTCAGAAATGTTACTGAGGGAAATTCTAACTTTAGGATACACAATGATGTGATTTTTAGTCATGAAAGCATAGCCAGACAACTTTAAAACTGCAGTTCAACAGGACTGTAGAGCTGCATAGACAGAGCAGAGTTTTTTCTGGCACTGAAGATAGTGTTTGCAATCCAGATATTTTCTTATGAAAGCCATTCTTGGATGGTGGATATGGAAAAGGCAAAATAGTTATACTCATTATTTTCTGTATTAAATGCTGCTAAATTGAAGAAATTCCTATATGCAAAAACATGTATCCCTTGAATATCTGAAAAGCTTATGCTTTAGCACATAGTGCTATAAATAATGATTAATATCTGAGAATAAGCATCTTTCATGAAAAAAAAAAATACAACACCAGTATAAGATTGAGTGTGATGAATTAGAAGCAATAAAATAAATTAAAGGGGAAAAAATTGACAAAAAAAAAAGGTATAAAAAGAGGGCAGGAGAGTGCTAGATGGAGCAAGATTAAAACTCATGCTACGCCTGTTGCTTGCCAGACTGAATCACTTAAAGATTTCTTCCTCTAACACATACATTTTTCTGACATCTTTTCCCATTTTTCACCAACAAGACTTAAGAAATATGTGCACTTGAACTCTCCCGCAGGGTTATACTTCTTTTTACTTTCTCTCATGCTGAGAAAATTCTTCAATCTCTTCTAGAAAAAGGATGTTGCTAGAAGTCTCTTCTAGGAAATTCTATGTTCAAAGTTTCAATTCAAAAAGTAGGCTTTTTATTTATTTTTTTTTTCTTTTTTTTTTTCCTGAATGGTATGTAGAGTGGATTGAACACTGGAATAAAATAATTCATAACTACACTCCTTTCAAGTTTACTTGTTGCTTGAAAGCCACTGAAAGCTTTTCAGCTCTGGCACAAGCAATCTGGCTGCTCACTGGCCACTGCAGGACAGCACTTTACCTAAATATTTCAGCTGGGCCACCCTGGTGTAGTTCTAGGGTTGTGCAGAGTATGAAAAGGGCAGAAGAGTAAAGACTGCCACAGACATGTCAGAAAGCTTGTGCAGCTTATCTAGGATGAGCCCAGGGGGGAAGCATAAGGCCCATGGGTATTTATAAAGCAGTTGCCAGAGGCAACTAATTAGTAGGCAAAGCTGTGTACTAGATATGTGCTGTGCTTTTTTCATAAGGCTTGTTATTCAAATATCTATTTACTTTACTTAACAATTTTTTTTTGCTTTATTTAACAAACAATGCTTCTCTTTGAAGCAAGTTATTCAATAAGTAATTTTTTTTCTTTCATATTCATTCAGCTCTGCACATAATTGAAGAGAATTTTTTTTTTTTTTTTGCAAGAGCAGGAAGTTCTAAATGCTTATTTAAAAGAGGGCAATGAACACTTCCTGGTATGATGTAAAAGTAAAATAAATGTCATTCTCGGTCACATATTTTTCAGGCAGACACAGTATAAATAGATTATATGAGAGGCCGTGAGAAAAATTTCCGAATTAATAGACTGAGATATGAAAATAGTTTGAATAATATTATCATAGTGCATTTACTTGAGAGTATTTGTGTTATTCTCCTGATACACCTCTTTTGCCTTATTACAGAACACTGAAAAATAAGAATTTATTTCTCCCAAATAGTTCAGAAGGAAAATTTTGTGTGATACTTTACATAAGAAATATTGTAGTATAGAACCTTCTTTGCCACTGTTTTTATCAAGAGGTATTCCAGTACAAAAGATTTAGAAACACATTTTCCAAAATAAGTGTTCATGTTCAGAAACAAATATTTTCCTCCAAAACCAAATTTTTAAACTAATTCTGCTTGGGCATTTTTAAGGTTCTTTTGACAAACTTTTGTTTGAATAGGTGCCTAAAGTTAAAGGACTAGGCAAGCTCTTTCATATTACTTCATGAAAGGATTTTTTTTTTTCCCTTAACCCCAATGGATGTTGGATAAGACCATAAATAAACAGGTTAATTTCGTGCATCAACTCAGTTGTGTTTGCTCATGGGAAATGGTGGGAATTCAACATTTCTAAAATGAGACCACATATCTGGATACAAGTATGTAATTTTGGACTTGTATTAGAAAATTTAAGCTACTGTGAAATCACAAATGAATAAAATATTGTGGGAAGAGTAACCAGATATTTCACTTACTGAAAAAAGCAAAGTGTTGGCTCACTTACACTTTAATAAATATTTCTAGTTTACTTCTGCAGAACACCATTAGATGGACCACTACTTTCACTAATTTGGACTTTGTCCACAGTGCTTATCTCCACTAATGATAAGAAACCTTTTATCAATTAGCTCCACTATCTAATACGTTGTCTTTTCTTGACATAGGCTTGGTCTGACATTCTTCATGTAGGGATATTTGGGAAATAGCATGTAAGATACTGCTGCACATTAGTTGCTGCTGAGTTTTAGTCCATTACCATTCATAGGCAGAGTACTAGACATGGCTAGTGAGTTAATGTTCAATGCATTAGCCTAACAGAATGCACAGGCTTCTTGGCAGCATCCCTCTTTGCTAATAACATCACTTATAGCTTTTTAATATACTTGGAATACTTCTAGACATCAAGTAGAACAGATTTACATGCCAGAAAACATATTTCTGCACTCTGAATAGTCAAAACAATAGAAAGACTGAGGTTGTAAATTTTTTGATTATTTGACTAGAAGTGTTTTTTATAAGGTATTTACCCAGTAACCAGAAAATAAGGCCTACCTGTCGCTTCAGGTCCGTGGGACCTGTGGTACAAATCTTAATACTAAAGTGACATATATTTAAATGACATTTGAAAAGCTGATTTTTGTGTTCCATCCACACAATCTCTTTGAAGGATCCCGTTAGTATACACTCAGCAGCAATCAAGGAAGTACAGGTATGCTGATAACAGCAGCAACTAGAAAACAACAACCATCACCAAACTTGAGTAACTTATTCTTGGCAAATAACTTGTCTTTCAAAAATAGACGATTCTGCCTTTAAGTTGTTCACTACCTGTGACTTTAAAATATACTGATGTTTGTTGTAATTTCTGCTGAGAAAAGGGCTGAGAAATTACTGGAAGTAACATTAAGATATTTCTTTGAAACAACTTTCACGTGTACGTAAGTGAAGTTAAAGTAAATGCAGAAGTAAAAAGGAAGATAATTTATAACTTGTTTGAATGCTTGAAAATGTTTTGCCATCATATACACATAAATGTAGCAATAACTCAGGACTCGTTCCAGTTTAAACACTTTTTACTTACAGTAGGTGTATGAAATTCCAACTCACACATTTCCATACAGAAATTACCATAGACAGATGCCTACTCTTTTCTTAGAAACACCTTTACATTTTCTAAATATTCTTACAGCTGTTTGAGATTTTGGATATGATTCATGACAAGCAATCCCTAGAATCCTAAGCATAAATTATTGCTTGCATTATTCTGGGTTAAAATTATGCATTATAAGATGGTCATAAATATTAGTGAGTGTGCTAACTGTAAATATTAGTGCCATGCTGGTCAGGACATGCACAGTCATGCTTCTTGACACACCCTGTCGATACAGCTAAGAAAAGTGGATGTGATGTGGAACTGAAATTGTTAGCAAGGAATAATTTTCTTCTCCAATAAAAGAAATAGGTTAAAAAAAAAATGTAGAACACATCAAATATATTGTCTGAACTCTTAACTCTGGGTATTTTTTTGCTCATCACTAATCAAACCAGTGGACCAAACTCTTGAAGTCTGCCTCTTGAGCGCAACAGCAAACAGCAAGTAATAAGAGGCCAAGAAGTTATGGGGCCTGTCACAAACTCAGGAAACCTTTCTGCTCCAGGCATCAAAAAGTATCCTAGAACTCCTAGTNGAACTCCGAAGTAAAAAAAAAAAAAAAGAAAAAAAAAAAAGAAAAAAAAAAGAAAAAAAAGAATATAAAAGAAAAAAATATTTGTAATTAACTCTTCAATCTTATTCCCTAAACAAACAAACATCCTCACCTACTAATCATCTGTGTTTTTGTACAATGATTCCTGGCTTACGGTTAAGAAGCGCAGTCATAGAAACCTGCATCTGGGAGGAATGGCAAAGACACCCATTCCCACATGGAGCCAAAGAACAGAATGAGCTGTAGCCACATCACTCCTGAGATGTCCTCACCCAGCCCAGGGCACTTAAGGCCATCAGTAATGGAGATCCTACAGCTCTCCAGGCAGCTGCCCCCAGCAGCGGCGAGGTGACCTTTCCCAGCAGTTGGATATTTTTCCCACAGTCTACCCTAAAGCTTTCTTGCTGCAGCAAAGCCCTTCACTTCCTCTGCTGCCACCACTGAGAAGGGGAGGAGATTGTCCATTCTACAATCTTTGTTGTTTTGTAGACCTTTAACTGTGCAGCTCTTTGTTTTCCAGCCTTCAGTTCTGGCAGTTTCCTAATAGACCATGATTTCTTGTTCTCTGATCTTTCTTAGTGTTGTCTTGCAGCTTCTGTTCCATTGGTCAGCTAAAATGCAGTGCCCAAATTTGGATTGCAGCTGATGCTGTGACTATCTGGAGATTATAAAAAATATTGTGTGTATCTCACAGGCACATATGTATCCGAGATTATTTTTTATTTTCTTCTGCCTTTTCTCCTGTAGAATGGCATAGCTGACTCATGCTCTGATTCTTTGCTGCAGAATTAGTACATAGCCACTTGCTCCCTATCCTATGTTTGTGCTGTTGTGAGTTCTAAGTCTGAACTATTTCACACAACCTAAATCTGTTTGAAACTGATAATCAGGGCATTTTCCTGGTGCTTACTGATGATTTCCTAACAGTACACCATTGAACTGTTGGTTTCTCTTTATTTTTCCTGAGACTTGATGAATTGTTCCTCAAACTACTATGAACATGTAAGTGTCGATTTAAAAAAAAAAAAAAAAATTGCTCTGAGTAAAGAAATGGTCTTTGACATTTAAATATTCCAAAATTTCTTTTCCCAAGTTTCTTTGGGAAAAAAAAAAAAAAAGTCCTTGAAAGATGATGAAAGTCAAAATGGTAAGACCTTGAGGTCTCCCCAAAAAAGTTAATTTCCTGGCTGTGCAAAGAGCAAACATGGAAGCATGACCTGAAGCCCCCTTGGAGCAGTGCTGATGCCCCCAGCCTGGGCAGCACAAGCAGGGGGCAGGTGCCTGGGACTGCATGCCACCTGGCTGTGTCTGCAGGAGGTGGGTGGTGTGGAAGCTGCTGCACCTGCAGCTGCCATTGCAGACGGCCACTTGTGGCATAGGGCACAGCCATGGGTCTGAGCCAGCATCCTCTCTCTGGGGTCCCTTCACATATGCAGGAGAGTGCAACTAAGCACCCAAAGGGTTACAGCCTAATTCACACTTTCTGGGCAATTAGGAAGTTTCTGTATTCATTTTTATTAGATGTCAACTGTTTTTTTAAAGCAGGTTTAGAATGATAGCCTATTTCCATAGGCCATCCGAAGAACGAAAATGAACAATGTGGAAAGCCAAAGGAAAGGCTGTAAACCCTTCAGATGGATTTCATGAAATAAGTTATAAGTCTAGATAAGCTCTGCTGATAGATCTCACATACGTTAAAATGCCTGGCCTAACACCTTTATAACACAGCACAGTGAAAATGCTATCTCTATATACTTCCTTTGGAAAAGTTCTGCTGATACATCTACTGAATGTTCTACTGAACATCATTTACAAATACACACAAGAGTGTTTGGGTTTACTAAACAGTGCTTGGGTTTGCTAACTAAAATTATGTTAGAATGCTGTATGCTCGATTAAAACTAATTACAGGACAGACAGCTAAAAGTAAAGCTAAAACAGAAAGATAACAGAAGGTAAACAAAAGGCAATTTTACTCCTCTCTCTCCTATTGAGAGTCATGAAACACAACTAGCATTGTGACAGTTGCTTAAGTATTTAGTAAAATAATACAATTTAGGTGTAAGAGAGTATAAGTATAAATATAACTACAGTGAGGAAATTATAGTTCAACTTGAGCAAGAAAAAAAAAATTGAATTTAAATTAAAGCCAGAAGTATGGAGATGTGCCATTGTCCTCTTTCCCAGTGGGGAGTTGTTTTGCACATGCAGATATCAGCAGGGGATTTTGGGTTTTCCACGAATGTAGGGGTCTGCCCCATTTTGTCATTTTTAGGACTGGTGCCATAGGAAGTGAGCTATTTCATCATTCATGCCAAGCACTTTTGATACTGAGTAGTGATTCTGAGTTTTCCATCACTAAACTCAAAATTTTATCATTTCACCTTTTCCAGTGTATATACAGATGGCTTTCCATTGTTTCGTGTTGCTGTGGAAAACGGGACAATTTCATTTTTCAACTATAGGAAAAGAGAAACAAAATTGCAAAGCTACAAAAAATGGTAGGGGACTTGAAGCTTCCTTTGAATTCTTGAAGTTGAGTAGATTTCAAATCAATATTGTCTCTTTAAAGGCAACTTTTTCTCCTTACTTTAGCCAAGAAGGATCATTAATATTGGTATAGTAAAACAGTTCTTGGTTCCATGCTATGTTGTATAATGATCAGAGGTTCAATTTCTTCACTACTCAGAAAGAAGTCAAGATAATAGCACTACTAGCTAAACACGACACACTGAATTTGCTGCTTAAAAGGAGACCAAAGTTACACTCCTGTGAAAAAAAATATATATATATTGAAAAACTTTTCTGGCTGCAAAAGTGCTTCTTTCAGACTGAGGCCAAGGGCATTTCTGAGTCTGTGGGAGGAGGGGAACGCCAGCAGCAGTGATGACCACTGTATGAACCCCCTACCTGCCATTCCAGAAGGACCAACTTCAGTTTCCCTTGCAGATAGCTATCTCAGGATTCACATCTAATTGCCCAATCTTTTCTTTTTCTTTCCAGAAAAACAGCATAGTATTTTCTTTAAAAAATATGTGAACTGAGGACAAATTGGCAGCCTTAATTATGAATGTTCTGCTTGCCTATTTATTGGTTTAAAGTATTTCCTGATGAAATATAAAGGCATTTTGTGCCTCAGTAGTGTGAGTACAATATTCATTGTTTTGAATGACTTAGATGTAGAAGGATTGTCTGAGCAGCTGTAATTTGAAGAGCATATGGAAAGACACTCTCTAAGGAGTAACATGATATCTCTGGACAAAAACTTTGTTTCAAATGAAGATTTTAGCTGATTCCACCCTATTAGTAGTGAGATCTCAAGCCAGTCAGTAGAATTCTGAAGGCAGGAAGTCCACTAAAGACACAGCATAGGCACAAGCTTTTTGTAAATGCTGTATTGTCTGATGCCAAATGGAAAATGGACTGTTCTTACTACTTACACAATATTTCAACTCTTAAAACAAGTTAAATAATATTGTGGTTCATGTGTTGTGCTACCATCAAAAACAGCTGTGTTTGCAGTCTTTTTTATACTCAAGACAAAGTGGGAGGTGTCTGTTGCTGTTTTTAGGAACCCCCTCTTGTTTACTGTTTGCTTATATTCGGTTACTGAACTACAAGTTCTTGAAAGGAAGGAGGTTTTTGATGGAAAACTATTGAGAAATAAAGGTAAAACTAAAGTAACAAAAGAAAATAAGAAAAAAAAACTTGGTAAAAGAAGGAGAAACTGATAAATGAGGAATTCCTATTTGCTTGATCTCAAAATAGTTAAGTTTATTTTTCTCATGCCTTACTTTGGACTCATAGAACATTAAAGCTTTTGGCATAAGGACAAATGGATATTTGTGGCAGAAGGGAGCAAATTGGTGCCAATTCGTGCCTTATGCCAATCGAGGAACTTGTTGCTATGACATGAAAAGGAGAAGGAGGAGGAGGAGGAGAAGGAGGAAGAGGAAGAAGGAGGAGAAAATGGGTGCTGCACAGCAGAATACCACTCTCCAAAGATATGAAGAAATGGGGAGAATAGTTAGTGGAGAAGTGTGTCCTCTAAAGGGACCAAAATCACTCTGTTGCATTCTGCTAAGACTCACACCCTCATGCTCAAAAATTGTATTGATTATGGAAAGTTGTTAGATATTCAAAGACGAGAATTTCCAAGGTGCTAAGCTGACTTCACAGGACTTGTGGATGTTCTATGTTGTTGTGTGAGAAGGAGTATTAATTAAATTAATCAAAAGAATCCATAAGTAATAAAGCACAAGCAATCCCTTTGGAAAATTCAGTGCCCTTTACCTTTCTTGCCTCATTTCTCCAGGAGCATAAGGGGAATCATATCTACTGCCCTCATTCACACATACCAGTATGAAAAACATTACAGAGCTGTTCTTGAAAAAGATTTGTCATGTGAAGAATGCTCCAGTGTCAGAGATCTTTATTCAGTTTCTAAAACACCATTAAAATGTTTCCAAACAATGGTACTAGGGAGTGTAAAGAAACTAGGAAAAACAGAGGAAAGAAAATGAGTAAAAGAGTCATAAACAGGCAATCACACATTCATTATTAATTTACTTCTTGTATTTTAATTAATTTACAATTTAAGCCATCAAGTACCATTTTCTCTTCTGTCAGTTAGAAATTCCATTCTTGCTAAAGAGATTGCAGGAGCAGGATATTAGTTTTCTCAACAGTATTCAGAATTGTGTTTACTAACTTCTTTCATTCCTTTTGTTAGCATATTTTATCAATATCAAAACCAGTTCTCTAAAATCACTAATTTATCTTCATATATTGCTTTCAGACGCTAATGTCTGAAAAAATGTCCAGTCTAGTAGTACTGTCTTTCTATCAGAACAGTAACTTTGAAAATTATTCATACCCAAGTATCCAAAAATGCACTTTTCTGTAAGGATTAAGTGAAGCAAATAAGAGGACAATATACCTACTGTAATTAATAAAATATTAGTGTGGGTTTTTTTTTGTTTTTTTTTTTTAGTACCTCTTGTCAAAGCATTTTACTAGTAATAAAGATAGCAACCACGCTTCTGCATGGATTTGAGTAAGCTGCCTGCTGGCAGATAGTATACTAGCCAATCTATAAATTGCATAATTTTTACAATATTATTCCATCCTANCACAGGTATCTAGGCACATGGCTTACATTATTGAATTGTATTTAATAGTTACATTTTTAAAATATCCTTCAAAGTGTCTTTGCAAGCAGTAGGGTAGAGGGGAAAAAAAAAAATCACAGGCCAAAAGCTTTCTTAAGTCTTTCAGAAACTATATAGAGAGTACTAGATTTTTTTTTGTAAAAATAGCTGACATAGGAATTCCAAAAAAATACATTTGCCAAAGAATCCCTCATATAAAACTGCAGTATTTAAGCTGCTAGTTTGGATAGAATAGAGAATAGAGAATTTTAATTATTCTATTACTTTAGTATGCATCTTAAATAACAGCAGACATATTCTTTCTTGTGGCTTTACCAGATTCCACAATACAGCCTAGCATGATGACCTACAGAAGAAGTAATGTGGTCCTTACCAATTCTTTGGAGGAGACAGAGAGGACACTAACATAGGTGTGGAGCAGATACTAGTTTCTACTTATCATCCGGGAACAGTCTGTACATATTTTAACACAGAGATGCAGAACAGGGACCCTGTCTCCCAGAGAAGGTGAGTGGTCTGCTGAGTGGTACTTACAGTCACTGAGATCTCAGATCCCTCTTAGCTTCCTTACCCCACTAAAAATGGGTTACTGAAAACCAAGAGTAGCTCCGACTCAGTCTTTTTGGTAGTGCAAATCTTTAAGTGATGTCCTGGAAATCAGGATAGGTAGTCTTGAATCACATCAAACTAAAGAGCATAAATCCAAGTCTTCCACTTCATGGTCAACTGCTGTAGAAATAAAGGTCTAACATTTTTTTGAACTCAATGCTCTCTCTCACGTTTGCTCAGAGCATGCCTTCCAGCCTGGCTTTCCAGAGACACTGAAAGTCCTTTACCTAAGTCCCAGTAAGGTTTAGGCATGAGGTAAATTTTGAGAAGGCTTTTCAGCCAAGGATAACTCTGCACAGACAAAACTCATATTTTGAGGTACCGAAGCAACTTCTCTATATTGTTTAGTGGAGATTTTATAACTATAGTCAGGTAGGATGCTGGCCATGACAAGAAAACCAGTTTCAATGGCCCCTGCATTCACTTCTCTGCAGTCCAAATACCACTGATGCAATCAGAGTGAAGAATAAAACTACTTTCTTTTTTTCTGAAAAGTTCTTTGTGTTAATTTCAGTACGTCATTGGACAGCTTAATGCTATGAGCACTTGTAACTCTACAACTGAGGAGATAGCACAGGAGAGGAATTAATGACCAAAAGCAGTAAAAGAGGAGTAGGAACTTCCCATGCTGATTTTGCAGCTGTAGCCACCATCTCATGAATCTATACTCTTGTTCCCTCAGTAAACTTTGCCCTTAATGTTATCCATTTCTGCTCAAACTTCTCAAAGTGAAGACCCTGTGTGTCCTGTGAAGATTTTGGCACAGAGCAAATCCCTTCAGTGCTCGCTACATGCTGTCACTGCTAATTAAAAAATAAATAGGAAGAAATATAACTCTGTTTTCCCAAAGCAAAAACAAGCATGTATCCTGCAGCTGCTGATATTCCAATTTAATCAAAAAAGCATACATGTCACTCAGCTGAGCCCATGTTCATCATATGAATGAACAAACTGGCTGTCATTCAAACCCAGAATTTTGTTTTCAGAAATCTCTGGAATTCCTATCTGCCATGTCCACAAGTATGAAAACCAAATGTCTCAGCCACAGCTGCAGGATAATCTTCAGTAGTTGTCTCATGAGTTTTAGGTGTTAGGAACCTGTTAGGAACACATCCTGAACATGGATGTGTTTCTGTGAGGAAAATTATTTTAAGACATTTGACTAGAAATATACTGTGTTTACCTCCCAAATGATGGTTGGAGCATGTAACTAAAAATAATAATATGAATTGCATTACTTTTAGGTTTAAGCATGCTGTAAGTAGAATATAGCCACAGTTGTGACAATTTGGTCACAGTTTTGCATTTGGGAGAGAGTAACCTGTTAAAGTTGATCATTGCAGTTTGGGATTTTCAGAAGTTGTGAGCCCAAGTAGACTCTAAAGATAAAAAGATATGTGGGAAAATTAAGAAACTCAGATTCCATTATTTAAGAAGATAGCAATTCTCTAATGTGAAGAGAGTGATAAGTGAATAATGTCACTACAGTTTTTGTGCTATCATGCATTCCTTTCTTCCCTCCTCCTCTCTTTTCCTTCCTTCCTTCCTTCCTTCCTTCTTTCCTTCCTTCCT
>VXAL01011452.1:102565-117220 GCA_013399475.1 Chauna torquata | reverse complement strand
TTTCTTTTCTTCCTTCCTTCCTTCCTTCCTTCCTTCCTTCCTTCCTTCCTTCCCTCTTTGTCTTACTTTGTTGTGTTATCTCTTCTCTCACACTTTTACTTTCCTTGCGGTAAGAACCGTCTTTGGGTGTTTGCACAAGACCTACGCTAACATTTCATCACCCATGATTGAGGCATCCAAGTACCACCACAATACAAACAACCAATACAATAATATCATTAAGTAGTGACATATGATAATCTGATATTTCTAAGGATAAGAATGTATATAACTAAGGAGAAGAATAAAAGAGCCATAAAAGAGACAATGACAGATCAAGACAATGGAAACAAAGGAGTACTGAAGGACAGCAACTTGATCAGTGGATTAATAGTAGGGAGAATGCAGGCAAGTGAGGGGAATGATAAAAGAAGGAGAGAGTCTGGTTCAGAGTGATTAGGAAAGCAAGAATGACAAACGTGATGTGATTAAGTATAGGTCCTCTGTGAGAATGATGCCAGAGGTTCTGGTGAGCAAAGTTCCAGTGGAGCAGGAAGAAAGCATAACTGCAAGTCACCGCCAGTTCCTCCTGCTACAGGGCAGCAGTGTTTTTGGTTGACCTTGGTTAATTTTGTTTTCATGTCAAATGCTTTGTAATAATATGTAGTGTCCTGGCTGTTGAAAACAGCATGTTAATTAAAGTCTTGACATAATCAGACACAATTTTAGTGCATCCATTGTTCTTAATATACTCCTAGCAAATTATGTGAAGTTGTTGCGGTTTAGCCCTGGCAGGCAGCTAAGTGCCATACAGCTGCTTGCTCGCTCTTCCCAGGTGGGATGTGAGAGTGAATTAGAAAGGTAAAAGTGTAAGAACTCATGGATTGAGATAAGGACAGGTTACTAGGTAAAGCAAAAGCCATGTGTGCAAGCAAAGCAAGGAATTCATTCACTACTTCCCATGGGCAGGCAGGTGTTCAGCTACTTCCAGGAAAGCAGGGCTCATCACGCGTAACGGTTTCTTGGGAAGACAAACGCCACCACTCCAACATCATATGGTACGGAATATCCCTTTGGCCAGTTTGGGTCAGCTGTCCTGGTCCTGTCCCCTCCCAGCTCCTTGTGCACCCCCAGCCTCCTCACTGGCAGGGCAGCACGAGAAGCTGAGAAGTCCTTGGCTCTATGTAAACACTGCTCTTCAACAACCAAAAACATCGCCGCTGTTTTAATCAAAAATCCAAAACACAGCATTGTGTGAGCCTCTACAAAGAAAATTAACTCTGTCTCAGCCAAAACAACGACAGAAGTGTCCTTAAAAAGTTATGCAATACATGGTATTTGTGAGTACTGTATCAGCAAAACCACATTCAACACTCAACATGTAAGTATCTGACAGTTCAGAAGTGGAGTACAGATACCATATTCTGCATCTTTGCCCATGTCTTAGTAGAGAGCATAATATGCCAGAGGTCTCTGAAAGTCCCTACTTCCCAGAAAAAGGAAGGTTTGAAGCAAGGATAGGGCACTTCTGCAGACACCCACAACAGAGCAAACTTGAGATTTCTCTAGTTCCCAAGATGTGTACAAGCGTTTCTCTTCCAAGTGTTCTACAGCTATGCTGAGTTAGGACTCTGGCCTTTATCTGGAAAACAAGAATATGCTGCCTGGTATAATGCCCCAAGCTGTCCTTTTTCACCATTTCAGTTCCTAGTTCTAATCTCAAATGAACTAACATATGAAATTGAAGTGGTAGTATCAAATATACCAGACACTATAATTGTATCCTATTTTAGGAGCGTGGCACTATAATGTTTTTCCCATGTATCTTGGCAACAGAAGCATCATGTTAAAGAGATCTCAACCAGTGAGCCCTCTAAATCCCGGTAGCATTGCCTGGATCTTTTGGTTAATATATCCCTCCCTTGAAAATTGAGATGATTGCAGGCTGTTCTGTAGGAGGGAAGTCATCACCAAACTGAGATTTCCATGCTTAAAAAATATTTACAGTTCATTTGCATATATTCAAATGTACCAATTCTTCTCAGTCAGAAAGAGATTCTGTACTAAATAGCAACTTCAGTAGTAACACCCCAAATCTGCAACAACAGCAACAAATTTATTGGGAAGGGAAATAGTGGAAAGTGAACTTCCACAATAAGAAATATGCTTTGAAAATGTTTTTTTTTTCTGCTATTTCATCACAATTATTTGCACTAACAATATGATAAGACACCCAAGTGAATTCTGGCACTAACTAAAAATGATTGACTTCTTGTTTGTTTATATGTTAGCAAAGGAGAATGACTATGCCTCAGCATCAACCTAGAGGGCAGCCCCAGAAGAATCACAGCTGCAGCTTGCTGCAAAAAGGCTTCTGCCCCGAACTGGTAAGATAGACTGCAGTATGGGTTTGACACAACACATGTGAGCCATGGAATAGCAGCAGACATCATGTTGGTGTTAGCATCAGTGAGAGGAGGGGTATTTTGGAAGAAAACACTAAGCAGAAGGAGAGATAAGGAGAGGGAGAACATTGAAAATAACACAAGATAATGGAAAGGGAAGAAGGCAATAGGAGAGACAGCTGTGGCTTAGACTGAGGTGAGGAGATTATCAGGAAGGAGGGCCAAGAGGAGAGACTGGGAAAAGAGATGATTCAGTGCATGATAATGACAGGTCCAAGTCTCCCCTAGGTAGGAAGTTCTCCGAACATGCTAAGGACCCTCCCTAAGCAAGATCTGGAGCTGTCCCTGCATCTGGAGCCTCAGATTGTATATTCCATCTGAGTTTCGTCCTGGAGGATAGGTAGGAAAGGAGGAAGAAGACATGAATTTTAGTTTTCCCAAAACAATCTCTCTTATTGCTCTAGGATCAGGGTTATACTTGGGAAAGTAAGAGTTACAGTGGGACCCCACCATATCTCTTCTCCTCCAGGACAGCTACCCATGCCATCTGGCAGAAATGTGGTTTCTACCTCACACAAAGTCTCTCCCTCACCACACAGTTACTACAAGGCCTGTTTATTCCACTGTTGTAGTGTATTCCCTCCATTGCATTTTTCTGTTCCCACCTATCATTTATTCATAATAGATGACATTGTTGCTGGACTAATATATGGTGAAGGTGTATTTACCCTGTGTAAAAACTTTGAGGTACGTGCAGAAAGTCCAGTGACAGACTCTTCGTATTCGTTATCCTAAGTTTGTAAAAAAAAAAAAAACCAACCCTCCCCCTCTGTCTTTTTATTATTTTCTTTTGCTTTCCTTCCAAGTAATAAAGTCTACCTGGTCCTAACCCAAATATTTAGGACCCTCAGCTCTCAAATTCAATCCATCCCTGTTCATTTTCTCCATGGAAAGCAAGGATGTGATTAGACACGAAATAACTGTAGCTAATAAATCTGCTCCCAAGGACTGAGTAATCTCATTACAAGTTGGAAATGATGGTTTATTCATCAACATATGGAGTGCCTTAGAAGTATTGGAATAGCCGAACTGATGTGGAGAGACAGAGAAGCTCAGCTTGAAGAAAGGAAGGGACCTCCAGTGATGTTTTACATATGTAGTGACTTGTGTGGGAAAGAAGAATAACATCTCATATCTATCATGGAAAATAGTTCAGGCTATTTGTAAAAGTAAAGATCTTTGGGATGCAGTGCCTGCATAACTGTTTCCCATGAATATAATAGGTTAATTTGAATGTTCTTAATAGAGATGAGAACATATGTAATATGTAGTGGGAAAGAGGTGTAAATGTCACTTGGAAGTGCATTTCCTTTCTGCTTGGAAAGGTCAACAGATCTCTTTTCTGGCATTGCAGTCCTCATGGTGAGGTGTCAGTGTGGTGTTATGCGAAATGCAAGATTTTGTTTCCAAAAACTGGGATCTTTTTTGAGCTAATTGTGTCTTTGCTGGTCTAATTTAGTTTGAGAGAAAAGGAAACCTCTGCAATTTTCCAGAGAGAGAATCAGTCTTTCTCCAGAGTTTGTTTCATCTTTTCGTGGTTCACAGTAACAACACAATGCCTATAGTGACATCTGTTTCTACAGAGATGGAAGCTAGAATATCAGTCCAAGAGAATTTTTAACTGTTGACACTCAGCATGGCTTCAGGAACCTCGACTGCCAAACTAGAATTTTTAATTATCACATTTTTTCTCTTTTCATCTGTGAAATAGGTGTGCAATTTTTTAATTCACACGATGAAATATCCTGAACAAAAAACAGTCCCTGGCTGTCTTTTCTGAGCATTTTTATATGACTAGTTGGGGGGATTGTTTGCTTTTGGGGGTCAGAGGTGGTATTCATTCATCAGCTGTGCATGAATTGGAATATTTAACTTTTTCCATTTGAAAAAGAAGCACTATGATAATCTCTTTTGGAGCTAACTTATATGTCAGCTTTATACCTGTCAACCTAATCTACATCTTTTGTATACTAATCACAAAAATGTTCTGGAAAACTGCCAGCAAATATGTTTATAAGCCATGAATATGTGAATTGTTCTTCATTCTGGCCAAATGGAAGAAGCTATTGAGCTCCTACCCAGAATAAGACAGCTGGCACCTTCATAGCCAGAGCTCCAGATGTGGGCAATGTCTCAGCAGAGGCTGAGTAACGTGGGTGGAGTTGTCTCCACAAACTGATGAGAGTACAGATCTGGGCATTTTTTGGTTTAAACTGGCCCCTTTGTCAGAAGCAGCGAGAAACTGAAGTCTGGAAGCAGTAAAAGAAGCAAGTGTGGCCCTGAGAATGTGCTAAAAGAGAAAGACCGAAGATTTGGAAAATTTGAGCAAGGAAATAGTCTCTGTCTACCTCTTTTACAAGTGAATGAACTTGGTATTCACTGTAAATAAACTATGTTGTGTCAAATAAATTTCTGTCTTATTCAAGCATGTTATCCTTATTGGGTGAAGGAAAAACAAACAAACAAAAAAAATAAAAATAAAACCACCGCAGAACCATGCAAAGCCCTGAATATTGGTTGCCTACTCATATTTCATGGGACAACAAACTTTTTATAACAGAAAGTAGTACAGTAGTGAAAAAATGGTGTCTAAATTTGTACATAAAATTTCTTATACTGGTAGAACAGGGAAATAAGGAGAATACTAAATACCAAAAGAAATATAGAGACTAAGCATCATAGAAGTTCCAGTGAGCACCCCACCAAATTCTAGGAATGGGAAGGAGCGTAAGGATTTGTCAGAAGGAGAACAGAATTGTTGTCCATATTGTCACAGAATCACAGAATGTTTTTTGTTGGCAAGGTCTTCTGGAGATCATCTAATTTACCCCTCCAGAGCAGGCTGTTCAGGAGTATGCCCGTTTGGGCTTTGCAAAACTCCATGGATGGAGACACCACAACCTCTCTGAGCACCTCTTCAGGCAACCTCTCTGCTGTAGCAATACAGACAGATTGAATGGAGTGGGCAGTTGTCAAAGTGAATCCTAAAGATCTGTGATTCAGGACTAGGACAGATAAAGATGTAGGAAAAAAGTATTTCAAGCTACCCATACATGGAGCTCAGAAGAAAGAAAAACTCAGAAAAAAAAAAGTCACTGGATGATCTTACTGTGCAAGGATGTAATTAAGACTGTAGAGAATAGACTCTACCTTTTGTAAAATCAGTCTCATTTTATTAAGCTTCAAGATAAATAGGAAACCTTGGCTCCTCTGAAGTAAATGGCAAAATTTTCAATTACTTTTAGCCAGGTAAGATGTTTGAGAAATAAAAAATACATAAAAATGTAAAAATAATTTAGCAATAGTAAGGCAAATACCAAAGAAAAATAATCACCAGGGAAAAAAAATTGTACATTAAAAAAAAATGTAGCCAGTTGAGATCAAATTAAGAATGGACCGTGGCAATACTTGAATAGCTTCCCATTAAGCAAAGAATCAGGGTCTCTTTAAAGCAAGGTAGTAGAGACGACTTTGTCAATACCATCATAGTTAAGAAATTTTTCAAAAAGCAGTTCCAGAGGAAGCAAAAAAGAGAATAACTTCAGGGACAGAAGGAAGCCATCTGAGTTACATCTCAAAACGTAGAGTAGATGATTGAGCTAGTATTGCAGTGAGGTTGCCTACGGCATGCTGATGAGCTTGTGTAGTCCATACCAGCTTCTACCCAAGGTTAGGAGAAGGCAGAATTCATGCACTGAGGAGAGACCTGTGCAGAGCTGTTGCAAAGTGTGGATAGCTTCAGCGTTAAACTAATTTAAAAGAGTAAAGCCTCACTAATGCCATTGCAGAAGGAAGTTCATATCAAGTTAAACCTCTGAGACACCTGAATACCTGACAATGTGTTGCCAGCCAGGCTTTTATGAGGGGTGGTGGTTGTGGTACGACAGGTTAAGATACAAGAGCCCTCCTGAAGGGCTCAGCTGTACTGCCATCTCAGCAGAGGGTGAAGGGAAATAATATTCCAGGTGTCACTCCACTCTCCTTCAGCGGTCCATGCTCCTGTTCTTACTCCTCACACAGTTCAGAAATATTGTCAAACTTATTTCACTACCTGCAAATCCTTCTTTCCTAACTGATGTATGTATGTGGGGAAGTGAACACTAACCCAAGTGACTGGGTCTTTTGATGCCATGGGAGCGCTTAGTAATGACATAAATCCAGAAGGCCATGACAAAAGCTCGATGGAACCAAACATTTGGGCTACTTGGAAGGCCTCGATAATGAACTTATTACTGCTGAGACTCCAACTCTACTTCTAAATAGAGGCAAGCAAGACACTGCCAATGAATAAACAGATACTAAGGGTGAGAGGAAATCTAAAATTGGATCAGCATTTAAACTCTCACAATTTTGTGTGAGCATTAAACTAGTACCCACATAGTCTCTGAATGCAATAGATAGCTAAATGTCATAGCTTTAAATGACAGACTTCTGTTTATTCATAATATATGTAAAGATGAATTTGGAAAGGTCATCCAAAAAGCAAACGTGTCTACAAAGATCTTGTAAAAACTGTTTATTTTGTTGTGTTGTGCTACTAATGAAATTTAAATTCTTCTTGTTACCTTTTAAAGGAAAAGGTACCTTTCCCCTTCTGAAGAAAATGACTGCTAAGTGACTAATATCTCACAAGAACAAGGAAATGGAAATGCAGACTCAGGGTTTACAGACATCATTTTTTAAAATCAATACTAGCTCAAACTCTCTTTTGCATTCATGCCATCTTTTTGCTTTTCCTCTACATCTGACACTGTAGCGAGCGCAAAGTTCAGCTAAAATATGTCTCGGGCACAAATTCAACAGAAAGGAGTATTTTATATAATCTGTTTTTATTTATTTCCTATTTCTGGGATGTATCAGTAATCCTAGACAGGCTGTTTCAGACTAAAGAAAGTAAAAAATCTTTTACTCTTCCCTAAATATGAAGCACTTGGTCTTTTTTTTTACCCCCACTGAAGTTTCACAAGTTTGAATTTAGCCAAATGCACTTTGGTGTCAAGGCCTATACTCAATCCCACGGAACACAAGAACAATGAAAACTAGGAAAAAAAATCATAAACTGTATACTATATGAACTATTCTCATTGGTGAAAAATCCCCAAAAGAAAGACAGGGCCTCTTCCACAAACATTTTTTTTTAACTCTTTTTATTTACAACAAGGTAGGAAGCAAACCTACTTCAGAAATTTGGAAGGTGATTTATTTAGTCATTTGTTAAGAGAATTCTGAACCAGTACAAACTGCAGAAGGATATGCTGGCAATCACAAATAGAAACTCTCTTGTTTTTTGAAATAGAAAAAATACTATAAATAAATGTCTGGGAAGTCCTGGTGCTTACCACTGAAATGCTTGAGCCAGTCTAAGCAATAAATAAATAAATATTGCTACTCTTTGCCAAGCTGACGGGTAAAATGCTCTCACAATGTTTCCAGTACTTTATGTCTATGGCTTGGTCACAGACCACAAGCAAAACTTTTCCATGAGGATTTTGGATTTTCCACTTCTTTATGAGATTGGGAAATGCAGAGACACCATCAGCACAGGGAAAAAAGGGAGTCAAGAACCTTATACCAAGATTTCTGCACTGCATATTTGCTTGAGTTTTTGAGTCACTTTGTCTTCATCCAGTGCATGTCACCCATACCACCCTGTGACTCATTATGACAGCACATCCTCTGCACTCTACAGCAGGGCAATCCTAAGGACTTCTACTCAGATGGGATCTAGAGCATTCACAAAAAAAAAAAATGTGGGGCTGTTCCACAAAGACCCTGCAGGATCTCAGAAAGTGGAGAAAGTGGGGTGGCATGTGAAATGCGTGTGACAGCTCCCATGGCACAGAGGGAACAGGGGAGGGTTTTGTTTCCTCTGGCAATAGAACTACTTGCTGGGAGCTTTGGTCAGCCTTCTTGGATGGCAGGGAGAGAGTGGTCTTCCTCCTTCGTCCTTTTGGGTAGCTACACTGAGCTCCCTCACTGCATGGTGGTGGCAGGGAAAGCCGTGGCCAGTGTGGGCTCCATAGGACTGCAGGTCAACACCACCCTACTGTTTGGGATGCCCATAGCAAGCTTAAATACTGCCACGTGCCATGGGCAACTGGGCAGGTGGCATTCTCTCTGATCACCATCTTGACTGCTTTGAGTATCACGGTCTCCAATACCTCCAGCCTTTCCACACTCAGTCTTTCTTTAATATCAGACCTCAGTGGCTATAAGATAACAGCACAGGTAGAGCAACATCTTTAGAAACAAGCCTCTTGCAACACTGGCAGGTCTCAGGGCCTGTTCTGGTAACCCAACTTCATTAGCTACGCTTGTCTGGGTGAAGATTTTGAAAGGATTCCATCTCTCTTCCTCCTCTCCCACCACCTTTCCCTCCTCTGCTGCATTACCAGCACAGTATCTTTCTACAGTACCCAGAAAAGTTCCCCCTGTAATGTCTATAAAGGAGCCAGACTACTAAATAAGAGAAGGGAAGAAAAAGGATGTTATGCCTTTTCTTAGAGAAACATCATAGGACTCTGTGGCTGAAGGTGACTGAAGAGGTCAGGTATTCAGCCCATCCCCATGTTCAGGGGCAGCTTCAAGCACATCTATGCCATACTGATATCTGTGCATTTGAAAGAATATACATTAAATGATTAAAGAGATTCCACAGTCTCTCTAAGAAACTATACCAATGGTCAGTTAAAGACTGATCTAAATCTCTCTTTCTGCAAAATAAGCCAGTTTCTGCATGCCCTATTCCCCGTGATCCAAGAATCCAACCAGTCACTGTCTTCTCTGTAGCTCTCTTGGCATACCTGAAAACTGTTATCGTTTGCCTTTTCAACTCCTCATTTCCAGACTAAACAAGCTCAGCTCTCTCAGCTTTTCCACATAAGTCTTATTTTCCAAATGTCTTTTTAGTAGGAAACCGCAGGACAGCTTACAGGCTTAACTTTGAAATCCAGGACTAATCTTCTATTATCTGCATACTACAAATAACAAGGTAATACCAAATATTGCAAGATAACTGACAGGAAATTTCAGAAGGGGAATTCATAGTTAGATAGTACCTAAAAAGCTCTTGTGTACAGGGTTTTAGTGCTCTGGATAGTCTCAAACTGGTAGATGATGAACATGCAAGGGAACTCTGGAAATACCACAGTCACTATGTTGAAAAATAATCACGCTTCCCGGATTTCTGTCTCTCTCTGCAGTCCTCCAGACAATTTTGGTTGCATAAAGTAAAGGAAACTTATGTCTGAAAGCAGAAAAGTGACAAGCTGGAGGAACTCACAGGTTTCTCTTCAATCTGCCCCAGTGCTTTCCATACCACAGTAAGTGTCTTGCTGAGTATTTGCAAGGGTAACTTCACACTTCGCAGCACCATTGCTCTGCTTCACAGAGCAGTTGTCACTGATGCTGTAACCAATGTCAGCAATTAGATGTACTGACAGAGAGAGCCTTTGCTCTCTCACAGCCCTAATCAAAAGTTGTGATTTTTCTCATTTGAGCTCTGTTTCTCCAATTATTTTAAATCTTGCTCTTGTCCAGAAATCATGTGTAGCAAATGGCATGTGTGTCCATATTGGCAAGAGCAAACAGGAGCCCTCATACAGAGCCATTAGCATATCGCTCACAGACACAAGCCTGCTCGCAGCCAAGCCTGCTGTGTAAGTTTTGAAGATGGCTGCTTGCAATAAAATCGTGTCAGTCCACAACACAGATTGTGGCGTCTCCAGAATAGCACCGTGGACAGCCTGAATTTTTCAGCGTTACCAAAGAGCTTCCCCCAATTTGAATGGAGCTTTGCACCATATGGAGTTGCAGTGCAGAACTCACAGACGGCTCTCCTGTCCCCTGCTTGCACTGTGGGTTGCCCTCACTAATGGCTAGCGTCGGTGCTGTGGTGGCAACAAAATGAGAGGGTGTTGGCTTGCTGGCCCAAGATCAGTCTTGGGGAGAGGGGGAAAAAGCTCCCATGACTGCAGAGGAAAAGGGATTTCGTAAATCCATCGTTGGCTGTGAACTCCAGGGTAGTGAAGAGGTCTTACTGCCATTTTTTGTCTGTATATGGTCATGGCAAGTGCTGAAAAGTCATACTAAGTGCCTGGTATAATGTGTTAACAGTATTAAGCAGTTTGCAAGGTAAAAAGATGCCTGATCCACAAGACTTCATGAACCATCTTAATAAAGATTCCCTCTTGCACATCATTATAAAGAAAGTATGGAGGTCCGTGGCAGTGACGGGCCCAGCACTCTTCCAGCCCCAGAGTGCTCAGTAAGCTAGATAGAAAATTCCTGTTCTCATTGGAAGAAAATTACATGTTTCTCCCAGGGTGTAAGTGCCTTCCTTCATGCTAATTCTCTGTTTCTGCAGGGGTCAGGGTGCTAATCTAAAGTTTCTCTTTCTAAGCCACATGGTTGCTAGTGGGAGTCCTAACTGCTTCTACATCTTCCAGCTTATCTTTTACTGTGACAAGGGGGCAAGATGATAGAGAAATTACTAAATTTGGCAGTTTCTGACAAGGTTTCTATGATAAATCACAAACATAAATAGTAAATAGTAGCTATAGTAAATTAAAATGCTAGGAAGAGAAATGGTATGCAGGGGCTGCCATACTTCTTTCCAGGATTTCCTGTAGTGAAGCATAGGCGTCTGTGCTGTGTGGTGCACCCAGGAAGTGTTGGATCTACTTACTATACACATTTTATGGTATTAGTCTGTTCATAGTAACTTTAATGATTTCAGGACACCAAAACTGAGTATGGTTGCTCACCCATGAAACAGATACAAAGCAGGTCCA
Organism: Chauna torquata; assembly: GCA_013399475.1. Taxonomy (NCBI): domain Eukaryota; kingdom Metazoa; phylum Chordata; class Aves; order Anseriformes; family Anhimidae; genus Chauna; species Chauna torquata. The sequence continues at coordinate 105,984 of VXAL01011452.1, read as the reverse complement.
GAGTTTCCCAAATCCATTTGGGAAAGTTGCTTAGGGACATACCTGAGACTTCTAGATACATGGCAGCCTGGTTGGAGTTTCTGACCAAGAGCAATCACATCTCATCTGCTAGTGCTATCAGATAGCTGCTACTCTGGTACAAATCTAGAAAATCTGCAAGATCTGTCTCAACATTCACAAACTAAAAATTAGGCATTGTAGGGAGAACATAGAGGAATGTTCTCTCTCCTTCTTTGTTTTTCTTTCCTTTCATCCAAGTTCCTGCAATTCACCTTTTTTTTCCAATTAATTCCTTCCCTTGCTCCCTCCCTTGCTCCCTCCCTCCCTTGCTCCCTCCCTGTTTTTAAGCATTCAACTTTGTGGAAGTCAGCTAACACATAACAGGGGCTTGTTCTTTTGCACATCTGCTGTGGAGGGTGCCAAATATAACAGCTGTTTCAAGGCTTTCCTGGGTTACAGAGCTGTCATTCAAGCAGATCACCTCTAGGATATCACTGAAATGAAATCCTGCATCTTTCTTCAGTTTTCTTCTGTGCTTGGTCTACCTGATCCATGCACCTCTAAGACATTCCTCAGTTCCTGATACACTAGTCAGGCCGCCAGTACACTTGAAGTAGTCCATGCCTTACTCTTAAATGGCTTCCTTCTCTAAGGATTAAATCCATATGGTCTTTGTCTCTTTGCCTCTTCTCTATTGCTAATTTCTGACTAAACTGGAGACAGGATGAGGGTCCTGTTGACCCATGACCAGGCTCCGTGACCCAGAACACATCTGGGAAGGAAGAGCAAAGTGATCTCTGGTCCCAGCTATGTTTGACATCCCCCTACCTCTCCAGCTTCCTTCCTCCTTCTGCTGCCCTGAACTCCCATGCCCCTTTGCCCTTTAACTGCGCCTTAAATTCTTATTCCTTTTATTGCCCTCTGTCTCTCTGTAGTCTCTCCCTCTTTCCCAAAACTGCTGCCTGGTATTCCCCCACCACCTCCCAGCCAGCATTCACATGCTGCACTCTCTTTTCTGGTTAGCTGGTAGGCTCTGATTACACTTCTTCCATGCACACACACCACTTTAGCAGAGCTGGATTTTAGTAAAATGCCTGCAGACATTTCTCATATTTCAGCCAAGAGCAAGGTTCAGATTTACATTGCTTGGGTGTGACATGAAATCAGCAACCAAAGTATGTCTCCTTGAGCAATTAAGTTCACATGACCCGCAGCTCATGAGCAGATACTCACTGGAATAGTCTGCCTGCCAATGCTCATTTTAATCCATCTGGTGCCTGACAGCCAAACATACCTCTCTGCAGAGACTAATCTCTTTCTCTTTTCCTCTAAAATTAAAAAAAAATAAAATAAAAAAAATAAAAAAATCTCACTCTTGTTCCCCATGAAAGTAACAGGCTTGCACTGAATAACTGAGAGTACCTGGGGCAAGGGTGAAACCAGGCTTTGTGAATTTCCATACAGAGTTGCTTGGCTATACACACACACACACACACACACACACAGAAGCAGATTTCCTCTAAGAAATGTTTTATTCAGAAAACTGTGTCTCACGAACCTCTTGCTCACCAAATTTGAGGTCTGGACCACAAACCCAATACTGCATCATGAGCAGAGTTGTGCAATTTTAGGCAAGATAAGCAAGAGTTTATGGTCTTATAGTAAAGCAAAGCTTGCAAACATAAGGAATTCTCTACCTTAGCTACAACAAAACTGGCAATGTGCTATAATGAAGCACTTGAGGGCTCTGGCAGTCACAAAGGAGGAACATAAATGCACTCCTGCTTTTCTAACATAAGCACTTTAAAAACAGTTATACTGTAGTGGGTAAAAGAGCTGTTAGAAGAGAGCATCTTTGATTAAAAATCTTAGACCACATCAGAAAAGACTATGGTATTGTCTTGTAACAACTACCTTCAGAAAACTCGCAATATGGCCTATTCATGCCAAGGAAGAAGGTCAAGATGGCCAGCCACTATCACTGCCTTCCCTTTCTGATCTGGGACAGGGAAGACTGGCCTCAACAGAGGCCTCTCTCTTCTTAATGACTTACAGATGACTTTGCTGGCGTTTCTTGCAGCTCCTCCCAGAAGAAGTTTATGAAGTGTTTAGGGTTCAATTATTGCTGAATCAGTGCATCTTCATACAACAGGAAAAGAGAAATGCTCTTCCACTCTTGTCTTGCACTGAGGTTAATTAAAAGCAGCTCTTCAGCTGGTTGTGGCCTGATTGCCGGTTGTGGTTTGACAAATATTGCCAGTGATATCTGAAGGCAGTGGTTCTGTTTGTTTATTGGGGTGCACATATATATCTGGTAAGTGCACTTCTGCATGTGTTTAAAGTGTTTAAAACATTAATTCTTTTCCTGAAGCAATGAATTCCTTCTTACTGGGAAATGACAAAAAGGGGGCAAAAAGGTACTTACTGCATGTCTTTTGCAAAGCTACACTCTCAGGTTTTGTCAGTAACATCAAGCTGTTACAGTGCTGACATGTTTTTTTTCAGATATCCTGCATAGGAGACAACCCCCTTGCTTGTATATTTCCCCTACTGCCTTCTCATTGGTTCTACTTTTTCCTTGATTGCAACTAGATATTTGAAAATGTCTACTGAAACTCTAATTATAACTGCAGTAAACATGAAAGACTTTCTCAGTTAAATTGCTCACATAACACTGATTTTGGTTTGTTTTTGTTTTTAATATGAAAACAACAAACATTCCACAACCAATTATACTTACCTTAAATAAAGTTCAGAGAGTAGACAAAGACCCTGATCACTGATGCTATTTAACTCTCTTCAAGTAGCCAACTCTCAAAACTATAGATGCAGATAAAGAAAGGCTACAGATATTCCACAAAAATGTTGAAAACAGATGCTTGGTCAGCCCACTGATCTGGCTTCAGTAGTTTGTGTTGTAGAGTTAAAAGCTGCTTGTTGTTTCTCCAGAGTGCTGCTTTTACAAAGGCAAGAATGGTGAAGGTCACTCAAAATGCAAACTCTCCCTTCAAAGATGTTGATGCTAATTTTTGCCCCTAAAGGGATTGACTAGCCCCTGTTTGAAAGCAAGGAAAGTCTATTACCATCCAAGCTCATATGATGGAAGGTATGCAGTGCACCAAGGGAGTGGTTTCAAGAACAAAACGGAAAAAGATCAAAAGAACACCGTTTGGATCTGTCTTTAGTCGAGGCTCAACTTGGAGATTGTTAACAAAGAACTTCTTTGATCTAGAATTTTTTATTACTGCAGAGAATAAATGCAATGAACAAAATATTCACCTTAATTATTTTTCTCTCTTCCTCTCCCCTGCCCCAGGAGAGTGAACAATTCAGAGCCTGATGTAGGTTTTGGAAATGTAGCTGTGTACTGTGTTTCAAAGTTCCTTTTTACCTACATTTCCAGCAACCAGCCACAAAAC
>VXAL01011452.1:84922-102535 GCA_013399475.1 Chauna torquata | reverse complement strand
AAAAAAAAAAAAAAAAATCCTGGGTTTGGGATTATACTGAAATGAAAGACTGATTTTCTAGTAAGCTCTGAGGCAAACGAAATTGTGCCAAGTGTAATTTCACATCCTTGCTGATTGTTCTCTTTCTCCAGTGTAGTCATTCATTTGCTCTGTCACATGTCCCAAATTATAAGAACATTATAAAGAACATTTATCAGAAGGTTTCTGGCCCATGACTGTTGATGGCTATGTGGGTTTCTCTGGAAGTTTCCAGGCTTTTTTTCTTCTCCGTTCCCAAAGATGGATCTTTTATTTTTATTTTTAAAAAGAAAGTGAGGTGTTATTCCTGTAATTGCAGAGATTATCATTGTGTCATTCACACTTCCTTTTTCATTGGAAAAAAATGGTACAGTCAGACAAAGCTAATGTGATCATTTAATAAAAACACAGCTCATGCAGAACTACCAGGGACTTACCTTTTTTCAGCTCAGCAAAACCTTTGCCAAGCCAAAACTCAGCCAAGCCTTTGCCTTTGGCTAGTAAATCTAAATAGGAGCAACACAAACTTGTACTTAAGGCTTTGATTGGAATATGGCTGAGGCAGATGCTCTACTTCAACCAGTTTAAAAGTTAGTATTATTAATTAGTCATGCTTTCTAGTATAGCTTCAACTGCAGATCAGAACTTATCCTATTTTAGTTTTAGAAATTCCAAGAAACTGTGTCTGGACCATTTAGTCTCTCTGAGACAAAAGATGGATTGCTCAAAACCCAAAGAAACAGCAGATGCATGATGCTTCCACCAGAACCGTTAAGTCATTATACTTAACATTGCATGAGGGGAAAAACAGTTTTTAAAATACTGCTAGGCAGGTTTTCTTCCAGTATTTAAACATAGCTGAATTCAAAATCCAGAGAAGGACTCATTTTCTTTAGTTTGAAATTTTTTAAAGATTCCCAATTTTTCTGTAAAATCATGATCTTTTACAGGCCTGTGTCCAAATTTTACTCCTTATTTATTCCCCTGTTGATTTTTTATTATTATTATTCCTATGATGGGGGACAAAATGCCACCTTCAATAAAGTCTGATCTTCTTAGGATAAAAACTGCTGGCCAGGAGACTCTCATATACTGGGTCTTTTCAGGGATGATCTTGGTATCAAGTAATCTTATATTCAGATATAAATGAAGTAGCAAGTAGGTTAAGGAGGCAGAACATTTTTATTTCTTAGGTGTGACAGTGGAATATATGACAGGTAGTTTTATTATGTGTACTTTCATGTTTGAATCAGCTACTGCCATTGTAGGAGCAAAACTGGCAGAGAGGCTCCATCCCAAATCACATAACAAGATCATAGAAGGCACTGGAGAGCAGCCAGGTAGAAATATCCTTTTTCTGGCCATGTCTGAAAGGGGGAAAAGTAGACAAATATTTGGTTCAGATTCACCCGATTCTGGACCAGGTGTTGGCCAATTGTTGTACTCAAGTGAAATCAGTTTTCTTATTCTGGGTCTGACAAACACATACTCCCTCTATAAACGAAAATGCAAAACAGTAACTGTGATATAAGTAATAAAGTTTGAGTCTTCATTGTACCTGTGCTGTTTATATAGTGGACATTTGAATAAATCCAATTTAAAGAGTACCCTATGGACTGATCTTGGCAGTTAATAACGGGCTATGAGCTCAAAAGGATCTTCAGCTTCTCATACCGTTAGATTAGTTGCTGAATCCTATTTCCTAACAACTGTTCAGCAACTATTGTCAGCGTTATGAATCAGCTCTCTTAGAAGAAAATAATTGCTCTGTACAAATTGTGGGGGAAAATGTGCTTCTTTCCTTTACCATGATTTTGAATGGCTCACTGTACATAAGAGAAACTATCTCAAGTCTCTCCAGAATTTCTGTAAATAGCATATATTTTCCTCCACATGCAAAATAATATATGTTCATATTAACACATGGAGTTCTTTCTGGAGTTAGTTTCTGTGAAGGACGCTCAATAAAGAGAAGGGAAACGCAAGGAATCTGGAGCAAGTTTTACTCAGTCAGATCTGAGTTCAGGCTTGCAGAATTTTATGTTTTTCTAAATAGAGTTTGATGGTATCATTAACATGTAGCATAACGGGAGACAGAGACCAGCTGTGCTTTGAGAGTTAATCTTATAAACTTCTTCCAGAGAAGGTCAAATTCAGAACCCTGAGGGCTTCCAATCTGTTCAGACTTGAAAGGTATGTCAAAGAGGAATTGATTTTAAACCACCTAATTTCAACTTGCTGTTGGGCCCCAGCACTGTGAATCCCTCATGCATGCAGCAAGATACCAGTACACAGAGTATGTTAAGAAGCAGGCTCTCTGTCTGGAGTTTCACATCTCCAGGAGAATACATGTAGTAATCAAACACCCACAAAACTTAGTGATTTATTTGACATTGTACCCCCTATGATCTTTAAGATAAAAAGGTGCATTTCCTCTCACAAAAGCACTATTGCTTGCTGTGTGAGTACTGTGTACAACCTGCATGGCTCTGCTCAGATTTGTTAACTGTCATTGTTCACTCAAGTTTTCAAACAAAAAGCCCCTAAAACTGCCAGGCAAAAGTTGATTTATCCTGCAAATATTTGTCAGAAAAGAAAAAAAAAGCNGGAAATTATAACTGATAGGAAAATTAAAAGTTCATCAGAACTTGAACACTATATTATAAAAGATCAGCTGTCAATCTGACATTTGGATTCACTTTATTCAATACAGAGATATGTAGAAACCCAATGAGGTCCCACCTAGACCCATTTTTTGCTTGGTTTTAAATCCCTTAGAATTTCAGTAATGGTTGGTTAGTAATAGAGAAAGATATCCAGAAAGATTCGGTAAAGTTCATTCTTTTTAAGACTGTGAGGTGCTTCTTATTAACTGTCAGTCTATCTCATATGAGCCAGAGAAAAACTACTAGTAATGAGATTTGTCTGTGTGAGTCAAGAGGAGTCACTGCTTCACAAGCAGTGAGAAAAACCTGAGCTTCATCATAGACCACAGAACATGACCAGGAACTGTCCCAGTAGAAAAGTCCACTGCCGTCAATGAGATTTTGCATCTTATATTCATAGGAATAGGCCTGTATGTCAGACTTTGGCCTTTTGGTGCTAGGCAATATTCAAAAGCCTGCAGTAGATATCTGTGCTAAAACTTTTCAAGGAGAGAATAGACGTTCATTTTGCAGACTGAGATTGTTAGAAGTGCAAATGAGAGGAATTAGTTCTCATGCTAGAGATATTCACTTCACTTCTTGGTCCAGGTATTGCAGCAGTTTGAAAAGAGAGTAACCCCATTTTCTTCTACTTTTGAATATCACTAAAGATGCTTAAGATTGAATAATGCTTGCATGTTGCAAATGGATGTTCCAGGTCTGGGGTTCTAGAAATTAAAGATGGTAACATTGCATTAGTTAAAATTTATTGACTCTGCAGGTAATCTCAGAGGATTTTACTTCTTTGAGGGTAACAGTGTGGTACAATCAATGAGTGTAAAATTCATACTGCAAAGAAGAACACATGTTATTATACATATATATATATACGCAAATATATATGTATATATCTGTTTGGTTTAAGTTAAACTTTTATTGTAGATTGACTCTTAAATTACAGTTCCCAGCTGGCATCACTCAGAATTTATAGCCACAAGGATCTTAATATTTCCACAACATTTCCAGTAGTCTTCACTTCCACCCATTTACAGAACTTGTCTCTTTCCATACGTCAAAGCTATGTTAGAAAGATGAAATGGCAGATTCCTTTGTTTATAAGGGATAGGATAAAAAATTGAGGAATCACGATGAACTAAGAGGAAGGATTCTCCTTTCCCACTTGTGACCTTCTCAGAACCAGACCAGCAACTGTGTATAGGGAATTTGACTTGTATGTTATTGCTTTTCACAGAGACTGAGATACCACGCTCACAAGTTACACAATAAGAAATAGACGTTCATTTACAGTGTTAAGGGGAGAGGACTTTCACTTCATCTAACTTTCGTTACCTATAAATTAAGCACCTGATGTAATCAGTTATGTGTGCAACCTCTCTGGTGAGTGTAGAGGTTAACAGGTAGTTATAGGAAGTGATTCATACCATTAATCATATGGGATACAATATTAAGATGAATACAGTACCATATGGCTATGCAGTTTCTTTCCACAGACCATGGAAGGAGTCTAGATGGCTGGCTAAGATGGATACCTAGGATCCATAAATCACACCCTAAAGTACTGGAAACCCTGTAAAATCTTTCCTTTGCAAAATCTTGCCTTCCAAACATGCACTACAGTGTTAAGCTATGAGGAATATTTGTTATTTCAATATCAATATCCTGCAGCCCTTCCCATACACATACTGTTTCTTCCACATGCTGGACATAGTCAGTGACAAGAACCATGCCTTCACTGATTTATAAAAGGAAGGCAGTAATTATACAACTTGCTTGTCTAGGATCTTCATCTATTACAGGATAGGGCAAGAACAATATCTGAATGAGTATTTTGCTTAGGGGTACTCTGAGGCTGCTACTTGTCCATGGCACACCTGGATCAGTCTTCCAAAATATGAATATGCTGTAGTTAAGTCTCTTTTCAAAACTGTGTTTTATAGATGTCTCCATAATGAAGACAGAGACCTGCTAAGGTATTGGGCTTGCCAGATGATGCTCTGCTTTGTCTTCAGAAATTCCAAAAATATTCCAAACCATCTTAAACTTTATAAATACCATTTTTTTTTTTTTATGTTTTTAATGGCAAAATACTGGCTTTTGACTTTTCCTGTTTCCACGCAAATGGCAGGTTGAAAATGTTGCCAGTTCAATGATCAACTTTCTTTTTGTGTTTTGCAAATTACAAGCTCAGAAATAGAAATGAATGGAACTGGGTTTCTTGAGATTTCATAATGATCCTGAGACTTCATAATTTTTTTTTCCTTATGCAGGGAACAATAGGACAAATCACTATGTCCCAAAATAGTCACTTTCTGGAGAGCTGAGGCAGTCACCTCTTATTTGATAAACCCAATATGAAGTATCTGTTAAGTCTGTACTGGTACTAGCATGCAGCTCATTGCAATGAGTGCACTGACCACCAGGCAGCTGGGTGTGTGTGGTCTCTGCTTCTCTCTCTCTCTCACAGCAATTTTATCCTGAACCAAAAAAAAAAAAAAAAAAAGGCTTTCATAATAAATTTTGCTTAAATCGTGCATTCCTGTGGAAAGAACCAGAGTCAGGAAAAAGATATTTTCTGACCAAAAAAAATATCAAAACAACTTGTTTGTCAAATAGATTTTCTGACAGGTCTATTAGGGCAAGGCAATCTAATGCCACTTTCAAGGTTATGCTATGTTATTAGGAGTTTTCACTTGATATCTCAGCTCACGCTCCAACTGCTCCCCTCGTGCCCTCTTTAACATATTTTTTTCTGGGATCCCTAGAAGTGGGACTTGAAATAAACATCACGGTTTTCAAGGATTGGCAGCTTTCATGATCTTAATCTAAAATACAATACTTGATGGTCTCTGGGAAGCATCAGTCGTGATTTTAATATCTAAGTTCTTTGGGGTATTATCTAAGAGTTGCATCCTTTTTTCTTAAGGTAATTTTTGGATATTGTCGCTCAAGAAAAAAAGACTTAAATTATGACTCAAGATCAGTCTTAAGGCACTGAAACCAGAAGATAAGCATGAACCTTACACTTATATCTTTAACATATTTTCTTATTGCGGTCTGATATAGTTGTTACCACAAAAAAAAAAAAAAAAAAAAAGACAACTTTTTGTTTTTGTTTTTAAGTGGATTTTAACAAGGGCCTTTGGGTACATTTTGTTCATAACAGAGACCACGGAGCATTTCAAAATGTTTATGAAATCTATGGACAAGAAAGTTTGAGGCAGATGTTATTCAGGCCTCTGGGTTACTTTTCTTATTCAGTGAAATGTCTCTTCACCCTGCCACTTCTTCTATCATAACTGCTTTGTGTGTTTAATCCTATTTGTATCTAATCTGACAGTGGGTGGAAAGCCAGTTCTAAGGAGAAACAGCTATACATACGTACTTGTCTATATCTAGCCAGATTCAGAGATGTCTGATAGTGCATTACCACTTTTTCCACGCCAGTTCCTATCAACTTGTGTGAGATACTAGATAGCTCCTGCTTAGGAGTATTTAGAAACACTTTTGCCAAGTAATTCTGTATCTATTTTTGCTATGGAAATCCCACAACATTACTGTCATTGCTCTATACTGAGTCTGCTTATATAGTGTTGGTTTGACTTCCCTGGGAGAAGATCACATTCCTACATCCCAAACACAGCAAGTTATTTTTTCTCCTTTTGATCTTCTTTCTTGTCCATAGTATACATCCATTATTTTCTGTTCCTGGGCACTTGCATGACATTGTGATAAGGACAGAACAATATTTAATTAATTAATTAATTAATATTTTCTTATTATCTTGGTGTTAGAAACTGCACAGTAAGTGTGAGAATGTTGCACTAGGCAGAAGAAAGAGAATTTAGTGGAACAGCATACATTGTAATTTGCTGTTGCTTACACAGTGCCAGAAAATACTTACTATGAAGTATGTTGTCATTGGGCTTAGGACAGGCACATGTGATATCTAACCATAATTTCCAAGATACTTGCTCCCTTTTTTTCTCAGTCCGAAGGGTTTCTTTAGAAACCAGAGCTATCCTGTGCAGTTATAGTGTTCATAATTCACAATGCAATACTAGGAAATACTAGGAGAGAACTCCTAGAGGAGAAATACTAGGAGGAACTAAGAAGGTTACTAGCTTTAAATAAGCAGTAAAAGAAAACAAAGGCAAATAACACTTTATTGCCACTGCGTTGTGCAGTTCAGTGTTTGTCCAGATGCTTTGTGTTGGCTGTTCCTCATTGACTACTGTCAAACCATTGTCAAAGCACTTTTCTGCTGTGATTTTTTTTTTCTTTCAAGCTGAAATATGAATATCTGTTGTCCATTCTTTTTTGAGCTGAACTGAGATCAAATTTCACAGACCAAGACCAGTTGCCAGGTACCAGAAGCAGTGAAGCACCTGGGAAAAAAAGGTGTTATTTACTTTTAGCTTTAAAAACATGTATTTGGAGCTAATGTTTTTGGCTCCAGGAATAAACATATTTACCTCCTAAGAAGCTTCTAAGTCCAGGATGGTCCAGTGCCATGCAGAAATGGAAGAATGTTACAGAATAGAGGAGTAACACTGCCCTTGGATGTGTATCAGACCATGATATTCCCCTTCATCAGGTTTTCAAAATGGAGGGACAGAAAAAAAGTAAAACAAATTTGTGTTGCTATTATTATTGTTGTTATTATTTATTATTAAAGTTTTCCCAAGCTTTTAATATTTCTTTATTAAAATGTCTTTTCATATTCTGTTTTCCGTCTCCATCCTATTTGTCAGGAACCCTTGCCAACTGCTTTACATTGTCCACAGAAAGACTCAAGGAAAGAAGCAGCTGTGGGCATGAGGTCCACTTTAATCAGTTCTGGGGCTTTCCCCATCTCTTGTCAAGATTCTGACTGTCTTAATTAATGACAGAAAAGAGTGAAGACTAGCTTAGCATTGCTGGTGGAGAAGAAAAGATGGGGTCTAAGTGTAGTGAACTAGGGCTGAGAGTTGTTGAATTGGGAGGTTGTAACATGGGCAAGTACCATCTAAAGGAATAACACAAAAGAGATAAGGAGAAGAATGACCCAGGGAATATAGCTCATGTAGTACCACAGAAGGCAATAGTCCAGTATTTGCCAGAGGATCCCCTGCAATGTGCTGCTACATGCATGCCACAGCTCTGGGGAGACTCCCCCCTGCCTGCCTGTTTGCAGAGCATCTGAGATACTCTGCACACTGGCTTGCAAAAGAAGCTTGACTGCTCTGTTCCTAGGCTGGGGGGGTGACAACACACAAGCATGCAGAGCTCAGCTTCACGGCTGAGGACAGCACAGCTAGCCACCATCACAAAGCATGCTGCAAAAGCAGGAGTTTGCCATCGAAATTCCTGTTGCTAAACAGACAGAACTGAGAAAATCAGTAACCCTATTGCTTCTGAACTTGTGCGCAGGGTTTATATAACCACGAGCCATCAGCTATTTCGCTTCAAGTACTGCCTCAGCTTACGTGGCATAGTAACAATCTGGCTTTGATGGAGAAAAATGTGAAGGAATGTGTTCCCTGGGGAGTAATGCAATATACAGACGATGTGAGTAATAAGGCGGCTGTGCTGGTAAATGATACACTTTTCCATCCAGAACATTTTTATTACTTTTGGAACTAAATTAAAGCTTGCTTCTACTCTTATTTGCTGAAGGTTAATCCAGATTTCTGAGATGTGCCCAGTTACAGATATAATCTCTTTAATGAAATGCTCTGCCCATTCATTTCTCTAGGCTTGCAGTTTTTGCCTGCATTGATGCTACTACAGACATATTAAAGAGAATGAGAAAGAAAAAAAAAAAAAGTGGAACCAAAAAAAAAAAAAAAAAGACAAAAATATCTCAGACTAACAGAAGAAAAGTCCTAGGATTGTCAGTTACAAATTCAATACATGACTGGCTGTCTATACACTGATTAAGAAATGTAAATGATGATTTAAAAATTACATGGTTGTATTGCAGAAATATTTTAAATATTTGTTCTTTGGTTTTTGGTTTTTGTTTTTTCAATCTCTTCCTTTTTGGCCTATTTACTTAATTAACAAACATCTTTTGTCTTTTAAAATATCCTTTAAGATTTAAAAAAAAAAAAATTAAATGTTTGATACAATCCTATTTCCTAGTGTAGCAGCTGATATTATTCAGCTTGTAATGTTATTGTCTGCAGCTCAGAAAATCCACTATTCAGTCTTGCCAAAATTTCTAGGTGTATAACACTTTTTTTTTTCTCCTGAATTTGTTAATTTATTCCATCATTCTTCTTTTGAACCTCACTGATCTCATGCTTAATCCTTAAAAAAGTACATCTCCAGCACCATCTCAACTGAATTATCACTGGCAAAAACAGATGTTAAAAAGCCGCCTACCATCTCCATAAAACTAGTTCCCCTCCTTAAAAGCTTCTTAAGATTCCTGAGGCTCCAATACACCCGACAATTCTCTCAGACTTCCTGATTCTGAGGCAGAAATATTTTGGTTCAGCATCTTTAATAACTTTCTTAAACCCTATTTATTCTCAGCAGACATTTTATGTCTCATGACATACGTTCCATTTCACTGACTTCATCTGATGGGATTTCCAATTTCTGGAATATTATTACTCTGCCTTACTGAATGTTTTCTGTGTTCCCATTATCTGTTCTGGATTTGGTGTGCTCTTTTTGTGTTATACTACTAAGCATGCCAGCAATATTTCTCTTCCCCCAATCAAGCAGTGCACAGGACTAAGCCATCAGAGTCACTCCAGAGTTTAGCACCTCTGTTGGTAAGTGTACATCAGCACACAGGAAAGAGAAAAAATATTTTTAGAAAAGTCTGACTCTAACTCTAAAAGAAATTAGATTCTGGACCTTTGACTAGACACCTGTCCACATGGTATTTACATAAACTACCACAAATAATCTGATAAAAATACTGGTAGTCTATCTCAAGTTTACTGCCCCAAATCCAGGAAATATATATCATATGATAAGCACTAGGGATATTACAGTTCCCACAAAAATATCAGACCCCTGCTTCTGGTTAACTTTTGCAACACATCAGATCCTGTTAAATCCACTGCTGTTAAAGAAGTACCTGAGACATCAGTTTACCTAAGCACTGGGCCTGTCACAAAACCAGACCACTGTCTGTGGGTGACTCTTTTCCTCTGAAGCTGATGGTACCTGTGTCATTAACTCCAACAGACAGAGAATTAGGTCCTATCAGCAAACAAAAATATTCTGCCTATCTGATATTTATGCTCCGCTTTTGAGGTGCCTTACATTTCATGAGGCCCCATATTTTCATTAAGAACAAGGTGGGTATGCCATTCAAATGCAGCTGTGTGAAAACCAGACATCTAGTCTGTTAGTCATCTAGGCTCTTACTGTACCCAAAGCAGACAGAGAGACAGAGTCATCCCACCTTTCCCAGAGATAGCTGTGCTACAATAAAATAAATCTGGGCTCAGTCTCTCCATCAACCTTGAAGAGAGTCCAGATACCTAAAAAGAAAGCAGCTAAAGAAATGATCCCACCTAACTAAATGTGACCAACTTGGGCACTGCTACTGCTGTAAATATAAGTGTAAAGAAGCAGTTCAGACTTGTCTTCCTGTAAACCCAATGGAGAAGAAGAGTCCTACTGCCTCAGCTAGGCACCTATATTAAATAGCCTAAATATGGCCTCAAAATTTCAGCCAGTACAACTGAGAATAGCTCTGGTGGCTGCACTGATTTCTGCCAGGTACAGACTGGGTCTGGGGGAAGAGCAGGGAAGATACGTGTGCTTTGCTCCTCACCAAGACCTCTAACGAACTACAGTGCTAGTCTGCTGCATCACTAATATCCCTCCAAAATACCTGCTGATCTCCTTTCCTTCTCCATGTATTTTGCATCTCAATGCCTGGTTCCAGGTATTAGAGAAGATCTTCCAGGGCAGTATTGCCTTAAAATGGGTCACAGCCTGCTCTATGGCCCTGCTGGCACGAAAGCTATAAAATACGATGTAATCATCTGTACTGCTGAGGCCATGCAGCTAAACTTCACCTCCCCCCCACCCCCAGGCCTCCATCCTGATGCTGTAAGTTCATGCAGACTGTTTATAGAGAACAGGTTTTGGTCCATGCTGTCCCAAGGCTCTTGCATTGTTTGGGAGATGCTGGTAGATCAGGTCAATACCATACTTGAGAGACTGTCAAACAAGCACCCCTTGATGAGGTTTATCCAAGATCCTGGTCCTATTTGGTTTACAAATATAGAAATAACAAGAGTGTCTATTAATGCCAATAATGCTTACCAACCAAGTTCAGTCAAATATACACCTGCATCTGCTGTCTAAATCTATCAGTGTCATTTCAGTGTGAACAAGAATATGAGATGGCTCCAACACTTTAAACCCAATGTTTACTATTTATATTAAGGAGGGATATCTTATGTTTTTATTCCACATACTCATTAAGATGTAGTCCAGTAAGTTCCTTACCTTGAAACATGTATTTTTTCTGCAGTGTGCCATTTTACAATGATGGATGATCAAAACTTTTCATACAGAATTTTAGTGATAAAGGTTTCAAATGTTTAGGTGGAACAGCTCTTTTAAAAAAATACAGAAAAGCAGAGAGAAGGAACTTTTTCTCAACAGGAAGATAAATTGGACCTAGCATTCTTCCATTGTGGATAAAATGTGGACAAAATGTGTTTATTGTGAAACTTTCCATCCATTTAAAATAAATGTCAGGTTGTATTATGACCAATAATTTCTGTTCCTATTGCATCACAATTTCCCTGACCTAATTTGACAGAATACATTAAAAAAAGCCAACCTATTTATCAACACTACCAGGTTTGTTTCATCTGCTCTCTTTTCCCATTTGGATTTCTTCTCTTTCTGGAATCCAATCAACCTCTGACTCAGAAGTTTCCTCAGATTTTCAAATAATTGACCTTAGGGTTTCATCAGGAGTGAAAGCAGAAGCAGGTGGGAAGAAACCTTGTAATTTTGTTTATAAGAACGTATTTCCAGCAACCTTGCTTGAACTCAGTGGAAACAGTTTTAATTTTCCTCCTATAAAGGATGGATTAACTGAGGTTGCAGGAAAATCCTCCACTTCAAATGTTTAATTGTGTGCTCTTGCAGCCTGTTAAAAGTCTGTTAAGACTATGGCAGCAATATGACTTTGTGTTACAGTTCTTGCATTTGAATTTACATTATGGTCATAAGGAGCTGGAGTCAGAGCTGTGTCATCCTCAAACATTGCTTCAAGTCATGCAAAGGTATCAGGGTCTGGAGAAGATCACAAAGTTTGCCATCAAAAGTCTTATAATGAAATAATAAGAATAATATCTGATATGAAAACAACAATAATTCAGATAATAATGTCCTATTCAAAACTCACCCCATGAAGGGATTTTTAATAGGCTTTCATATGAAAACAAGAAAGAAAGAAATGTACGAGTTTGTGTTACTTTAAAAGGAAGACAACTATAGGTCTACCTAGGTATTTTGCCTTTACTGTTTAGATGCTAGAGAATGTTCCTGTTTACATGCCAGAGAATGACTCCCTTTGACATCAATAGGGTAAGTTTTCAAAGTTTAAAATGGTGGATCATTAGGACTTACTGGAAAGGTGACTGTGGCTTATTCAGAAAAAAAAAAAAAATAGTCAAGGATAAGCTCTTTGCAGCCAGCAGACTTTTAGATGCTTACCTAAATCTGGACATTTCAAGTTATCCAGACATTCTTTGTGTATCTACTTATAACACAAAAAAAACATAACATTTAAGAAAATAAAGAAAAAAATAATGTTCGTTCACTGCAATATCCCCAAAAAACAATGATTTAAAATAGTTTAAAGTACTTTCTTGTTTTGGTATATTTTGCTATGTTATGCCTCTACAAAGTCGTTTTCCTAGAGCTATTTACAGAATATCAGATTCAAATGCTATAAAAATAACTGAAACTTCTTCCATAGAGTGGTAGGGATGCCAGAGAAGTACAAAGTTCTTCCAACACTCATGTTACGATTACTTGAGTATCACTGGCTAGTAGATATTGTTGAGTCATTCCTGTGTAGGTCAGTGGGATTATTTGTTGAGTAAGGTATTATAAAGTACCCAAAGGGTGTTTTGAGCTAACATTAAAAATGAGATGAGAGTATCAGTAGTCTCAAATTAGAGAAAATGAAACTAATAATAATAAAAATTGTAGAGTTGTATGCATTTTTTATTCCTAGCTATAACAAAGGCCTTTACTCTTACCAAGCAAAACATTTGGTGTTATAGGTGTTTTCCATTTGCCCAAAGAACTGCCAGAGGGACAGGTACTGAAGACCTAATTTATCACTCCATTAGATCAACTGGGATCAAAGATTCCCTGTGTGGTTTTCTGAGACATAAAAAAGAAGTAACTATGAAAACTAACTCTCTACTTCTCATTATTTTTACAGTCGCTTTTTCTTGTTTCCATTTCTCAAATATGCCCAAGTATGCAGGTGATGTAAATAAAATGTTTGGTTCTTTCATATTCAGGAAAAAAAAAAAATCAGTATTTTCTGTTTTCAAAGTAATTCAATATACTGTTTTCAAAGTAACTGAAAAGTTAGAGTTATATAGTTAATATAAGTCCTTTACATTTTTTGTTGTTGCTGTTGTTGTTGCTGTTGTTGTTATTGATTGTTAACCAGTCAGTGAGGTGGGTCTACGTTATTTTCTTGAAATGAGATCTCAGGACTATCAGAAAAACTTTTAAACTCAGAAGTCAGGGTTATTTTTAGAACATAAAATCTTTTACTGAGAAAACTCAGAAGAGAGAGAATAGAAATAAAAGAATGTAAGTCTCTCTTCCTCCACTCTGTCTTTCCTTTCAGGGCAAGTGCTTTCCTCCAGACCTCAGTAAAGCATCTCAGGGACCTCCAAGATTACATCAAACTCTTCAAAGTCCCTTTGAGTCCTTAGGAAAAGCCCATCTTTCAAATCTCTATTTGTATGTCTGGTTCCCATATTGTTCTAATTTAATAATTTTATGTGAATTTCTTCTGTTCTATATATAATTCCTTACTAATTTTGTTGTGTTCACTTTCTGTTTTGTTCTAGACCTTTAATCCAAGTCATGAAATACCCAAGAAACACTGAAATAGATGCATAAATGCCTAGACTCTGTTTTTTTTTCTGGACATGTCATACAGCTAATAGTCCAGCCCCCTGTGCAAGGGAGCTCTGTAAGATGATTCTTCAGGCGTAACCTATGTTGTAGGAGAAAGTACATGGAAGGACAGA
Source organism: Chauna torquata (assembly GCA_013399475.1). NCBI lineage: Eukaryota > Metazoa > Chordata > Aves > Anseriformes > Anhimidae > Chauna > Chauna torquata. The sequence goes on along the minus strand of VXAL01011452.1, from coordinate 88,596 downwards.
GGTAATATAGGAAAAAAAGACTAATGCTTCCTAGTTCATAAGTGCCTAATATTATATTTAGGCAAAACAAGCCTAGAGAAGCCTACATCTCTTGTAAGAAATGCTGAAAGCTGGGAATGTCACACATGCTGCAGAAGAACTGAGATTTATTTTGTTTCTTAATTACTCCTTTCTTCTCCCACACTGGACAGAAGAGCACCCAGCACAAAAGAGGAGCTGGGACAGGGTGTGTGGCAATGCCTCTACACCTCAGCAGTAAAGATGGGCACAACTGCCCAGGTAATGTTGTCTGAAAGGCTTCTCTCTCTCTTTCACTGGAAGCCTAATTGCTTCCTTTCCCTTGAAACACTAAGGAATGAGAATGAATGGAAGACATTTATGAATCTACCAGCTTATCTTGGAATAAGATAAAGCAAGAGGATTTCTTTTGGAAATATAAATTGCAAACTTGTAAGAATACAGTACATATAATTCTGATATACAGGTTCTGATAGGGAGAGGCTCATGGAGTAATGTATATTCTGTTCAGGTGAAGGACTTGCCTAGGATCCTGTCTAAAGCTCATCAAAGTGCTGAAAGGCTCTCTTTTGAAAGTTATATTAAAATCTTATTTTTTATAATGAAGAAAAAATAATTCAGTGCAGCTCAAGCAGTGGAAGCAGTACTTTGGTCTGTTTATCTCACTAGAGAAATCAACCAAGCATCATATACAGCCTTCCATAAACACTTGTTTTTCTATCTTGTCTGTGTTTAAACCTGCTCTAGACACAGTCAATATGGTACTTTCTCTCAACATTGCCCTTTGAGATCAATAGGGATACTCCCAGTACAAATTATTCTAAAGTTTTCCGCTATTTGCTTTTTAGTTTTTACCTCATACCAGCCTCCTTGCTACTAGTGCATGTACCATCTCTTACTATACGGAAATTGAAAGAAAGTTTTTTATAGGTACAGACACAAAGTCATAGGAGACAAATGGTTCTTCTGCTCTGCTGTTGGGTACATTCATTCTCCATGCGCATTTTGGCATGGAGAGTTGAACTTTTATTTAGGTTTTAGTTATGTTATCAGACTTCTGGCTTTCTATCTTTTTGGAGTAGTTTTACCTTATATCAGCAACTAAACACTAACTTCGTCAGACAACTAGAGACCAGGTCTGGATGGTGTAACTGGGTGCAATTGGGTGTATAAAGTCATAGCTCAAAACCTTACTGCATCCAATTGTGCAATCCCATTTTACCACATATCTGCAGAATACTATAATATCCTCCTCTCCACAACCACAATGTTTCAGAATAAGTCTCTCTTTCTCTCTCTCTCTCTCTCTTTCTCTCTCAATATCTCAATATCTCTCATCTTTCTTTTACCAGAAATGCCATCCCATTGAAATACATGGCACTACATTCCTTTTTTCAGACACAAATCCAGTTCCCAGGAGACTTTGTTAGCAAATTCACAAATGAAATGTTTGTAAATAATAGTCATAATAAAAATATAAAGAAAAAAAAGCATTTAAGACCTTCAAAGAGCTTTTCAGTTGCTTTTAATGGTAAGAAAGTGAAAGTTTATTTTTAACTGAAGTTTTTACTGAAGCAGCAATTCTTTTTGTTTGTTTGTTTTCAACCAGATGGGAGTGTCTGGAATGTTATTTTAAAAATAAGTCATCATTTTCACCATCAGCACTCAGATAGGAGTCACACTGATCACAATACTAGTGGCTGAAAGGTTTGTGCATTTTTGTGGTTTCTTGAATAAATATCAGTAATTTAATTTCGGTGTTCTCAAATTTGTGGAATGTAATATTTGGAAGGGAAGAAGAACTGAGAATCCTTCTACTCCAAAAAAACAAATGTTTTCAGTCTTATTACACTGGATGGAAGAAGGGCTTTTTGTTTTGCTTTGCTTTTTCCCATGGGGGGACAAGAAGAAATAAAGTCTCCACTACACTTAGCAACAATTGATAAAAATGAACTCACTGATTAAACGATTTTGCTTCTTTTAAATATGCTGATCAGATGATCACACTTAGCTCATCAATACTTTGTTCTCCCATCCAAGGATAGTATTAAGTCATGATATTGTAAAATGCTTTCTGTGAGTGATTTAAATGAAACAAGCTTACAAATCTCCTTTTTTTTTTTTCCCATGAAGGGGACATGGTGGTTTCCAGCCTCACAGTCTTGATTATCTGTTTCTGCCTGGTGTCTCCAGTTCATGTTGCAAAAATCCAGTCCTAAGAATTAAGCCAATACTACAGCATTTATTTTCTGTGTAAAGTCTCTGAAGACAACGAAAAGGTCTTTTTGAAATGTTGTTTAAAAAAAAAAACAAAAACAGTTTGCCAGAACTGTCCTTAGAGTTTACGCTGTGAAGCATTCTGTACTTTCTGTTGCTCAGCTGGAGACAGAGGAACTCCACTCCAATGCTCTACCTATTGCCAAATGGGACACTTTCATGAGGAAGCCACATCTGAAGAAAAAAACATCTGGGAACACTACATACAGTAACTGTGCCGGTTGGAGGCAGAATTTCTTCCACTGGATGATAATTGTCAAGTAAGCGCCAGGAATGCCTGTCATTGGAAAACTGTCATAGTGCCAAAAAAACAGGGCAACTAGTGTTCCTTTTGGTACTGTTTAAAGGATCTAGGGCCCTTGAGACCCCATTGAAAACTACTATTTTTGGAATACCATCCATAGCATTTGACTCTTTAGTTACATGTCACTATTAGAAGTGTTGCTTGTGAGATTTTAGTTTGGCCTAGACTACCTAAAACTGACGGTCCAAGGGAAAATGAAAGAAGACTGGAAGAATTTGCTACAGTCATTGAATTTGGTCCTCTGGTACTTCTGGTTACTCACCATGCAGTCACCTCCATAAGTGTCTGTAGTAATATTTAAAGAATGATCAGGCTTTACAGCCACTTGTACACCTCCAGAACATATGTTCTTGTAAACATTTACATGGCATGTTCTCATGCCCTGTTTCTGAGAATGTTTTTCTTGTGCCAAGCAATAAAGTGCTGAAGTGATGGAAGAAGCAGAGAAGAATTAACAGAGGAGACGGACAATGAGTGTATGCACACACAAAAGCAAAGAAAAGAGAAAAAAATGAAAGGACAGAAGGAGAAGAGGAAATAAACTGTAGTGAGGTGACAACGAGCCCATACTTTCCCACTGAATGAGGCTGAGAGCTGCAGGAAAGAGTTTAATAAATAGCAGTTATGTGAGGTAAAGGCTCAGTGGGGTTTGCACCACTGAAATCTGTTCTGCACAATGCCCTGCACCCTTTGGGGCCTGGAGATGGTTTGAGACACTCAGATGGGTGACACCCACCCTCCTGCCCACCAGCTGTCACTGAAGTGGAACTGAGCACCCTCTTCTCAGCAGTGAGATGATCTGGAGTAAAGAGTCAATCAGGGTACTGGAGCAGTCAGTACAGTGGTATCATCATTTTTTTGGCCACAAACAAGCAACTGGCAGCCTCTTTCTGCTCTCTGTCCCCACAGGACGATCAAGGGTGAAATAACTGGTAAGGGAAGATTAAAGAGCTTTGAAATTGCATCTAACACCATTTCTTTCATCTCTAGCTACAACTCTGCAGTGTAGCTATCACGCTGTGAAGACATAAACAGACAAAAATGTTGACCTGTCTTTTTCTGTCTTAAAAAAAAA
>VXAL01011452.1:35214-76923 GCA_013399475.1 Chauna torquata | reverse complement strand
CGAGGCCGGCGAGCGGGCGGCCGCGCCCGGTGCCCGCAGGCGTGAAAGCAAGCGCCGGAGAAGCGGTCGTGTCGGGAGAGCGGGCAAACGCAGCGCGGGTGAAGGAAGCGCTGCAGGCTGAGGGACGCTGCACCGGCGTCTTGCCAACGTGCTGCACGCTGGGGAGACCCGTGCTGCCCCGGGAGGCTAAACGGCCGGTGCAAAACGGGGTGTTTCGTCGCCCCTCTTCCTCCACCTGCCCGGTCCCTAAACACGAGCTGCCCCGTCAGTGCCCCCAGCTGCAAACCTGCAGCTACTGCTGCGGATCCCCGCCGGTGTGAAGGCTGTGGGATCAGGCTCGCGGTAGATAACGTCTCCCTCCTCCCCCCTTTCTGACCTACAGCGCAGGCGGGAGGTCCCGCGTAACACGCTTTTAAAAGGATTAAAGAAACTCTATTTGAGCTCCCTGTTTGCACCTGGTAGGGTTGCGAATGAGGAAGGAGGCAGCAGAGTCAGCTGCGCTCTCTCAGTGCCTTATGGCACCTCAGAGAGGCAAAGGTGTGATGGAGCTGGGTTTCCCACAGCTCTGCATCCCGGCAGCCAGAGGTGTACCACCGGGCGTCATAATCCTTTGTTGGCAGCACTAGAGCTTGGGCACTCGAAACACTTTGCATTACACAACTTTGGTTCAGGCCTTTAGAACTACTTCTTCACCAGTGACAAGGGGCTGAGACAACAGCAGACCAGGAGGGTAATTCAGTGATGCTCCCTTCCTACCATAACTTTAAAACAATACTGGAAGGAGGCAGAAAACAAAACAGAGCTGTTGAAGTCAGATATGCTCTCTCACCAGTCATCTTCAGTGGGGAGGGGAGGGAGAAAACTTTTGTTCTGTTTTTTTTTGAATATATTAAGAGTCTGTTACACTAATATCTGGACAAAGAAAGTACGACTGATAGAAACAATGTGCTTCTTGTGTTTCAAATCATGTGGTTTGCTCAGAAGAGCCATCCTTCTGGCTAGGTGCACAAAACTTGTTTGCAAGATTCACAGAGCAAATGTACAGAAAGCAGCTGTACTCATGAAGCTTGTTAGTTATGCTGAAGCCTGGGAATCTATACGACTCAACCGAACACGGACATGCTGCTTCCCCTGTTGTCCTCCCCTTTTTGCCACTGCAAGAATTTTTGTTTCCCACAAACTTATGAAAAAATACAATTTCTTGGTAGAAAAAAGTATCTCTAGGAGTTGGATAATATCTCTGAAAAGCCTGTACTTGGCTCTAGGAGCCCCTTCAGCGAGATGATGTGAACTTTCATTAACCCCAGCAGTGCTACGGTCCTCGGAGGGGTGTATTGCTCAGGCTCCGCTGGCCACGTGGCAGGGCATGAATGCACAGGGTGCTGGCATGGGGCCGGGGAGGGCAGCCAGCTAACGCCATAAGACCCCACAGCCCTGTACGACTGCCTACAGGCTGCTAGCACTTCAGAAATGCAGCACCCTGTTTCCCTGACTTTGATGCCAGGAGTGTGATTCGGATGAGAACGATGATTTATTTCAATAGGTATAGCAACTGCGGGCCCCCTTTATGATTGAAGCCTCCTAGGTAATTACAATTGGTAATAAAAAATGTTTGCCCTGAGAAGCTTCCTGTCTAATTATATGTGTTACTCAAAAAATTACACAGTATTGTATTGCAGGCTGAATTCATTTATATAAATGGAAAGTATACTAATAAGTATCTTAAATACATATCAAAGATTCAAAATGACACGAGGAATTTCAGGTACATTGTAAATGACTATCTTCTGTAAAATCATGTTTTTATTACAGATCATGTGAGATGGAAATATGAATACACCATATTAAAAAAAAAGTGAAGTGAGTGAAGTCAATCTCTCAAAAAAAAAAGACAAAAAAAAGACAAAAAAAAATCTCAGACTGCAGATTTTAAGTTATAATGCTTCTCCTTCTTCACCTTGTTGGTGCCAAGTTGTACAGCAGTTCTTATCCGCTTCCAGAGGGACATTGAATGAAATGAGATAACAGATGCCAGACCTGGGCACTGTAAATCCAGAGGAAGAGTGATACACTACCGGTCTTTGTGTGCTTCACTGCAGTTGCTGCATCAGAACCCAGAATATATCAATTCACTTGTATGAAGTGATCTTTGTATTTTCTCAGAGGGGGGACAGGATGGAAGGAGAAGATTTGAGGTGCCAAGAGGTGAAGGGTAGGCACTGCTGGAGGAAAACAAAGCTTGAACCAAGAAAAGTAATGGTGGGTCAGACTCCATTTGGCTGCTGTGAGATCTGGTTTATTGCCTTTGTAAGGCGTGTGCTTCCACATAGGAGAAGCAGCAATAGCAGCAGAGATACTCCACAGCCCAATATGTTGTAAATAAATAATAGGATTGGTGAGATAATGAGGAACAATGCCTAATAATTGCATTTTTCATTGCTTTAAATAGGTCACATCTTTCTTCTCTGACTGAATCAAATTTCCTCTGTGCTGAGGGCCAAGCATGTGACTTTTTGTAGCTGTAAAAAAGAGAGCAGCAGCAGACCCTTGGGGTATAGAAATATTACAGCAGCCACGCAACACACTTCTGCATTCAGAAAAGCTTTTTAGCATTGGGTCAGGCAGCAGCCACTAAGCAGGAACATATGATTTTTTTTTTTTCATGTTGTCAGAAGAAAATGTGGAACTGATAAGAAACACCTGTGGAAATGGAAAGCCATCTCAGAAAGGAGAGTTTGTTTAGATGATGAAGAGATAAAATCTAAAGGCATGTGTTGCAAGTCAAGATAATCTTGAACAGAATGTCTGTTAAAAGAAAAAAAAAAAAGGAAGAAACAGTAGTACATTTCAGGTAATCGGCTTTCTGTGCAAAGAAAGGTCCTAGAGGACCATAAGGCAGCATTGGTGCAGTATGTAAAACTGCATGAGCTGCATGGATGTTGTTCATTCATTTTTCTTCATGGAAACATGATTCCATTTACATTTTATTTGGATCTTGTAAATATTTTCTTAGAATCCCAGCAGGACACTGAAAAGTATAAAAGCACACATTACCAGCTGAACATATGTAACCGAGGTTTTCTCTTTGCTTGCAGCTCAGCCTCTTCCATGTGCTCTGATTTAAAGCCTTGTAATACACTTACCACATAGGAATTTTGTTTAGCTACATTTAAATTTTGAGGGAAGCAAAAGATTTGTCAGGTCATTTGTTTTATTTAATGCATACATATTTTCATGCCTTTGTCCTGCTTGATGTGAAATAAGCATTTTCAAAGGAAGTCGATCTCAATATTTCTTTTCATAGTCTGGAACAGCTGCAGTAGTTAAATGATAAGTACTGGGAAATGTGCAGTTCGGTGTGGATTTAGTGGAAATATTGCCATGAATCTATGCCTCAGTGTTGTGGCATTAAATCAGCTGGAAGGCAGAGGCAGACTGCTGGTGTGTGCGATGCCCAGAGGAGGCGGCCACTCCAGCAATAATTTTAGAGACTGTAAAGTGATTCTAAAATGGAAATTTCACCAGCAGTTTTAGGAGGGCCCAGCTAAACAAGATACACATGCACATGCCTAGTTTGAAGCACACGAGTAGTCTTGAAATCAATGAGACCACCCACATGCTTACAGTCCCTTAAAGAATTGAGCCTTTAATTGCTCAGTAACTGCTGCAAAAAGCCATCAAGTTTCCTTGCATTACGCAATATTGAAATGAGCTTTGCCAGCATAAAACCCTGGAGGAGCCCAACCCAAACCAAGTGGTTAAAGTGAGGAACCAAGGCAGCCTTGCAGGAGAGCTTTAGCCTTTAGCCTCTTGTTAAAATTCTCCCCTCTTTCAGCCCACCTTTGGTTGCACCTCCTGTTGAGGTCCATGCTCAGCAGCACTTGGTTTAGGCAAAACCGCTGAATTGCAATTGCCTCCCCCTTTGAATAATAAACAATTGACAAGTTCTGGAGGTTTGGGATGTTTTTGGACACAAAGTCATAATCAGCCCCATGTCAGCAAAAAAGTTATCTCTGTGGCAGATCTTTTTAAGACCTGCTTGAGATGCCAAGCTGCTTTGTCTGAGGGTATTTCTGTAGCTTCTCAAACCATGGTACGTGAGTGACAAATTAAGAGCTGATCATTTTGCAGTGTATGGGGTAGGGAGGTGTTAATATCTCTGCCTTACAGACGGGCAGCTGATCCACGAAGGGTCAGAAACCTCGGCTGCAGAAAATCCAGGAAGCTGAGCTGGCTTTAGTGGAGCTGTGCTGATTTATACCAGCCGAATTTATGGCCCCAAAAGATGAAGTAGGCTGTGAGAGAAATCTGTGCCACATCTGGGACGCTGCAGGGCCTGAGTCCCAAGATCTTCCTTCCTGCCAGTAACGCTTACGTACACGTTGCTACACCTCAGGAGCCTCTGCTAACTTTTTTGTAACTTCTTGGCAAAGCAATAATGAAATTGTTTGAATGACCAAGCCCAGGGAATGTTGCCATTAGCTTACGTTGTTGACAAAGCCTCCTTTCTCTGGTTACTGTGCGCATGGCATTAATTTGTACAGGTAAGACAAAATTATATAAAATGTAGGATTTTTGTATTTGCAGACATATTCTAAACAGACACATAGCAGAAGGAATTTGCAGTCCAACATGGGGCAAAAGTCTGTCAAAATCTTGCAAAATGGGATCTGCTTTTCCTTTTTGCCTCAGTCCTGTGCCATACTGTATATGAGTAGCTCAGCGCCAATACACCACTGTAGAGGTGTTTCCCTGCATACGCTATTTTATCACCAAGGGTTTTACGTAAGCCCAGTATTGGCATATGCACATTTTCCTAGCTATCTTTTGCCCAGGCAAGAGGGAATTTTTGGAAATATAAAAGGTCTAAATAAAATCATGTGTATACTGTAATAAGCTATTAAAGCACAATCATTTTGTAACTGGGACATCCGTTGTAGGCAACAGCAATATTTCTTTAACTCTAGGAAACAAACAAACAACAAAACAAAACAAAACAAAAACCTTAGTTAGCAAACCCAGTCTAAGTCTTATTCAAGCAGGTTTCCAAAAAAAAAGTATGTTGGGGTGGGGCAGCTGCCTGTGAGGCTACAGTTTATAGGAAAAAAAAAAAACTGTGAAGATGTTCATGTGCAGGATTTGTTTGCTTTGTGGGTTATCGTGATATTCCAGGAAGTGCTTCAAAATGCTACCATGTTAATTTGTTACAGTGTTAATGTTGCAATGATAATTTGAGGTAATGAGACCAGTGAGAAACAGAATGGCACCAATCAGTCAGAAATAACAGCAAAAATATAGTGAAAACTCATTTCAAACTTGGTTTATTGCTGCACTATATTTAATTAGCAAAAGGCTTCATAATAAGGAGATCAGTATTGTGAGTGACATGAAATAGTCATCAACAAACAAGTGACACTGCACAGCGATCCTAACTCCAGAGGGGAAAAGTATGCAGCTAGAATTGAGCTGGAGATAAATGTAGGAAAGAGAGAAAGAAAGAAAGAAAGAAAGAAAGAAAGAAAGAAAGAAAGAAAGAAAGAAAGAAAGAAAGAAAGAAAGAAAGAAAGAAAAAATAAACCAGAAAAGAATGGAAACAGAAATAAAAATAAAAACGTAAAAATTATTATTTTTTTTTTTTTTGTATGAAGGACAAGAAAAAACACATATCCCACAGCCCCAACCAGGAAGATGAATGAAAAAATGTAATCAAACTATTACAGAAGTTAAGAAACACAAAGTTTCCTTGTCAGTTTTCACAAAAATGACAGACGATATGCAAGATTTTTAGAGGACTAATAAGATGTCATACTGTGAGCTATATTTATCGCAGTCTCTGGAGTATTTATTATAGCAGGATTTATTTTTAAAACACACTTTAAACATTTGTTAAACTACCTACTGAAAGGGGGTAAACACTAAGTGACCCTCCAACGCGGGCGGAGGGGAGTGGGCAAAAAAAAAAAAGGGAGAAAAGTTTATTTAGCTTCCATTTGCAGTCTGTTTTTCAACAAAGAAGGAACATCTGTAAGCAGTTTCTCAAGTGATTTCCACAACCCAGCACCACCACCTGCTGTTTGGGAAGGAAGATTCAATTTCCTCTGTTTCCACTACAATACAGGCACACAGAAATCACCGATGTCAAAGGTTAAAAGCGGAAGAGGAGGACAAACAATGGAAAGAAAGCAGAATCTCCCACCCCCAGTAAGGTACAGGAGAGGCAGCTCCGCCAGTTTTAACCAGTGGTGGGTTATGGGGTGAAGAAGCTGAGCTGGGCACACCAGCCGTAACAGCACGCTGCTTCTGCGCTCTTGGCTCGGGATTCCCATGAAATCTTTATAGACTTTGACAAAGCATGCAACTGCAAGCATCCTACTTGCCTCTAGCGTGCTACCTGTCTTCCCCAAATCCTGCAGCTTACTAGCAAAATAGCTTATATTGATTGCATTGAGGCTCTTCTGCCTGTCGAGGCTGCTGAAGTTTCCTTGCATGATGCTTTTGTGGGTAAGGTCAAACGAATACTGGCCTCCCAGGTTTTTATAAGCATGGGACATGGTATAAATCCCAAAGGGTTTCCTTCAGAAAACCTAGTGAGGAAGCCCCTCATCAGGCCTACTGAGTGGAGGCAGGGTTCTCCACAGGACAGACACCAGCTCCACAGCTGTCCCTTTCTGTGTGAATGGAAAGGAGAACCTGGACTACTTCCTTTTAATTAGTATGAGATCAAAAAGCAAGAAAGATTGTACCCAAGCAGCCATAAGAGAGCCAAGGGAAGTTATTCAACACCATTCTGCTGCCTGTATCTGAAGCTGCACCTGAGTATTTGACCTACCTCCAGACCACAAGATAAACTGAATTACAGCCGATGGGAACAACTGCAGGGGAGCCGCACTGCATGTGGGCTGTTAAATCATAGCCCAAAAGATGGATCTTTTTTTCCACCAGTTTTCCCTTTAGGCATGTAAATCTCATCTAGCCATTTAGGTCTATCTGCATATCTAATTCTTTCCAGAAGCGCTGTTCTGTCCTATATCTTGTGCAGCCATGCACAAAGCATGTTTGAAAGGGCATGTCACTGACTGACGACAAACAGTGCAATTCTCAGCAGATAGTAAAACATCCCCCTGCTGCTAATTAGTACTGTAAATGAACTGTGATGTTGAGCATGTGCATTTCTGTGTCACAAATTTGGTGAAACTCTGGGGTTTGGGTGTGGTGTCTACAATTCTTATTCACCTCAAACAAGAAAGAGGTTTTTGTGGTTTTCTTTTGTTTGTTTGTTTTTGGTTGTTTTTGTTGTTGGTTGGTTGGTTGTATTTTTGTTTGTCTGTTTGTTTTTGTATTTTGTTTGTTTGTTTGTTTCAGTTTTGGTTTCCCAAAGTGAGAAGTCTTTCATGTTTTAAGGCAGCAATTTCTGCATTGTCTGCTTCCATTCAGCTCCTAAATCGAAGTGATTACGGTTTTATTTGCATGCCCAGTGCACACCTGGAAGTTGTAGAACTAAGCTTATTATCAGGTCCATGCAGGTTACATTTTTCTCTCTTCTGGTCTGCAATCCTAGCACTGTTGCATGAAGCACAGCACAGCCTAATCCAGACCTTGGAAGAGTTCCAGTCTGCAGTTTCTGTCCTCCCCAGTTTTTCTCTTTGCTTAAAATATTAAAAGAGCCGAAGACTATTTTAAAAGGAGATTTTTTTTTTTTCTCCCCACAAAATAGAAGAAATAAAGCCTCTGCATCAATAGGACTGAAGGCACGTCAGCTGGAAGCTGGACCAGCTTGGTGGCACTAGAGGCGGAGGAGCAGGCATGCAGGAGCACACGCGCCCTACCTCTGTGGAGGACAGCCCTGCCACAAGAAACCTCAGCGAGGCTGAGAAGTAATATTGGACACACGGGTTGGAGATCTCTTTCCAGCTCTTTTCTGTACCTGTCCCTGCATTAGGGGTGCACTGGGAACCCAGTTTGCAGTAATAGCCATTAGGGAGGATTAGTATGTGGGAGAAAAAAAGGCTTTATATCCACTTCTTCGCTGGCGTGGATAAAAAAAAAAATAAAAGATTGTTTCCCTCAAACACTGTTTCACAGATACCTGAGCCCATGTTCACCTCCACTGACTCCAGGGTCTTCTAGCAGGTGAATCAGGTTTTAAGTACCAACTTCTTCCTGTTGGCTGCAGAAAGAGCTAAAGGCAATTACGCTTTACGTTTAGGAGCCATGTTCAGTGCTCGTGTTCAGGTTCCCTGTTCACTGCAGCTGGAGGCTGCATTGCTACCAGCACCCCAAATGATTAGAACATCAAAGAGAACAGAAATATTTTGAGATGGTTGTGTATGAAATTAATAAGAAACTAAGACCTAAAAAACATAATTAAATTTTTGTAAGCATTAAATGCGCTCAGGACAGGTCTAGAATATTTTCTACTATACCCTTTCTCTACTATACTCTCTCTTTTTTTTTTTTTTTTGGAGTGGAAAAGCTGCAACATTATTTAGAAAATAGTAGTAGAAAAAAAAAATCTCATGAATCCCCGCAATGACACACTGCAGCACTGAGCTTATCAGTGACTTTATATCTGGGTATGCTGGGAATTCCCTTTTTGGTACGTTTAGGATTTAAAGAAAGAAAAAGAAACAGGACATCTTTCAACTGAAGATATGCAAACTGTCAATTGCATAACATGGATTGTAATCATGATGGTCTTATTTCACTGAGCAATTAAAAAAAAGTGTTATTTTCACTTCAGCTACCTCACAGAGACTCTGAATATAGAGACTTTTAAAAAGCACTACTGCTAAATACTTTAAAATAAATCTGGTGTTCTCTTACTTTTGTGACTGTGATTAACTTCATGTATTTATACTGTTTCTTATTGCATAGGTAGAGGTCAAAAACTATCATCTACCCATTCTTTCCACCTAAATGAAATTCCACTCCCTGGTTTCTCTTTATTCTCTCCTTCTCCTTTTTAACATATTTTTAATAAAATTGGACTTAATCTTTCAGGCATCTGAATGCATACACATCATTATCAGGGTTCATCTAGTTGTTCACTAACTGTACAAGAAGATGGCTGTCAGTATTATGACTGCCACAGAAATAGTCCATGGGCATAGACTGAATATGCGTATCGAAGAGAAAAAGAGACTGTGCTATGATAGGAAGTTGGTGAAGAATTTATGATAACTTGTTATGCCTTACTTCTAAGGGAAAGCAGGCCATTAAATGTTGTGGCTGCTATATGAAGTATTTTATATTTTAGAGATCAACCTGAGTGATATTTTCCAGTTTCAGAAATGCCTCTTGCCTCACTAAAGACATCCTGCTTTTGTTGAGCCTGAGTTCTTTCAGAGAGAGGGCAAATGCTGCGATACTCCAGCGAGCAAATTCTCGGCCAAGTTCAGGCTTTCCAGTTTGATCATGTTACTAAAAGCTGCCTTCTCAGTGCCCTTCTCACTAATTTGATTGTGATTGAGATCAAGTTTTTCTAGCTCTGACAGCTCACTGAAGACATCAGTAGGAATTATTGATATTTTGCTGGCTTCTAAATATGATTCCTTAAGTGGGAGGGGGGCGATTGTGGGAATGCTCCTCAGCTGACATAAGTTCATCTTCATTATGTGCAAAGAAGTTAGGAGAGAAATGCCGCTTTGGGGAAGGATTGGTGGGTTAACCTGTTACTGGGGAGGCTCAGTGCCACCAGGTTCCTGCACTGAGTCTAAGTCTGCTCTGCTGTTGCTGCTTATCTCGAGCTCCAGGAGGGCAGTGGGCACATCTGCCAGGATGCTCCTAAGGTTATTGTCATCCATGTGAAGATGCATGAGCCTTTGCAAGCCTTCAAATGCTTCTTTTATAGCTCCATTGTTGAGCTTATTGTTTTTCAGGACCAAAACCTCCGGTGACATATATTCACTCAGGAGACCCACCTGGATTAAATTTGTGTGGTTATTCACAAGCAGTAAATATCTGGCACTAGAGAGGATTCCTTCAGGGATCTGATAGCCCTTTTCCAGAGCACTGGACCACTCTGAAAAAAAAAGATGAGACAAGTGAAACCACCATTGTTATCAGCAAAAGAAGAGTTTCAAAACTATGTGTGTAAATTCCTTTCTAGCATCCATATTAGCTGTAACAGACATATTGTCATTTACTTCTCTGTATTAGCAGTTCATCCATAAAATTACTACTATTTATGGTTAGAGCACTAGTCAACTCTCTTCAAAAATATCTTTTGTGGACTAGGTTCTCCAGGGTTTTAAGCTGATTTTCTCCTCTTTTTTAAGTGTATATGATGTATGTTTGGATACTGATATCCTCCTTTAATGCTCTCTTTGAGCAACTGGATACTACATTTTTGCAATTTTTTTGAAGAAAGGGAAAATTATTATCCCGTGCTTTGATGTATGATGAATACCTGATTTGTTCATTTGGTAATCACATGCATGTGATGTATAACCACACAGGAATTTAATATTAATGTGGTTCCAATAATTTATATTCTATGGAACAACCATTACTTTGACTTTCCACCATACATCATCAACATGTGTAGTCACATTCCTTATGACTACTATTTTTAAACAGCTTACTCTCAGAACGTAACTAGACTGCTTTGTCTGGAGGGTTCAACTGCCAGAGCAATCACACTCTGGAGGGCAGAAGTGATTCTCAAAAAAATGTTGGTAATCTGATTATCTTACCTTCCACTTCCCTATAGCGTGATTGCTTTCCTTTATATTATTCTTCTGCCTTTCACTCCCTGTGCTAGCTTACTGCTGGTTTCTGAGCTAATCCTCTGCTTTTGCTGTTTTAATAGTTCTTGAACCGTAAGTCCTTTTGTCTTCCCTTTTTGCTTCCCTTTTGTCTTTCCTGTTTTCTTCCCTTTGGTAGGAGGAATGTTAATGATCCTTCTCCTGCCATTTCTTTCTGGACTAAAAGCCTGACTCTCTGGCATGAGCAAACATGCATCCTGGCCTGGTTTGCGACTCACACTTCTGCCAGATTGGAAGGTGTGTCTGTCCGCGGGGATGCTGGGAGAGAAGGCCTGCTCTGCTGCGCTTGGACATCAGTAGTAGTGCTCCTACCCAACAGGCTGTCCTTGATCTCTGCAGGGGAAGCCAGCAGAGGAGCGTGAGGTGTGGCAACAAACAGAAGATCGCTCAGCAACGCACACGCTGTACCCTTGCATTCTTCTACAGCTGCTGTGTCACTCGCGCATTTGAAGACTGAGATAGTGCTATTGTGTTTCAAAGGCAAAACTGCATTTTTAAACTTCTCGTTGAACTTATGAACTGATTGGAATGTCTTCACTGGAATTTTTCCGGTTTTCAGGATTTTTCCTTTCCTTCTACAACTGTGTCTGTTGAGGAAAAGAAACAAACGGTTCTGGAAAAAATATAGGAATATATAAAACCATAAAGCATACAGTCTATTAACATAAAAGCCTGTGGATTAAATTTTTAAATTGTATAAATTAAGAAATCTTTGCTTCTTTTCTGATTTATACCAGCCCTGGGACCTGGATCCTCTGGTAATGGAGAATGTAATTTCTTCTTCCACTATAAATAATAGTGAATTTTGAAGCTATCAAATACATTTGTATTTCAACACGGATCAGAATAACATGGCTCTTTAAATTGGAAATAGTATTCAATCCACTTTTTAACATAGCATCAAGTCATTTCAGTATCTTTGGATATATGGCACATGAGATTTCTTGTATCAGAGGGACAGGTTTCCAGGGAGGTATAGAATTAATAAAAGCTTGTCAGACTGAAATAGTTTATCCACATCTGCTGAAAAAAAATCAGTTTTTTAAATCCTTTTTTCTCCTGTCTATCTCAGAAAAGTAAAAATAATGAAATATTTATGACAGCTGATTATTTACATCAATACAATTATAATTAAGAAGTTAATTTCTGAAATTGTTACATTCTTTCCTGTCTCTCTATTTGTTTATCCGTTCATCTACCCATTGTTCACCAACAGACAGTTCACTACGCTATACTTGCTGTTAGCATTCTGCATGTCTCACACCAGTTACTTTGCTTTAACACCTTGTCCCCTTGTAACTTCTGAAAGAACTCTCATTCCAGGTATTCAGATAGAAAATCTAAGCTTAATTAGATTTAAAAAACCTCACAGTCTTTCCCTGCTGCTAAAAGAAAGAGGAGTGAGATAGCCATAATGATCATTGATATCTTTGTCCTCACCAGGTCAAGGAAAGATTCTGCTTTTTGCTGAAGTGGATAGTCAACAAGAGTTAATATATCTTATAATGAAATTTGAAAATGAAACAACAAATTTTCTTACAAACTTGTCCTTTAATTTTATTCTTACTTACATCCTGTGAGTATAACCTCCCACAGGTTTTCACTTGAACATGGAAGTCAGCCAAATCCATGGTGAGGACTGCTGCTTGGCACTGCCCATTGCCCCACATGCTGGCAGCAAAGGGCTTGCTGCAGGGTTGTGCATATTGGGCTATCTTGCACACACGGGGTGTTCACCTGGAATTGTCTCACATTGATGTTGACTTGTGTCCTAGTTTTAGCTGGGATAGAGCTAATTTTCTTCCTAGTAGCTGGTATGGTGCTGAATTTTGGATTTAGGGTGAGAATAAGCAGATAACACACTGATGTTTTAGTTGTTGCAGAGCAGTGCTTGCAGAGAGCCAAAGACTTCACGGCTTCTTGTGCTGCCCTGCCAGCGAGGGGGCTGGGGGTGCACAAGGAGCTGGGAGGGGACAGAACCAGGACAGGTGACCCAGACAGGCCAAAGGGATGTCCTGTATCATGTGGTGTCATGTTGAAGAACAAACTGGGGTGGCTGGCCAGGGTGGCACTGGCCACTGCTCAGGGATGGGATGGGCATCAGTCGGCAGGTGGTGAGCAATTGCATTGTGCATCACTTGTTTTGGGTATTCTTTTATCATTATTATTATTATTATCCCTTCCTTTTCTGTCCTATTAAACTGTCCTTATCTCATCCCATGAGTTTTTACTCTTTTTCGTGATTCTCTCCCCCATCCCACTGGGGTGCGGGCAGGGGCAGGGGAAGTGAGGGAACGGCTGTGTGGGGCTTAGCTGCCTGCCTGGTTAAACCACAACAACTTGAAACAAATTTAGAAGTGAGTTCAAGAAGGGTTAGAGGCTGAATAAAGGAGCAGAGCTGATGATGCCACCACCTTTGTAAGGGATATGTTTGACTTAGTGGTTTCCATTGCGGCAACAAGACAGTAATTACTGTGGTCTCGGAAGAGAATTTGAAAAGATAAAACTGTCTGATAGGAATGAATCTATGCAATTCTATCATGAATGGAGAAAATTAAGTTCTTTTAAGTGTATTAATTATCCTTTAAAAAAAAAAAATTGGTGTTTAAAGCAGATTAAGACATGGGATTTCCAACCAAACAGAACATGAACTGTAAAACTCTCTTCTTTTCATCCATAATTTTGTTTTGAAAACTCTTTTCCCCATCTACAATTAAGGTATGGTTAGGTTTTCTCACACGTTGTAATGTTACTAAGTTATGTTACTTCCAAGGAAACTCAGATTATTTAAAGAACAGGCTAGGGAAAAAAAAAAAAAAAGGCTTTTGAATGGATTTATTATAATATCCTTATTTGTAAGTAAGAAGGAGGTTCATTTTGTTAGTCAGTATGAAGATCAGAAGGATTTTCACAGATTGTTTTCGCTCTTCTAGTCTAACAAACCCATATCTGGGTAAACAGTAACTGCCTAATGGTTATGTCAAATACATACCATTACATTTTCACAGAGATATTTCACCAGCCTGCACCAAAGTGCTGCTCTACTTCATATATCCCAATCCTGCAGCATCCCATGGTACCACCACAGCCCACGCCCAAGTAAGTCCATTGCACACCCCAGCAGTCTCCCTTCTGTGCTGCCAAGAATGTGGAAGAGAATAACGATAATTCTCATGGTAGGGACAAGAGCACAGATAAGCATCCTAGGCCAGCCCTGTACCGTCCCTGCTGCACCCCCTCTCCAACAAGGGGTCAATGGCAGGGGTCTTGATTTGACAGCTCTCTCCAGCTTTGAAAGGATTTCAGGGAGTCTGTTAAGGGCAGTGCTTTGCCAAGGAGGCTGCCGCTTAGATTCAGCATCTACATGTTTGTATTAAGAGGGGGTGAGGTTGGTTTTGTGGCAGAAGCAGCAGCTGCGGAGCCAGACCTGGGTGCTGTTACAACCCTGACAGGGGCTTTCTCTGAAACCCTAACACGAGTGTCCTGGCCTGCAGCAAGAGCTCTGCAAATGGATGTTGGCAGTGCTGCAGACCCACAGACACCAGTGGGGCTGGGTATGGAAGCCAGAGACCATTGGGTTTTGGCCAGATCCAAACCAAAGTCCAAAAGCATGTGTTTTGGCACTTAATACCCTTACCCCTAAAACAGACGATTTGTTGGTACTTGCAAGCTGTTCTGGAATCACTGACTTGAAGGCCTGTGTAAATGCAAAATACTACATATTTTATCTGTACAAGTGCTTTGATTTCTGAACCTTCTTTGCACAGGCTGTCATTGAATTTAAGAAAGGAAATAACATGTTTTTATCAATTGCATATCTCCATTAAAAAAAAAAAGTTTGAATGAAATAATTCTAAAGTAATTATATCTTTGCCTAAACAGTTTTGATTTCAGGCAGGTAAGATGAAAATCCAGCAGTCATTTTCCTCCTCAATGGCTGAAATAGGAAGGATTGCCTCAAGGCTTTACATTGCAATTATTCCACTGTATATTATTTTTACAATCTTTTCCACTCCAACTATGTGCTGACATTTACATATTATGTTATAGGTTTCAGCACGTTCCCAGCTCTGCCTGTGTTTTGCACTGTAGGCTAAATTCTTCTGTTATTACTGGTGTTATTTTTCTAATGTCTCTGCCTGAGCTGTCCACATGGAAGACACTCTGGTCTGATTATATGCTTTGTTGGGATTAAAACTGGCTCAATTAAGAATGTTTAGTGATCAGAAGCACCTCTCAGTTAGGCAACATAGTTTGGCATAACAGCACAATTCTTTTGTCTTCTTTAACAAGTCACCTGTCCCTAAAATGACATGTAGTTCATGACATAAAAAAGACTAGAGGAAATACAAATTTTGATAATGGCACCATGAAGTAAACATACTTAAATCCCAGGGGAGTCTTATCTATTATCTCACACAATAGCACATTAATGACTGAAGAAGTATCATATGTGAAAAACAGAGTGGAAATTAAATGACCACCAAATGACCACTATTAAAGATAGACTATCCCACTTAGTATTCCCCTATAGCTAGAACAGGTGATTTTGTGGTAGCATTTTCACACAGGGTTCTGTGAAATGCCATTGATCTATGCAGCACGGGATGCTCATGCATCTTTGCTCTTTCTCAGAAAGGCTTCTGCCAAGGTACAGATTCTCAAGCCACCATGTCTACAAAAGAGTATGTTAAGCTAGAATAGGACTAAATTTGGAAGCCTCTACAAGGCCCGCTTGCAGATGGATGAAAATTTTGGCGTGTTGTCAGGGTACATCAGAAGTCTGACTTCATCCCTAGGCTCACTTGAGGATCTTAAGTATTCTTTATCATAAAACTCTTTCCTTCAAGGCTTGAAGTCTTTTCTTTAAAGATCTCTTTCTCTGAGATCAATATCATTTTAGCTTCCATTGTAGATCTTCTGAATCACAGAGAAAATAGGCTGTATTACTGGGTTTGGGGCTGGGGTTAGGTTTGCAGTGGGCAATAAGTCTACATAACAAATGTTGTGTCCAGCTCTGGTATTCACAAGTCATGGTGGAGATTTGAAAGGCAAAGAAGTCCAAGAAAATTCAAGAGAATAACTGAAGGACTTGGACATGTATTTTATGGGAACAAACTCAAAAGGATGAATTCGGTGAGAAATACTTGAGTGAGGTGATCATAAATGAGTCATAGTCATGGAGTGAAAAAAATGTGCTAAAAGAACATTTTACCGTCTAGCAGATGTGGTCAGAAAAGACTAAATGACTAAAAGTTTCAACCAAGACAGTTTTCAGTGAAAAAATGCAATGCCCATTGATCTCAAAAAGTAATTAATTGTTGCACACCCCATCAACTGTTGCAGCTCATTCTACAGCAGCAGTCTGATTGTGCTTGGATGTTTTCCTAAAAGATATACTCTGTTCTATACAGGATTTAATATGGAAGTCCCATTGCTGATGTGATAGAGCAGTTTAGACAAGATTTTCACATTTTTTCTATCCTTAGAAACCTGATCATACGATCCCTAGCATACTTAGCAGTTCCTTGGGAACTGCTATTCATTCGTAAAGCGGAGACTTGTGACCTATAACCCCTGTCTCTGCCCTGCTGTACTTCTCTGAGACATTGGAATATCACTATGTCCACTTTCAGTGGTTTTTAGAAAATGACATTTTTCTATTTTTATCAACCATGTCACTCATTTTCACTAACTTTTGCTTTGGTAAGTAATTATGCATTCTCTCACATTCCAAGCTTTTCCCATGCATATTTTATGAAAGTGGAGTGAAAAGATCTTTGCCTTGGAAGATCTGGTAACATCAATACAGAGATCAGCAGAATGATTGATGGGCCTACAATGAAGTTTTGTCTATTTGATGTATCCAGTAAGGTTGCTCACACATCTGGATTAAGCAATAGCACTTTGCTATCACATGTGAAAATCTGCTGCCTTAAAAGTAGAGGTAGAGCTGTAGAGAGTGTCTTGAGTTGCTGGTCCTTGCCCAGACAAAGTTGGACTGAGTTTGGCACACGTGGGAAGTGCTGTGTCACTCGAGGAACACTGCCAACAAAGAGTGCCAAAGCAATATATACTAGTTTATTTGCAAATGCACTCTCTTGCTGCATCTCCCAAGGCTCATGACCATGTTCTCTAATTAAGTTTTCCTTGTTTAGATGGTCTTAGTCTACCTTTACACTGGTAAATGTGCCCAGGAGTGCCCATGATCATCAGGCCAACAGTCATGTCATGCACCCACACTATTTAAATTTTCTTATCTTTCAAAGCAGGTAAGACACCCTCCGACAACTAGACTGCCTGGAGGGAATGGGTCCTGGAACCTGCAATTGCCAGGGCTGGGAATCATATGAGACAGTGTGAGTTGGCCTTGGCCAAAACTGTGCCAGGATCTGCTCTAATTACTTACAAATATAGTCTACAGTCTAATTTCAGCCGAGAATTAAGAAAAGAAGTAAAAGCAATGAGGCTGAAGATAGAAAAAAATATCTAGGAAAGTTGAGGAAGTTGGGTAATTAATCCTGTAAGAGCTTTTGCACAGCTTAGCAGGGGGCCTTCTATAGGCTGGGACTGGAGCAAGGAGGCCAAGGACTAGAAACCAGCAACCATGACAAGTTCACCTTGACCTAGGCTCTGCGTCAGGGAGCTTTAGCAGAATGCCAGCCATAAAGTAGATAAGAAGCCTTAGTGCAATTTACATGGACTGAACTAAACTACTGAAAAGGGACTCAGAAAAAATTACTTCCAACCCAGCACTGCCTTTGTATGGAGGATTGTGTTTCCAGTGAGACAAATGGGGTGGTAGACATAGATTTTCTACTGATTTTCCCCAAAACTTAATTTTTGGCTCAGGTCAAAATGTAGTTGAATGAATCAAAGATTAGTGATCATGCATATCTTGGTGTTGTTATTTCCACGGCATTCCTTCTAAAGGCAGCCTTTCAGAATATTTTTTATTTGGATAAAGTGCTAAGGTAGCTCATATACTAAAAATGTAAGCCAAACATTTGAAACTTGCTAGTTGAATGAAAGGTTGGAAAAATAGCCTGAGCTAAAACTTCTTACTTGCTCAGTTGTCCTTGTTGCCTCAAAAAATATAAACGTTCTGCCCTGAATATTTAGAGCATGTCTATATTAAATACACAGCGCTTGTGCAGACCCAGAAGGGAACTTCTCACAAAGTGAACAGATACTGCTCTGAAGGAGTTACAGGTGTGTGGGAGAGCAGTGGAGGTGATTTTGCCTGGAGAGATAATGAACTTTTTGGGGAGTTAGAGACACTAACAGAAGTAGGATAGTGCTACCGAAGCCTGGCAGTCACTTGTGATGCCTAATGCATATTCAGCTGTTAGCAGCTTTTGTACCTGAGTCTCCTTCAGGTCACCAAAGAGGTGTGGGAAGCCATGAGTCATTACAAACGACAGTGTCTCATCTCACCACCAAAACACCCAAAGCGTTATCTGTTCATCAGGCTAATAGTGTTTCCTGTTCCCAGCAAGCAGTTTCCTGCTGTCTTACCATCCAGCAACACATCTGAGGAACAGGGTTTTGTGGTGCTGCTTCTCCGTGAAAAGGAGCCAAAGATGGGCCTGGGAGTCAGAGAGTCCTACTCCAAAGCATGGGAGTGTTGAGTAAAGCTCTGTTTACAGCCCACTTGTTGTTATATCAGCTAGGGAAACTATCTCCCTCTTCTCAGACCTGATCCAAATGCAGTAACAGAGCCATAGTGAAAAGCAATGCTTTCTGTTCAAAAGTGGATGCAGAGTTTCCACCCTGCCTGCCAGTGGGTTAGTACTGCACTATAACTGGGTAGTGCTGTAAGATTTTCTAAGTTATGAAAAAAATTCAGGTTTCCAAAAAGGACATGATTACCTGGGTGAACTTTTAAGCACAGCTATATACCTTGCTGAGGTTATACCCCAGCATGAAAAAAGCAGTAAGATCCCCAAAGTGTTCATTCCCTGAGCTAAGGGGCAGTACTATTCCCATGTCTCTTGTTACCAGTCTTACTACAGGCACAGTAAGAAATTCCATTTCCATCAATGTCTCTTTATCATTCCAAGCTTTTTACGCCTATCCATAAGGAACAGAGCAGTAAGGAACCCCATGATTTCCATCCCCTTCCCCATGTCAAAGCATAGCGGTCTTCCTCACATACTGCTTTTAGACTGTCTACTGCCAGCTGAAGCTCGTCTTATTTGAAGTTCTCTTCTCCCCTTACGATTCCTCCCCCCTTCTACTTTTCTCCACTGCTGTTGACAACTGCACCTTTTCCTCTCTGTCAGAATCTCACATTTCTTGTAATCTTTGATCCTGCCTCCCCCAGCTTCTACCCTACATACAAGTTGTGGAAAAAATTTTCTCACATGCTGTTGGGGTTTTGTTTTGCTGTATTATTATTATTATTTTTTTAAACATTACAAAAAAGTGATTCTTCATTGAAATCCTAGGATAATAAATTGCTTACATTTTGACAGATCTGGCTCCACATATTGCAACTTTCTCCACGCTAATTTTGACTATACTGATGCCAATGCCCTCCAAACAGCTCAAGAGTTCAAACTTCAATCTCATCCTGTCAAACAGGGCAAGTTACCCTGCCCGTTAGCCTTTGTAGTCAGTCTTTTATGTTACTCCAGGCAAGAAGTTAAATTTCTTAAACTTGAAGGTCAGCATATTGCAGACCAAGAGTGGAGATCATAACCAACTCCTTCAGTCCGCTCATGCTAGTTCCAAAACTTCTTTTAGTTTCTAACCACAGCACTCTTTTTTACCTTGTTTTTCAGGATATGGTAAGCTCTCACAGTAAAATCATAATTTACCTTTTAGTTACAATGCAGAGACTTGTCCCTGGCTTTAAAAAGGGACCTCTGAGACAGATGCAAGTCTTCTGCTTTTGCACACTGTGAATAGTCTCAGATTGCACAGAAAGGATTTAAGACCAAAGCTAGGATAGAAACCCATCTGCCCATCTAGAGGCTCCAAAACCCTGAAGAGATCTTCTAGCTGAAGTCATCAGCACTCAGATCCAGCTCCCCCACTGACCAGTCCTAAGAGAATAAATTTTAGGCCTCTGCTTGCTCACTTTCCTCTCAGTACTGACTACATCATCCTTGTGGGTCACTCATGGAAATGAAAATAAATAAAGTCCATGGCAACTCCTCCTATATCATTCTGTCTGCTTTCTGCATCGTAAATGGTGTATTATACAGCTGTCTTGCAATAGCTGCCTTCTCCAGCTGAATGCTTTATCACTGTATCTATTCTTTCCTACTCGACCAGAATTTACTTCCAACTGATAAATCTCATAAAAGATTTTCTGGGATTTAGCACCTCCTCAAGAGTCAGCTTCAGAGAAACCTACTGCTGACAGAAAGACAGAGATACCCAGTGCAACTGCATGGGGATGTCTGAGCAGAAGACCACCTGTATTCCACTTTTGGTTACTCAGTCTCCTCTTTTTTGAGCCAAAGAATTGTGTAATCATGCACTTCTGTGCAAACATAGCATGCAAAGAGCCCATAGTAGACTGTGTCAGCTCTCTCTCCTCCTTGTGGTTTTGGCTGGAATGGAGTCTGATGATGGACAGATTCAGCTTCAGATAGAAGAGATTTATCAAACAGCCTTGCATGGAAAGTCTGTGCTGTCCATGAGCTTTCAGCTATCCAGCTGGACACACATCTGATTTTGTTTGCGGTTCCAAACCTAAAATAGTTGTGGAGGTCACATGAGTGTCTACCATTCTTTTTTTCACAGTTGTGAAGAAGTCACTGACATGGTGAAGGAAAAAAGAATATTATGGATGTCTCAATGACTCAATATGAAGAAGTACAGAAACCTGTCTAAAAACTTCAGGATTAATTAACGATTTCTCTTCTAGGGCCTATGCATGTGTATGCAGTTGGAGGTGATGGGGAACAGGGAGGAGGAGGAGGATGGTAACGTGTGTGAATGAGTGAATCTACCAGGATGTACCTGTAGAAAGTCAGGATTTTTCCAATATGGAAAAAAAAGTCTTGGAAAACTAGGTTCTTAGTATTGGCAGGTGACAGTGGGCAGAAATGGTGCAAAGTATATTCTCATCACTGTGCTGGTATTTGTGAGGGAAGATTAGCTTCCAGGAGGTCAGTTTGTTTCCCAGGGACTGGAAATGTTGCTCCTTTAGTAGTCTGAAGGTCCAGGAAGATTTCTGGGGTGTTAATGGAGGAATGGATTATCCCTAGGACCTCTGCAGTACTGTAACAGGTGACTCATAAACCACAAGTCTCCAAACACCAACTGTAAACACTGGGTGATGAAAGAGTGCTTTTGCACCTCTGTGCTTGAGATACAGAGATTGACACA
Organism: Chauna torquata; assembly: GCA_013399475.1. Lineage (NCBI taxonomy): Eukaryota > Metazoa > Chordata > Aves > Anseriformes > Anhimidae > Chauna > Chauna torquata. The sequence goes on along the minus strand of VXAL01011452.1, from coordinate 55,813 downwards.
AGTTCATACAGCCACCCACATTCTTAAATCAGGGGACACTTGACTACTTCAAACATTAAATCTGAATAGTTGAAATGAATCAAGTGACCTGTCTCCACTCTTGAAGCCCCTAATGGCCTCCAAAACCTATGTCTGCTTCAAAACCAGTTGCAGCATTGGGAATGATTACCTTGCTGGTGTGCGGAGGCCACTACATATCACATTACCAGGCAAGGTATCCCTATTTGACTCCTATAAATCAATTTATATTTTTTTCTTGACTATAAATGTATTGGTGCAGGGACTGTCTTTTGCTCATTGTATTCTGTGCCTAGCATTGCCCAGTCCAGTACCAGGCTTTCAGACAACACAAATAACTATAAAGAAAAGTGTGCGTGTGCGTGTGTCAGAGTAGGGGAGCACACTCCCCCACATTTTTTGAGTGTAGAGTAGTAAAATATATCAACATAGTAAAAGATACTAATTTAAATTTAATTTAGTTTTGTTTTTATCAGTCAGATAAAGAAACTATCTGGAGTTCAAATTTATTCAATTTTCTCAGTGTCTGTCAATGCCTTGCAAAGAGTATAATAAAGATTTTATTTTTCCTCTTTCAGATATAACAAAATTGTTCTCCGACAAGTAAGAACTTAGAAATTTACTTCAGTTTCATGCTTAGAAGTCAGCTCATTAAGCTTACTGACAGGAAAAAACAGTCTGTTAAATGTTGCTCAGCAGCATGCCAGATCTTCAAAGAGATAGGACTTTCCTTCTCAGAGGAGCCTTATTCTTAAAACATGCACTCATAAAAAAATGAGGATTTAACACGATTAAATTCTGTAGCTTCAGAGTTAGTTTGAGCTACAAAATGTAAATTAAATCTATCTGCTAGACTTTGCAATCACTTAGATCAGTACACTCACCATTGAGAATGCATTTAAAGCTTCTCTATCAGGCAAACAATGACCAGAGACATCCTGTGTGCTGATGTTAGAAAACAACAACCCTTCTCTTGCATCTATTAAGATCAAAGAAAACAACAACAACAAACCAAAAACAAACAACAATAAAAAAGCATATCATGAACAAAAAACACAAACTCCAGGTTGACTAATGAATGGGTGCATGGATACTCATCTGTTAACAATATTAGCTTAAAAAATCAACAGGTTTAATGCATGTGAAAACATGTAGGAAGGATCACACACCAGCAGAGCTACTTAAATTAGAAAAACTTGTGCTTCAAACAGAGAAGGTTTTGATCTATGATTAAAAAAAAAAAAAANNATTTTATTGGCCATAATATGTCTTCTTTTGCTATCAGATCTCAGCTCAGCCGACACATATCATCCTTCTTGTACCTATTAGACGTGGAACAAAACCAGATCGAAAGCATTAGTCCAAAACTTTGTGAAACTTAGTCTGAGATACACACTTTTCAATTTCACCATTTCTAATTATTTGGTTTTCAGGTTTTGGCTTTAGTTTTTCTAACTGTGACGAGTATTTCTGATTTGACTGAAGTCCCTTTCCCAGGCTATTAAGCCTGTCCTAGAGTAGTGATTGAGGACCGCTAAGATAATTCACTCTGTCTTCCCCTTCAGCCTTCTGTTTGATCTGATGTACTCATTTTCCTTCACTTGCTTTATTCGTATCTGCTTCTTACCACAGGAAAAGATTTATGATTGTCTTACAGAGCTGTATTTACCTGAGCAGCGCAACCTTTCTGCTGATATCCTGAAGCTTCCCTCTAGGCATTGGATTCAGATATGAGTCATTATGTCCAATCTGAGGGGCCATCCTAACTCAGCCCTCCATTTCTCTTTCTTTTCCTGTCTGTCAGCTGACCAGTACAAATGGCCTATCAAATCATTCACTTGTTTTGGTCTACTTTTCGCCAAATGTCAACACACAGCCTTGGATTGTGCCTACCGTACCAAGGCTGTCCAAATAATTTCCCTTCCAAGAACTAGAGAAATTTTGAAGCACACCTGCCTGAATTTTCTCAAAGGACAAAAGACACAAAGTGTCTGTGAACTACTGGCACATTCATGGATTTGCCAAACATCTTTCTTTCCTTGGCCATACCTGTTCTGAAAGCTGAACAAAATACCACAGCTATCCAAACACGTCTGGAATAGCACCTCCTTCACACTGAAATAGCTGGAACAGCTTTTGCAACTGGAACTGCAATAAAACTCCACCAATGGGGTTGTGGTCAGTAAGGTATTTTGACTCTCAGAAGCACCATGCTATCCTTCAGTCAAAGTCAAACAGAGAAATTAAGGAATCTATAGAAATATTGATCAAAATCCCATCTTACTAAAGAATACCATGAGATGTTACAGGGAAGCTGGAAACAAAGTCATTTCATTCCTTTAGGTCAGAGGCTTTATTCTCTTTTTTCAACAACATTTTCTAAGAACTATAGTTGGATTTGTAATGCCATACACTGTTGTTCTTTTCTTTGAAGTTCGGGTAAAAACTGTTAGCAGCTTTCCATCACTCTGTTTTTAACCTGATATTGTCTTTTCTGAACAAAACATCAGTTTAAATACTGGATTTTGCAGAACCTGATTCATTTTTCCCTTTTGCAAGAGTAAGTAGTATGTTAGTGCCAAACAAAAAGTGATGAAAGGTCTGCTTCCAGATGGCATTGTAAAAGCTATAAGCTTTGCTTCATTAAAGAAAAGCTCAGTTTGCCAAATCCACCAGCTGCACCTAATGAAATACTGTTGTACCAGTTTTCTGGAACTGTTGGAATGTTCCAAGGTGGGATGGAGTTATTGCTCCTTCCTTACTGTTTCAGTCTGTTTGTCTGTTTAGCATCCTGATGAGAACATGTTTACTATTTCTCACTAAAAGTATCAGAGATACTACACTTCTCTGGACCAGAGAAGTATCATGTACTTTTCTTTTTTTCTATCATATTCTACCAAATCTTCACATTCTATCCATTTTGGAGACTGGTAAGTTTAGGACCCTCAGAGAGACGTGGGACCACAGATCATGTACAACTCTTTGAATGTGATCGACACCATCTCATACTTGTGCATGCCATATCCATTTTCAGTATTCGTGATCCAACTTTTAGGAGATTGTTTTTAATGAACCACATAAGAATAAGTTAAAGAACATGTAACTCCTGCCCATGTTAAGAGAGCCAAGAGGTTACCTGTTTCCCTGGACTGTTTTCACAGCCTCTGTTAGTAAGTCAGATTGGGCTAGCTTTGTTCTAAAACTCTTGAGAAATCAGTTACCTCTGCTCCAAGGTCAATTTTAAATAAGATATTCTTGTATATCTTGATACAAATTGTTTCAGCCTGTTCAGGTGGGAAATCTGGGTGGCTGAATAATAACCTAAGTCTTTAGGACAGAAACTTCAGATAATAAGACAAGCAAATGTAAGAAATACGAGCAACCCTGACTTGTTTAGTCTGGCAAATACACTTAAAAGGTGTTTTTTCTTTTATTTCTTCCATATGCTTCTGTTCAATGAGACTGTCTCAGTTGTCCACAATAGTTTCAGCTTTTCCAGTGATAATTAGGGTGAAAGAAAGAATGCAAGTACATTTGTTTTTTAACAATACCTATGTAGATTCCTTTTGAGCTGCACACATTGTCTCACTGCTTAAAGGTAAAGCCATCAAGTAAGAAACTGGTTCCACTATGTCTTGGTTCATGTAACAGGCTGTAAAGAATAGAAGAGAGGGAGCTGGTATTGGTGTCTTCTTGGATGGAGATCCCACTGATTTTCTTGCCAATGCTTTGGTCTTGTCAGTTACACTGCACCACAGGTGCATAAAATGATAGCCAATGTCTGGAGCCATTTCAGCATTACCAGATCCATCATCACGCCCTTGGAAATATGAAGATGTGATTAAAATACATAAATATCTATAAATGGAAAATTATCTAGAATATCCATCCAACTCTGACAAGAGAATTTGAAATGTTTTTGTATTAATGGTACATAATGAATTGAACATACCCCGTACAGGCAGATGGAAAATTAATGAATAACAACGTGTACATATTCTTAAGGTGGTCTTGAAGTCTCTCCAACATAAAATGAACTTCCCAGGAGTGAACTCTTACTTTTTGTCATCTGTGAATAGCATACCCAGGCACTAAATCAAGTCCAAGTTTCCAGGTTGTGATGATCAGAGCTTTATAGAATCTGACTTCAACTGTTTTTGTTCATTTATTTCTGTTTGAAGCTTGAGGACAACATTTCAGTGATTATGAATTTGGACTTAATTTCTATCTTGTGTTCAACAGATTGACTTGAAAGAATTACATTATGGCTGCAATGCAAAGGCATGAATCCGGTGTGGCAAAGATACTTGTAAAACACTTGAGTAAGAAAATCAAGGTCAGTGTTACTGATCCAGTAAGATATTCCCTTTTGAATGGTTTTCTTCCTCCTAATACTTTCCAATAATGTCACTTTACAGAATACAAGGAAACCACAGTCAATATAGAAACCAAGTCCTCTGCAGAATACTTTACACACAGAAAATTATTGTCTATGTATAAGTTTAAAATATTCCTTGAAAAGAATAAAGTAATTACTTTGACTGTTAGAAACATGGTGTCTGCCACATCTCAAAAGGTGATTCTCATATTTAGCTCAGTGACAGATATACCTTTAATGGACTCCAAGAACCAGAAGTGGAATTAAAAAAAATATATTGTCTGCATTCAAGTGCTCTCGTAGTTCTCAGAACAACATTCTGTATTTTCTTTTCAGTTGGTGGATCATGTCTTCTCCTGATTGAAAGAGTACAATTTTTTTTTTATTGTGCCATACCATTTGCTTCAGGCTCTGTGCACAAGTCACAATTCTTCTTCATATCATTCCAGGCCAAATGCAATAGTTGTTCAGAGGTAAAGCTACATAAATGAACTCTAAGAACTCTGATGTGGGAAGCACAGAACAGGCAAAAGGAAAATAGGGAATCAAGGAAATGCTATGTTTGCTGAAGTGAAGCATCTAGAGGAAGCTTATGTCATGGATCTAACTTCAGGAAGAACAGGGGATGTAGAAGTCCAAATGAAGTATATCAACATTTGAAACGTTCGCACAAAGTAACTTTTTCCAAAGCCAATGGATTCGTTTCACTGTGAAAACAATATGGATCAGCTCCATGAATTGTTGGAAAGACTAAAGCACTACAGGATGGATATTCTGGATGATAGTTAATTGGTGTCCTTCTCCTCACTTCCTGACTCCCTTTCTTCCTTTCCTGTACCACAGAATATTTATTCCACTGTGATATATATTTCTGACATCTTCCTTTCTCTTCTTAATGTTTTACCCTTAATAAACTGCTGATTTTTTGATACACTGACATCATTTTCACAACATCTTGCAGCAAGAACTCTAGGGAGTACAGTAGACAAACAAAGCCTTTGCACAGATAGCATGTGGTCTATGATATTTCCCACTGCATCATATACGCAGGAACATGTAGCTGGTCATGCCCCATGGATTGTCCTTCCTGTTGCAGATGTTGTATCTCTCCCATTTCCTCAAGGCCATGATGATTCAGGATGATTTATTTTGACTCCTAAATTTTACTTTTCCCCTGTCTCCCATTGCTGCTTTAAACCCACTCAGTTCCATGGCTTGAAGTTCATTTACGTCTGTTATGATCACAATTTATGGAAGAAACTTTCATTCCTTCAATGAACAACTTTTCTCTAACCAAGAACAGAGGATAAGGTTTAGTAATGATGGCTTATTCTTCTCTAGAGAGCAAATCTGGGCTTCTTTCCTGCTAATCTCTAAAATATATCTGCAGAAATGGACGCACCGTCTACAGGCATAGGGATGGTTGGTAATATAGACAATGTTGAAGACCAATATAAAAATCAGATCTTTTCTTCTTCATATTATCAATTAAACATGTTCATGTATTCATATTAAATTTAGATTATTTGAAATTTCTGGCTACAAAACAGCATGTTTATACTGATGGTGGTAATGAATCCCCTTTACAAATAGAATGTTCTTCCAGTTCTAGAAAAGTGAAGACCTCTGAGTCTTTTGTGGTTTATAGATGAATTTTGAGGAAGAAGTTGTTTGTAGCCAAAAAAGTTGAATACCTTTTAACTGTGATCCATTACATGAGGTTAGTTACAACAGGGCCTGCTTGCAAATATTTCTATTTGGCTGAAATATTTCTATTTCATTTTAAGGTCAGGCACCAATGTCTCTTGGGCTGTCCATGGATGTTCCTACAGAAACTGATGTAAAACTAGTAGAGTTAAAATGAATTTATGCTTGGGCAGTTGAAAAATGTAATGCAGTCCTTGATGTGTGTGACCTGGGCTGAAATAATGAAACAAAGCCACCCTGTAATTTCAGCCTTGAATGGTAGATTTAAAGCTGGTAGTACCATCTAGTGGGCAAAGGAAGAATTCAATATTACAAATACTTGCATGTAGCCAGAATCCTGAGAATCAAAGTACTGTATTGAAACTTAGGAAACAGATATCAGTTATATGATTATAAGATTTATAAAATTTCACATGAATGTGAAAAATATATTTAATGGAAGCAATTTAGGAAAAAAGTAAAACAATTAGTTATTTTTTTTTATTACTGGTAATACACCAGCTAAATATGATTGCTCTATAGTCTCTTTCTCATAATTTGTCAATAACTATGTTCTAGCCCTTTAACTCTGTTGGTTTTCGACTGTCCCATACCTCTGCCTGGACTTATTTAACTTTGGTTTACATTCCTTCTTCTCTTTCTTTTCCAAAATCTGCATCATAGTTATTACCTCCAGAGAAAGCACATTCTTACCTCAAGAGGAAGCGCAGCAGATTTGACTTTTCTTTTCACATTTTTACAGGATATTTTGTCTTTTTATCATCTTCTGGTTTACCTATTTTAGATTGCCTCACTTTGGGGCAGTTTGGGGCTCTTGGATACATATAGTATGTTAGTATTAAGAACATCCTTACAGTATGGACTTCTCAGTACATGAGGTACTGTAAAATGGGATGGCAAAATGCTATTTCCAATTCTTTACCTCACTCCTTGTGTGACTTTGGGTAATCAAAGTTACCAGATTGTTCCTCCCTTTCTCTATCTGAAAATTGATTCAACTTTTTGTCTTTTCTGAGAAGTCAGTTTTGATAAAAATTATTCACAAAGTAGTTTCCATTTTCAATTACTTCTGCTTTAGTTCCTTTGTAAAAGACATTTATGCTTATGCATACAAATCACTACATAAAAATAACATTGTTCAATAACTACAGTGCTACTAACATAACTAGTTCTTCACTTCCAAATGTGGGATAGTGTTTCTCAAGCAAAGGTAATTGCAATGTTTCATGAACATTTATGTGTGCCGGCCAATATTCTTCTCTGATCTTTCATTTCTGTCTTGCTGATGGTGAGTCATCAAACTACAGTTATCTCAAGAGGACTGTAATATTCTTGCAGGATGATTTATGAGTGATGAGTAGGAGCAAAACTCTTCTTGAGAGCCCATCGCTGTTTGCAGTCAGGCTGAGGGACCTGAAAGGACTGGGCCATCTTGGATATATTCAACCTGCCAGCAATGCCTGAGGATGTCTCAGAGATGCAAGCTTTGAACATGTTTACTTAAACTTCCTGGGCCAAATTCTTAGCTCATATATTCATCTGTTCACCTCAGATGGAACTAGGAAAATCTACAAGGACCATGTATCTTCCTCTTCTTCTCTCTTCCTCCAGACAGCTTATGCAGTGAGTTGTTAGTAGTGAACACATAGCATATGCTCCTGGGTTTTATGGAACTTCTCTTGACAGTAATGAAACAGTAGTCAGTTATGATCAAAGGCATAGAGCACTGATGAGAGTAAAATTATTTGACAGGATGCTACTGCAAAAGTTGCTGAAACAATTGTGAAAATCTGAATTACTGCTATTAGATAGTATTTGAATCGGGTGGCAATGACAACAAGAAGGCCGACACAGTTTGCCCTATAACAAGCTTAAATGCTATTCACTTCCTTTTACCTAATGGTAACTCAAGCTTAACTTACACAAAATGCAACAGTTTAATAAAAGATAAAATCACTAGGTGGCAACTCTCTGTGCTGAATTGCAAATTTTATTTGAGTTAGAGTGGGTTCTGCAGGCTCCTACTTTACAGTGCCACTTTTGTAGGGACTGTAGAAATAAATCAACAAATAGTAGTCTTGGCCTCAAAGAATTCTTCATCTAAACAGTAATCTAAGCCCTTAATAGCAGACTTTTTCAAGTGTTGTATATAAGCTATCCTAGGATATCCATATTCTGGTAATAACCTGTCATTTACCTTCTCGTAGCGCATCCAGCACTTTAAAATTACATTCTTTTTCTTTTATTGCTTGTGTTTGTTTCTGGGGAGAGCAAGAGTGACATCAAGTGGTCTGTTAAGTTATCTGTACAAATGGACTAAGCCTTCAGTGAAGTGAGACCTCTCTGATGCCTTGGAGACATAGCATGACGCCTATTAAAGTGGGGATCAAATTGAGACTGCATGGTTTCTCACACTGGTCTCTCACACTGCATCTTTTAATAAATCGTTTGTATTTCTCTATACACTTGAATTCAGAATTAGGAAACAGAGAGTTAGTACGCAACAGAAGGCTAAAGGAATATTCTGAAAACTGGCTTTTGCTCAGAATAATAAAGTTCCTTCCCAAATTTAGCAGCTTCCCTAGGGAGGATGTTTAAGCAAGAACTGTCAATGATCAAAGGTATTTGCGGATGTGCCATTTATATTAGGAGGGTTTCCCCTCCCCAGCTTTGCAGCTTAGAAAAATGTATTGTTTTCTTTCTTTTCTTCAGTGTCCTGCTGGGTTTGAGAATTTTGATATCAGGGCAAGTATTATGAAGCACACAGTGAATTTTTGGGAACTTATATCAGCCTAAATCACTTCATTTATGTCTTCCAAACAATATATAATATAGTATCATAGAAGGAAACTTCCTCAGTCATTCCATCGTCACAGAGCTGCTAGAACTGGAGGCAGTTTACTGGTAAGACAAAGCAGTGAATATCTCTCTGAAACTCATTAGCTACATTTATTCAGCACTTAATTTTGGGAACAGAAGTAAGCATAACATTTCTCCTGGTGTGCCTGCCTTCCAGACTTGTATATGCCTCAGGAGTAGCCCACAGCATCCCCATGACTGTTCAGGCGTATGTGACGGCATAGACAACTGCCATACATGTGGGGTCTTGTCTGTTCTGCAGGGCATCCGCCAACTGCCTGTCAGGCGGTGTTTGGGAGTGTTCTAGCTCTAGGTCTTGATCCGCAAAAGACAGGATAGATATCACACACGGGAAGCAGATTCCTCAGCATTAAGTAACTCTCAAAAACAATACTTAGGCCTAAAATTTTGGGTTTAAATGGGAGCCTGCTTTCAATGAGATCTAATACAGTCCCATTCAAACATTACACCTACTAAAACTACTGCTATTACTTTACCTTTGGGGGGGGAGGGGGGGTGGAAGTGGCTTTTATATCTTAAACAGCTTTTGAAAAATTTACAGTGATGCCATAACAGGAAGATTAAAAAAAAAGAAAGAAAGAAAGAAACTTTGCAAGTTAATAAGTTACTCGAGAAAAATGGGGAAAAAAATATTGTGGTATATTACTTCTTTCTAATACTTCTACTTATGTCCTCAGTTCTATAATTTCAAGAGAAGAGTTTCTATGACAAGTGGATTGACACTACCTCTCCTCAGTGTAATTAGAGGTTAATTCATTCATGAAGATTTATCAGTCTGTACATTCATTCAGTAATAATCTGGACTGCATTTGCTTTATTGAAATGTCTTTTGGAGTCATATGACATTGTGATACAACTTCTGACATCAGGTTTGACAAAAAACAATTTTAATAAGGTCTGTAAAACAAATCTCCAACAAAAAAAAAAGTGGTTTTGCAGCTTCACGTACTATTTGTGCCTGCTAGTGGTATTCTACCAATAATATTATGATCCAGATGAACAAATTTCTGTCTGTTTCCAAATTCTGTGGTGGTATTCCTAGCCCTAATTCAAACAGGTAGGACACCAACAAAGTGAAGAAGATTCAGAGACTGAAGTAGCATCTTTTATTAGACCAGCTGACATCGTTAGAAGATACAGATGAGCTCTGAACTCAAGGACCCCTCTTCAGACTTAACTTGGAGTAATGATTTAGGCATCCTATGAACAGAAGCAAAAAAATTAAATTAAAAAAAAATAATAATGGGCTGACTGGGGATAAGCCTGTGCTGTAAACATTCTGGTGTGCTGTTTGAGCTTCTTCTCCACAAGAAGGTGTTACTTGGGGTTGCCAGGAGGTGCCAGTCTCGAGATGATTTACAGCACTGACCTTGATCTCTGCCCTGCACACAAGATGAACGGAGGAACAAGCGTGCCTCCTCTGCTCGCGCAGCAATTCACTGCCTGGCTCTCCTGGCCAGCAGGAGGGAGACCTGGGCTACACTCCTCTTTGGTGCCTGTGGAGACCTGAAGGTCCATCTCAAAAGTGGCAGACGGATGCTCTAGCAAAAAGGAATTCCGAGTTACAGAAGAGAGACAGGGCTGCTGCCTCTGTTCTCACAAGTGTCTGAGTGCTTTACATTTAGTGTTCAGCAGAAATTAGGCAGAAATCAAATCACTCTCATCCTTGTCCCCAGGCCATAGATTCATGCTTTCTCTGCCCTAATAATTACTTAATTATTGCCACATGGAAAAGCTTCAACAGATGGTCTGGAGCTGAATAAATTCTATTCCTGCAGGCCAAGGATTGAACAAAATTTGGACCCCACTCCTGAGTGAGCCCTCTAGCAGCTGAGCCTATGAAGCTGGCAGCAAGCCCTTAGCTTTTCACCAGACCATGCATTTTGTCAGTGTTTTCTGTGAGTGCCTATCAAGAGCATAGGTAAAAGGGCACATGGATCTGGGCAGCAGCTAAGCAAGCATTTTAAGGATGTAAATTTTTAGCAGCAAGGTAAGACATGGGCACCTGTGTCCTTTTATTGACCTAATTGGTAATGGCTAAGGCATGGGCCTATTTACAGCTTAATTGATAGCATTTAGGATAACTTCTTTATAACAATGACTATGAAAGACTTGTTTCATACCTTATCCTGTGACTATTCTTCCCCCCATCCCACCCCTACTCTTAACTTGCTAACTTGCTGCCTGCTCTTCACCCCCCCCCCCCCCCCCCTAGTTTTGTTCCTGTTCATTCACAGCCTTGCCACTCTTTTCTGTGGTTTAGAGCACTATTCTGGATTGAGTAATAATGCTGCCTACCAAGGTAATTTTTCCTCCACCTGCCCTTTTTATTTATTTATTTATTTATGGGTAACAGAAGTATCTGAACAAAGCAGGAAGTTGATTAATAGCTTTTAAATCCCGAGAGGCTGCTATGATCAGCTGGCTGTATCAAACATGCCAAAGACCCTCACCTCATGCTTTCCACAAAGAAATGCATAGGCCAGGGACAGGTACATTGTGTCCTCGGCAGTGACACAGGAATACCACAGAAGGGCAACTACAAAGGACCCAACAGGGCAAACAAGGGGCAGCCCAAGCTGTCAGAATAATGCCATGTGGCAGGTCAAATAGGACTTGGCTTAAATATCACAGATATCTATCCAAAACCAATTTCCAGGGATGAAAATTAAATTCCTCTTATGTGCAATGATAGTAACTACATGAAAAAAGATTGAGTGCCCACTGTGCTTTTTAAACATGTTTGATTTGGGCAGTGACCTGGGGAAAGACAAGGGAGAAGGATTTGATATGAATAGTTGTTGGAAAAAACAGTCAGCATGTTCTGACTCTGTTGGTGTCATCAAAGTTACACAAGACACGAATGAAATCAACTCAGCATCGTTGGTAAGGGATTGAATTTATATAATACTTCCAAGGGAAAAAAAGTTTATTTTTAGCTGACTGTGTGTAGCAAATAGGCCCAGGAACTGAGACTGAAACATGACAAAACAGCATTCCTCTGAAAAAAGAAATGGAATAGCTTTATGAAAAAGTAAAAATCAAATAGCGAGTAATAAGAAGAAACTCAGGACTGGCTATGCAGAGCAGGAAGTCTTGAAGCGTTCCATATAAGGAAGAATAAAAAATAATAAATAATCTAAATAAGCTTTGTATGCAGTGTTTCTGTTTTTAGAGATCTATTAAAGAGGCATGTGCAAATGGCTTCACACGGCACTGCCTTTAGATTTTCACCTTGAGTAGGATTACTTCTTGTTTCTTTTGAAATGTTCCAATCAGTACTATCTCTACCTCCTCATATGTGTTCTCAACACTCAGCCAGTGGTGAGGGTTTGGGGCACTGAGAAGTTGGTTGCAAGCTCTGCACTTGGGTTCACCAAGGACAACGCCATTTTGTGGCAACTTTTAAAGTTTCGGCACAAGATTTTTCTTCCACCAACTTGCTGAAAACAGATGCAGTCAGTGACATGCAAATGCAGTGTTAAAGTGAAGTGTTCTCTCCTTTGCCATAGCAGGTTTGCATCTGGATCCCGCAGAATACTCTGTTAAAGCCCTTCCCAGAGCTGAAATATGCAGGTGGGATGTTTGGTTCCATCAAACAGCCTTCTGCAAATGCCACCTCCGCAGGGGGTGAGCAGTGTTGCACCTGGCAGAGGACAAGCACTGCACTGCAGTGGGCAGCTTGCTTGGTGGCAGGAGGAGCTTCCCCAGCTACCTTGTCCTGATCTTCACAAGCTTCTATCTGGTAGATGCTGTTCAGTGTTTTGCTGCTTAACACTACTTAAAGTGCAATTTTGAGGCAGATCTATAGAATGAAGTAAGGCCAGCTATTAATGCTTGCTTTGTCATCTGGGGTCTGGCCAGATGGTAAGGACCAAGGGCACCCTGTACCTCCTCCTCCCTGGTCCCCACCACCCCAGTCCTGGGCTTCCACAGAGACCCACTGGTGACATGGCCACTGGCCACAGCGGGACAGTAGGGAAAGCAAAATGCAAACAGATCTGTACCAAAAGGCCCACTTCTACCAACATCCTCCTTCCACAGGAAATTAGTGAAGCATAAGCTTTCAGGCGCTGTTATCAGTTCAAACACTCATGTTAATAAGAAACTCAGTTATGGTTGCTGTTGTTTCTATGCAAAGTACTCTTTCCAAATAACCATGATCTAAGGAGAGATAAACCATCCAGATGCGCTTGTATAGCAAAATAAAACATGAGACACTTTTGACTTTATAAATACTGTAACAATAACAAAGTTGACAGACGAACTTAAGAATCACTGAAAGTTTTCAAAAGAAAATAAATCCAGTAGGGTCAGCCCAACATATTCCAAGTGTAAAGCAACCATCTGAAATGTGCTTTTCATATTATACATTTCGCTGGCACATCTTTCCACATTCTGCTGAGAGCTACCCACATAAGTAATGCATGCATTAATTATCTAGAGATACATAGGCAGTGGTATACATATATATGAATTCTATGTAAATCATCTATAGCATACAGCTTGACTCTTGTGTCTTTGATCTGCTGATAATCTCCAAGTTTGTGGATTTCAGCAGGCCAAATAATTTTTATCTCTGCTGGGAGTACTTTTGGCAAGTTTTCCATCAGTAGGAAATGAACTGGAAAACTGTGGTGAAACTTCAAAGCAGCAGCTTAAGGTGATCATTCACTTCATGAATTTCTGACTCTGTCTGCTGTTTAACAACATACTGAGTTCTTCCTCCCTCATACACTTTTAGAAACTATGAATAGGATGAATTTATGAAAATCATACAGGAGATGTGTGAGAGATTTTGTCAGTTTGGAATACAGAGCATTTTTGAAATTATAAAGATAGTAAGGGAAGCATTAAAGACTCAAATGGGTCTTACTTTTGTATTCATTTGTACAAATAAATGGACTCTAAATCCTTTTACCCCTCAGAGTCATATTTCCTGGGGTGGTAGGTGTGTTATTTGTTTGATTGCTTTCTGTTTTTTTGTTTGTTTGTTTTTTCCCCTGTTTTGTTATACATTCCATTCTTCTCCGTATCACATGCTGTGATAGAGAACTTCTGAGATCTAGTAAATGCCCTCAGGTATCATAGAATCATGGAATGGTTTTGGTTGGAAGGGACCTTAAGAATTATCTGGTTGCACCCCTCCCGCCATAGGCAGGGACACCTCCCGCTAGACCAGGTTGCTTAAAGCTCCACCCAGCCTGGCCTTGAACACTTCAGGGATGGGGCTTCTCTGGCTGTATGCCTCACATGGTTATAATAAATTAAGGACACTGTGAAGTCCACTGTAACTCATACTAGGAAGGGGAGCATTCTAGCTAAAAGTCCAAAGGGCACAAAGGCAATTTTTTCCAGGGTTTAAATTCTAAAGTAAGGCAAGACACAAGTAGATATAATGAGTGAGAATGAAAAGAAGTCTTATGTCATCTCTTCAAAAATATCATAAAAGGTCATCCGGATTCAGAGGTGAATGGTGTGCAGGGAGAATTTAACTGTGCCTTCTCTTGGAGTAACCAATCCAGTTATTAATTGTCCAGTCATTAAGTGGAGTTGTGCAAACAGCTTCACATGCCAAGCAAGGCCAGAGTATATTTGACTTCTTGGACATTATTTGCATTGCATTTCTCTTACTGTAATCGTTATTCTTAAAATAGTCTGCCTCCTTCTCAGAAATAAGAGTCATTTCACAGCAAAAACACTACTGGAAGTCACAGAAAGAAGACTGTATTTACATAATTATTGTTTCATTTTTTGGCTAAACACCTACTAAGCAACACAGCAGGGTCTGAACTAATTGGTTGCTACGGAATATATAATGTATAATACTATCTCAAGTGAGAGCAGAAACTGAAGCTTTAAAGATGACCAGTTAAGGAAAGAAATTACATCAATATGAACGGTTTCAACATTTGTTCACTTGATGATGGTAATCTTGAAGGAAAAACAAGGAGAGGACTACAGCTCTGGGAAAACATTTATTTTTTCAGAGCACTGGAAGAACATGGGCTCTAGTGACCTGGAACAGCAGCCAGAATGACAAACAAGTCCAATGACTGTGCCTGGCAGTGGATAAAAGCTGATGTTTCAGTGGGAAGGGGGAGGGCACGAGCTTGCCAGACCCACAGCATTGATGGCAACAGGAGATGGATTTGGGCTCCAGATCAGATGTTACCTTGCTACACAGCTGCTTCTCCCATATGGTACAGCACGATATCTCACAACACACATCAGGCTGTGTGCCCTGCTTCTGCCTGAAGTCACCCGCAGATGGAGGAAGCATACACCCAGAGATCTGATTACACTCCTCTTCAGTGCATAAAAGAATGCATGAAATCAATAAGGAAGCAGGGAAGAGATGCAGGACAGGTTAGTTATTCTCTGGGTAAAATAACTATTGGCAAGACAGAAAAAGGAGTAAGATCAGATGTCCAAAGCAGAATCTGTTTCTGCACGCCCTAAGCTAAGGAGGATAGAGTGGGTATGCAACAGATACATCTGTAAGTATCTGCTGTAACAGGAAACAATTCTCCAAAACCACTGAAAACAGGAACAGGCCCAAATGTCATTCCCAGCCCTTCAGGCAGAGCACATTACTGCACTCCCAAAACCAGGGAGAGTTAGATGCTGATCAGATTTGCTGTTGCAGTCTAGTCTGTTGGTTGTGTATCAAGCGATGGCGACTGAACATGGATCTTTAGGTTTCTTCGGGAAATATGACTCCCCCATCAAAGAATTGTTTTTTCAGATTCAAATGTGGCACAGAATAGAGGAAAATACCTTCCCTATTACTATTGCTCAGTTTCTAGTACCAAAATGCCGGAACGCTCCCAAACATCCATCTTTTCTTTTGTTAAATGCTTATCAATAATGCTCCTACCATTTGAGGCTGTGCATAGGCAGGGACATCTTTCAAGACAATGCTGAAAATGAGCTTGGTTTGGTCACAACAAAGCCCAAATACTAATTCCCCGCTAAATCTGCTCTAAATAACTGGAAAACAAACAAACAAACAAAACAAAACAAAAACAAAAAACACCACAACCACATCTATATTCTCTATCCAAGGCCTAGGATGCAGCCACTAGCAAGGTCTCATGCTGAGTTGTGATGGCTCAGGACTAGGACAAAGAGCATTGACTTACTGGTTTGAAACTCCATTTCACCAGGGACTCCATTAGAGAAACCACTTTCACTCCACCAACATTTTAAAGGCAAACCATTGTGGGCTTGTACAACAAATGCTATAACCAAAGGTAGGGCAGGTTTACTCATCTCTTATTATTCAACCAGGAACACCAAATAGGTGAGTCTGTTGTTATATGACTGAAACAATGCATTTTTGCCTGTGAAACCAGTTGCTATACTTCCATGGCAAACATAAAACAAGCACAGAGTGTCACACTAGTTTAAAAATTTTATGACACATTAATGCTTCTGTGAACTTGAACTCCTTTTAAAAGTGGCTTGGAGAAAAAAAAAAAAAGAAAGAAAAACAGCTTCCAGAACATTCAGTAGTACATTAAGTTATACATTCTAAGTCCTGGAGGTGAAACATTTTTAGCATTTATAGCATCTCTGGGGTTCCAGTCCTCATACCGAGACGGCTATTAATATGCGACAGAAAGCATCTGTGATCTACTGCTCAGAGGGTTCAAGCCCCAAAGCATCCAAAAAGGCTGTGCATAAACCTTCACTCACATGGCTGATCGACCGCACCACACATAAGTCAACATGATTTACACTCTCTGATGTGACAGGTCCAAAATATAATGCACTCTACATATGACTTGATCTTAATTAGAAGAATGAGGTTCTTTCACATGGCAATTTTCTTTTACAAAAAGGCAGAGGGCACGGAGAGACATTAATGTTAGCGTCAGTCATCATAAAACACAGAGGTAATCTACTTTAAGGCTTGTGGATATGAAGTTCACATTAAAAAACAGATTACGCTACTGCTAATGGGAATACAACTGCTGTTCTAAATTCCTTCTAAACAGGACTGGGGCATCATTATAAACTTAACTATTGACAGTGAGAGTAACAGCCCAGGCTTCTGTTGGAAAATGCCTGCCCTGTTCCTTTGATGTCCAGGCTTGCGAGTCTCCATGTGAGCCCACAGGCAAATACAGCGGTACAGGACTGGGGCCAAGCAGCTGGCCCCAAGTCAGGCTGTAATACGCCTTTATGAATCACACAGCCACTGTCACGCCCATGAATGTTTCCACTCTGCCTTTTTTTTTTTTTCTTCTGGATGATTGGATCAAAGCTGTCTAACTGGAAAGAGATTTCATTCACTTCAGTCAGCATGGGAATATGTCTGATTTAAACCTGATTTTGAGGAGAGCATATTTTCACCACTTTGGTCTTCCTTGAGTAATACGATTACCCTTTTTTACCTGTCGTGGCGTTGGCGCCTGCTATTTAGCAGCATCCTTTTGTTGGTGCAGCTTCTGCAATTAAGATGTCAAGCTGATAAGCAGGGAAAATTATGCAAGTGGTGTCTAAGGAAACTCTGACTGGATGAAAAAAAAGGAAAGAAAAAAGGTGTTATGACAATACCTGGCAAAAGTAAGCACCTTTTAATAAGAAAAGTGTGTCTCCATTTGCCAGCTTGTCTCAGAGCACTTCATGGGAGAACAAGCTATGCTCCGACGTTTTGACCAAGGAAAGCTTCGGGAAGGTCTGCCTGCAGGGATGTGTTCCTGCAGTGCCTCCTGCCTCTCCCACTCAGTGCTTCCTTGGGGGTGGCGGGGTGGGTCTTCTGCAGGAGAGCTGTTACCGTGTTCCTGAGCCACAGAACTCTTCATGTTCACCTCCCCGGGGCACGGGAAGTCATGGCATGGAAACACGGACGCGAGACCCCATGATCTGGAAAATCACTTTCCCAGGGATGGTCATGCCTTGCACTTCAGGGCTGCCAACAGGCCATAACAACAATTCCCTTTACTGGCTAAATAAACAATTGTGGGGAATGGACATTCATACCTTGGGATGTGTTGAGGATTCACAAGAGAATTGTGGTCAATTTTATCACGTTTGGGCTTAATCCTCTAATCTGTAGTCATTTTAATCCACTTGATATCAAAGGAGCCCTTGAGTCTCACTCCTTACCTCCACAAAAACACATCACGTTGCTTGTGTTACTTTCACCAGTTCCAGTCCACCTCAATGCACAAGCAGAGCCTTTGGGCTGTAGACTATTAGAAACTGCATTAAAGCAGTCATTGATATAACACAAAATTTACTGGAGTTAAACCAGGAAAAACTTACAATTTTGATTCTGAGTGATCAGAGCAGTAATTGGGGCAATGCCACCCCTGTGTTTGGTCTGGCCTCTGTTTGAGCCAGAAGCCATGGCATTTTCAAAGAAACATGTGGAGCAATTCAAAATAATATACTAGATTATTTTAATATCCACAGCTATACACTGCAATAGGCCGCATCTTGTCCTAGCGACAATCCACATGAGTCCAGTTCTGACATTACAGTCTTGCAAATGCATTTTCCTCCAAATGGGTTGCTCAGCAGTAATAATTATTCAGAGAAAAGTGGCAGACAGGGTCAGGCAGCAGCAGAATGAAAAGTGAAAACCTGAAAGATGCTGGATGAATATTTATGCAGAGCAATCTTCACTCTCACATTATGGTGCATAATGGGATCAGCAAAGCTAACGGAATTCACGCTGCGTGCACTTCCACTGTGAGAACTTAGTTTAATCTGCACATAAGACTGACAACCCGTGAACACAGCGAAAACGCTCAGCGGCATGTAAAAACTTCACTGAAATAATGTTTCTGACTATATCAGTGTTCTAGCAATGACAGAATAAATAACATTTTTTTTTTTCTGGGCAAATTTTAAATCCATGGGCCACTTCTTTTGAAATTATATCCAAACATTGTCACAGCAGACCTTGTTCTTTTGTTTCACTGCCAGTTCGGTATGTCCGACTGGCAACTGAAAAGCATCCATGGGGATGGAGTAATGAGGACAAGGATTTCAGAACAGCCTGACACTGACCATCACTTAGGGCTGATGACTACGAGGAGCAGCTGGGCAAATTTCTGCTCTTATACAAATCTGCAAGATTTGTCAGGGAATACTTATTGCAAAACAAACAGCTGTTGGCTGACTTTGTACAGTCGGTATTATTTTGCAAGATTTTCCTCTTGAGGTATCCAAAACTCGATCTCAGTGCACACTGGCAGCAAAATTCATTCCTATACTGAAGGGTCAGCACAAGATCTGTAGATCAATTTACTCCTTTTGAGGGCTGCAGGTTCACTGCACAGACATGTCTGCATTTCATCCATTCTTTGTATTTTTGTAAGCAGGACACTACAAAGAAGCTATTTCAATCCATAGTTATGCATGGACCCTCAAAATAATTGGTCACCTGTGGCTACATACCCAAATATTTAGAAAGCCAACTAAACTCTTTACATTTGTGTAAGAGTCCTAAAAACTTGCTTAGCAAAACCTGTTTTTTTCCTTGGCATTTGTGGAATATAGTGACATTCTTACTGTTTTAAGTCTCTGTCCAAATATTGGAAGTTTTCCTTATCATATGATAGGATTTCCTCTTCTAACACAGGGGTGCTGCTTCATCCCTGCACGCATCAGCATATGCCTAATCCTGCTGAACTCATGGATATACGAAAATGCTTTACAGAATCCCTGGACCCACATGAGAAAGTGGAAAACAACACCATTCAAGTTATCTGGAATATCTGAACCTTCCAAAGTATTCCATTTAAGTATCATTTAAGAGTTTATGTCCAACCTTATTTCTCAAAAACCTATAAATGATTATTCACGACCAACAACCTATCTGAAGTACGGTAGCGACAGACAGCTACACTACACAACATCATGAGACCAGAAAATACAAAATGAACCTAAAAAATACAGTTTAGCCAACACTAATAATCCCGGCTTTCTCTTTTGCTGATTCCTTCAAGACGCCACGAACCACCTGCACGTACACGCAACTACTTCAACCAGGCATGAGTCATTTCGCATTCAGCATCTGCACAGGCCGCTTCAAGCAGGCAGCACAGCTGGAAGATACAGTGGTCTGCACGGCAGCAGTGGTGGCAGCTGACACTCCAATTACAGCGCATTTTTAACATAATACTTTTTCAGCGCTCTCTTCACAGTAGTGAAGTGCTGCGGTGTCTTTCCCTCCCTACACGTGTGGCAGCCTCGTCTGACGTTGGTTTCCAGCGCCCCTCCGCCAATTCAGGCTTCACGCAACGCGGCCGCCGCCGGGCGGCTCTCTCCGCGCGCGTCTGTTCGTTCAAGCTAAAAATAGACGGCGGCGCCTGACAACTGCCTTCCGATTGGCTGCAGCTGCGGTGCCGCCAGCCTATGGCAGCGCGGGGGGCAGCGCGGCCGGGCCGGCGCGGGGGTGCCGAGCCCCCTGTACGCGCCGTTCGCTTCGCGGGTTTGCAGTGCTTTCACCTGGGATTCAGGGAGAACGGGCGCGGACGCAACCGCAGCTCTTCCTCCCGAGAGCCGCGGGCACGCTGCCGCTGGTCGCCTCCCGCCGGCCTCTGGGGGCCGCTGCCCGCCCTCCTGCCCGCCCGTGACGAGGCCGCCGCCGCCGCC
>VXAL01011452.1:15216-35010 GCA_013399475.1 Chauna torquata | reverse complement strand
CGCGGCCTCGCGCCTGGCGCGAGGGGCCTGCCTCCGCGGCGCGCGCCCCGCGGCGCTTCGTGTGTGAGGGAGCGGGCTCCGCACCCGCTTGCGTGCGCGCTCCGGCAGCGTAGAGCTTGTGTTGGGGTCTGGCAGCGTGTCTGCCCGCTGTGGTGTCTTAAAATAGCGCAGCTTTGTGTAACTTCGGCCTCCTCGCAAGACTCGCGGCAGGGGTTGTGTCGGAAGGGGCCTTAACGCTCCTCTAGTTCCAGCCCCCCAGCCGCGGGCTGGGATGCCATGCCCTAGGTCAGGGTGCTCAAAGCCCCATCCATCCTGGCCTTTCAAGCTGTTGTCATACATTTCGTAGCTTCTAAAGACATTTCGTGGAATTCTGTGCATAAAGTTGTACCCCAGGCGACAAATTTGTGAATCGGGGAAACTACAGGTAGATGAAAGGACCCAAATGGAGTAGAAATGTCATGCTTCCATGGAATTATCAAGAACCAGTGCTAAAACAACTGCAACTGAGAATTGGGAAAGTGTCTCCAAATCTAATTTTGGATAAAATATATGTGCAATATACAATAAATGCATCAAATCAGTAATTTCCCTGGAAAGAAGCACCAGTTTTATATATAAATTATATAAGCATATGTTATATTAAAAATAAAGTTTGATAATCCCTTATAAAAAGACTGCTGGGGGAATTTGGAAGGCAGAAACAAGAGCTGGTGAGCAGGGTGCTGTGTCCTAATTTATTCAAGCACTGTGTAACGCCTCTGGAACTGTTAAAAGATCTCACAGTCTCAAGGAGTAGTTTGACTCTTTCATATCTCTTTTCCAGAACCTCTTTTTTTTTTTCCTCTAGTGTCACACAGACTGAGCATCACAGGGGTGTGAGTCCAAGTTTAGTAAAGGTAAGAAGTGTAAAGAAGGGAAGTGAAAGAAGACTTTCGAAGAAATTTGCATCTTCTGATTTTCACTGAGGCTGTGCCTTGATTCATAATGGTAGAAGGAAGCAACTAGTTTTATGTTCTGATCCACTTTAAGTAAGGCTTTGAAACTTCTAAAAATCATTATTTCCTTTGGCTTTTACATTAAGCACAGGTAACCGTCACTGCATGAGCAAGTCATTCTTTATCTTGTCCGTATGAGCTCTTGGTGTCAACTTGTAATTTACATGCTAATTGCTTGCAGTCTTTAGCAGGAGAAAAATTAACTGTCCACAATTCAAAGGATATCTTAATTATAAAAGGAAAGAACCTCATGGCAAAGAGTGTAGCCAATAATTATCTACTACCAAGTGCCAAAACACATGTGAAATGAATGTTAACTGCTGGGAACAGAAGGAAGCTGATTTCCTGATGTGGCAGTTTAAGGCTTCTAGCATGAAGGAAAAAAAATTGTTTACATTTTCTAGTAACTTCAAATGCAATGGTGTTTGCGGTGATGGCATTCAGGAGAAAGAACATAGTAACACTGGCACTGTTAATTCAGAGGTGGTGCAAGTTACATACAGGGGGACCATTCTCCATGTGGGTTTAGAGCACTTCTGAGGGCTTGTATGTCCCCTCGCAGTTGATGGGACTTTTCCAATGTGCACACAGTCACCCCTCCTGTCTTTGTGCAGCAGCAGAAATGCTGTGGTTTTTAGCTAGTCCCGCTGTCTGATCATAACCTAAAGATCTCCCGCGTCAGCACCTCACAAAGCCAGGCTGAAGGGGTTAAGGCTTTTTAGCAAGATAGATGGTCATGTTTCTCCACATTTAACTGAAGGATTTCCCTTGTGCATAGTAAATGTGAAACCTCTTTAGTTTGCCTTTTTGCTATATAAGAGAGTCCAGCTGGTTTTGGTTTTGCTGTGTGCAGCTGTAGCTATTTCCAAAGTTTAGGAAAGTGCAATAGCTTGGAAAGCTGTCTAAACAAGTTTATACTGATTTTTAATATAACATCTCTACACTTTCTATACCACTTTCACAGATTTATCACAACATGAAATAACTTTTTAGATTTGTCCTTCAACAGGAAAATCTTCGCCTTTTATTTTATACATTACTTAGTAAACTTTTAACTGTTTTATTTGCAGTTTAATCCCATATATATTTCTAATTGCCTACTTAATCTTTGTATTTTCATCTTCAACTCTATTTCTTGTAATGTTCTATACTGCTTCAGTCTCTTAACTTCTATAACTTCTGAATAGCCAATTTATGATGGCATGTCTTGCTGCACATGCTCTGTTATATAAATATGGTATTTCATGTTGATTAAGGTATACAGTTCTTAAGGGCATTTGCTCAGGGATGCATGTATAACTTCTGACAATATTTTATTTAGTCCTTTTCTGAGATGTCTGTATTATGTTTTCTTTACCTTTTTGCACAGCCAATGCCTCTGGGCTGCTTTTCTGAGGGTTTTAATTATCCTGCTGTCTCTAAGACAATTACATAATTAAGTGGTTTTCATTTTCATTCTGAATTTGGTAATTATAACTAAAACACTGAAAAGTGTATTAGCTGCAATACGAAGAAACTCAATCATTAGAAGAAAATGTAGAAGAGAAACATGCTTGAGAATATTCTACTAATAACCAGTAAGTGAACTGAAAATTAAATAGAAATAGGTAGAATTGAGCTTCCTGTAGTTCCTCCAGTCTGTTGCTTTCAACAATAAACTTTTTTTAGCTTTGATGGTGACAAACATGTGATGCTCTAAGGAAAAATTTTAAATTGTAGTAGTTAAAAGAAACGTTTCCCTAAGTATTGAAGATAGTGCCGAAAGGACAGGTGTTTAATTGTTTCATAATTTTCCATGTCTAATATTTTAAAAGTAGATTTTTTATTTGCCCTCCCTATTTGCATTGCCCCAGTCCTGTGGGCATTGTATTAATACACACCTTGTATTTTCATTTTTTATTGAAACAGATGGCATATATCCCCTGTCAAGGTTCAGGCGAGGGCGAGGCGGGGGGAGCGGGGAATAGGAAATGTGATATGATTAAAACTATTTTGACACAAGAAAATATCTTTCTCATATCCTATTTCCCATACAGCTGTTAGTCTTTCAAGCAAACAGTGACAGTAAACACTCAGAAATAGGGAATGCATTTCAGTTGCGGTGTTCTGAAAACCCTGNTTTTTTTTTTTTTTTGATACTTAGTTCCTATGACTACATATTTTTCCAAAAACAAGTCTAAAAGTTAGCAGCTGAGCTCCACTGAGCTCGACAGTAACGCTCTTACAAACAACAAAGGGAGCAGATCAGGCTTTTTTTCCAGCTCTATTAGAAACCTCTCCTCTAAATTCACCAACATCACCTGAGGCTCACTGCTTTTAAAAATCAGGTCATTTTTTAAAGCACCTAAACATGAGTTCAGAAGCCTGTTTTTCAGCTCTTTATTGTGAAAATGTTAGCCAATCTTAATTTCTGCTGCAACACTACAGAGCTGAGGTTTCTAGAATTTAATATATGTATGAGTGCTCCAGGGGAGGTTTGAAATGCTATGAGTAAAATGCATTTTTCTAGCCTCTGGAGTCTGAGTCTATCATACATATATGTATGAAACATTACCCATGCGACCATACAGTGCAGGACTTGTGAGTGGAATGGTAGTGACGTCCCTGGAAGTCCAGATGAAAAAATGGCTTCAAGCCGGTAGAGGTCCTGATTCAGTCAGAAGTTTCACATACGGTTATGCCACCAACATCAGTGGGTGTTTAGGCAAGTATTTATGCTCTTTGATGAATTTCCATTCCATCCTGCAGGAATGTCTGTTCAAATGCTGGCTTGAGATACTTACATTTCTATTAGAGTGGCAGCCATGAATATTTTGAATTTAACATTTATTTTAACTAACTAAACTAATAAAAGTTACGTAAAATGTACAAGATGTTTGTTTGGGGGCTTATTCCTAACTGACTGCTGGTGAAACATTTCCTAGAGCACAGGGAATTCTGTGTTTGTGTCAGCATGCCTGTGGTATAGTGTAGAACTTGATCATGGAGGAAACCTGGACAGTCATTTGTTTAAAATGATCCTTTTTCCTCTGTTGAACATTAGCCATAAAATTGAGACATTCAGAACATGTTTTGAAATACATTTTAAGAATGTAGTGATTCTAAAGCTTTAATTCACATCTAAATTTATGATAATAAAAATACAGAATGAGGAGCAAGGCCTGCAATTTAGGACTTAAGTCAATCTCTGAGTTAAATGGAAAATCAGAGTGAAACCTATCTTGGTGGTCATGAGTGCCTAGCTTCCTAAGTCTTCATGCTACCAGAGGTAGGATTAAATGGGTCAGGGGTCTAATTTAGTAAAACAATTCCTGTTTTCCCAGAGCTTTCTAGGGACTTTCTTGATAAATACTGGGTTATTTTGAG
Organism: Chauna torquata; assembly: GCA_013399475.1. Classification (NCBI taxonomy): domain Eukaryota; kingdom Metazoa; phylum Chordata; class Aves; order Anseriformes; family Anhimidae; genus Chauna; species Chauna torquata. The sequence continues at coordinate 30,649 of VXAL01011452.1, read as the reverse complement.
AGAAAAAGCATTAGAAATTTGAGCTGGCAGAATGAAATATGTGCAGTTTAGAGATGTGCATCTCTAGCTATGAGTCACATGGCTTTGATATGTGGCCCATGGCTAATCTGTGGTGTTCTGTTAAACAACAACAACAACAACAAAATGATAGTGTTTCAGTTAAAGGTTTGGTGAGCAGGCTACATGGCAATCCATAAGAAACTTAAAAAGACTGGTGATTATCCTTTGGCTCCAAAACTTGGAGAGTTAGTTTGAAGGACTACGATCTTGTTTGAATTTTTGGACTCCCACTATGTGTGCGTCAGGCTACATTTCATATCAGAAATGTAATAACTGCAGTCAGATGTTTCTCCAACTTTTTCCAATAGCCACATTTTATGTTTTTTTTTTTTTTTTTCTCGTAAACCATACTTCAAATATCATATTTGTACTCAACTTTCACCAGCCCACATTTGCCACTCAGCATTCAGTGAGCAGCCATTGCAGGCAGGGTGCCAGCAGGGTGTCGGTACTAATTCACATTTGAGAAGGCAGAAGATCCCATAGACATGTTAAGATTCATTATTGATCAGGACTTTGTCTCCACAAGCTGAGGTTTTTATTTTCACTGGAGTTAGGAGTCATACAGCTTTGATGAGGAAGGAACTTGGACCTTATCCAGCTATTGATATCTCTAAAGTGATGAGCTGGCTTTAAATCTGGCCACAATGATGCATTGCTCCACCACACAGATCCTACTACATGTGCCTGTCATTAGTAATGCTTCTGATTTGGACTTTTGAATTTCTTGAACACAGCCTAGTGGTTTTAGGTTTAATAGATTTTGTGTGGAAGAATTCATCCTTTTACTCTTCTATAGTGTTGCCACTGGATTGCTTACCTTTCGCAGTCATGTAAGAAAGTTGCTGTCTGTGCAAAATTTGCTTCCTGGGGGAAATGTGCAATAGTAGAATACTTTTGTGTAGAAGATAATCTTGACTGGTTTTCTCCAGAAAAGTTTGATATTCAGGTAAAAATGACGTGACATTCTTAAAAAAATAAATAAATCTTATTTTTCATATTCATAAACTTCTTTATATGACTCAGGAGTATTATGGGCTAATAAGAATATCTACTGCTGCACAGAGCAATCCAGAGTTGATAGTCTAAAGTCACTTTTTAACTTTGTTAGAGCTCATAGAGTTGATGGAAATGTCACTGAGCTACAAAATAAGTAATGAAACCTAGATTTGGTCTGGTGTTTTTGGCTGCCAAGGAGTGTCTCCCTCAGCATGCGCTGTGTCAGCATGCATGTGGATTTAGTGTGGATATAGCACCCATGTAGCACTGGGAGAGAACCCATGTTCCAGCTTAGCTCCAGCAGAGAAGTTCCTGCAAATCCAGTCACAGCTCCTGCACTGTGAGGCTGATATGCAACCTGAGCAAAGCCGAAGTCATGTTGGTTAGACAGTGGAGATGGTCTGAAAGCCACGGTATTTTTCCATTTTTTAGGCATGTTCACATGCACTACTGTCACGTAGGTGCTCTCGTCTGACTGCTGAGTCAGCCTAGGCAATCAGATAATGTTGCAAGATAATACTCCTTCCATGCTGTTTGCGTGACACTTTAAGTCAAATCTTGACTGACTACTGTACTCTGTTTGTCACTTCAGTTGAGATTCTTCTCACCAGCTTTAGATATTTGCTTTGCAGAGTCCTAATTCAGGTCACAACTGTCTCATTTCAGTGTACACATATAAGTTGGACAATGTGTAGTGTTGAATACATTCATATTAGTAGTTTGAATCCCATCTTCCAAACTAGTGGAAAATATCACTGCCTTCCTCTTTGTATGCTACTTTACCAGGGCACTTTATTTTTATTTATTTATTTATTTATATTCCCATGAATCTATTTGTGATGAGCAAACTCGTTTAAGGGCTTGGCCTTCAAGCTCGTCAGTAAAAAGAGAAGCACATGTGATTCTAAAACTATAAGTTTTCCAACTTAACTTGCTTTACAGAGATCTTGTTAAAACCTTATACTGGAGGTAGTCTTTTTGATGTCACAAATTATTCTGATCATAATGTAGGTGAAAATAGAAAATGGGTATTTATTCATATTTCATTATTTAGGGGTATACCCAGGCTTTCTGCTGTGTATTTGCAACCTTAAGATTTTAGTGTATTTCTCTTTTATGTACATGTTTTGGTGGTAATTATTATAGTCTGGAATGCCTTTTGCCATTTGCCCTGTGCTCACACACATGTCATAAGTCAACTGGCATTCATCAGGGCAAATATAGTCATTTTTGCTATTTTCTTTGGCATAAGGAAGAAAATCCCCAGACATATTTCTAGCTTTGTATACCTTTCTTAATACATTTTGTGTGTAGTATGCATTCAGTATACCTTTGGCCTAGTCAAAGGGATTTTCTTGCTTGTTTTTCTTTCCTTATTTTAAATTAAGGTAAATTAATCCAATTTAAGACTGTTCAGTAGGAACATTTGTTAATGTGCATAATAATGAGCTTCCCCCCCATTCCCCTTTGGCTTTATTTTTATCATTCTAATAGTACTGGAATATTCTTTACATGAAAGCTGAGTAGAACCAATTGTAGCAATGCCTTGCTTTGTGGAGTGTTGCACTTCACCCATTACAGAAATTAGAATATGGAAAAAATAAAAATCTAATACCAATGAGATAGAACTAGCACAATGCAAAAGAAGATAATTACATTGCTCAGCTGTCACGAGGCCAACATTAAAAAAATGAAGTGACTCATCTTCCTTCACATGTACAGCCTGCTCAAACATACATACATAATTATTTATTTGTATGGTTTTGATTCTTTAGCCAAATGTCACTACTTTATAATGTGGTTTAACTACTTAAGGATTTTGTTCAAAGTGTTCATTTATAGTTTTATCATTGAACCACAAAAAAGCGTTCTAGGCTCAAATGTAATTAAGTTGCATGCAAGCGTTGTCTGTCATTAAGTCTTTGTATGAGTACATCAGTTCAAAGACAGCTCTCCAGCAAAGATAAGATACAATATGCAGTGAACAAGGACTGCTTTCTAGTGAAGGCATATTCCTTACCAAAACAATGTATCTAGCAAGAGTATGGTCAAGACATAAATATATATATAAAAAAAGTCTTTATATAGCATTGTAATTTTGACTGTAGAGGTAAATGGACAATTAACTTAGACCCCTTTTTTAAGGGGCTAAGATGTATAAATCATCAGTGTGGTTTTGAAAGTTTTGCCTATGATCTTATGATCAAAATCTATAAGAATCTGCAGTATGCAAAAATGCTAGAAATGGAGAACAGTGATATAAAATCTTGAATACTAGTTGCTATTGGTTTAAAAATCTTGACAATATGTGATAATCCATTAGGTGGAGACTCTGAAATAAGTAAGAAAGATTTTTTGTTTTGGAGGTGTAAGTATACTTTTGTAAAGAGTTTTTATGCAATCCTCAAGCTGTGTAAAATGTAACAGTTTTGCCTCATAGAACTTAATGCAAATGGTAAGGCAGAACAAATACCATTCATGCTAATTTAACTTTTTTTTTTTTTTTTTCTCCTGGCTGGGAGTTATTGGGCAATGTGTTAGTAGTTCATGTTTGCTGAAGTTATTTGGATGAATTTGAATTTTTTCCAGTGAGTTGTTTACAAACTGTTTGCTTTGACTGTTCACCAGGCCTACTCTATTAAATATTTGCTTCAGTTCATTCTATTGAATCTAACTGATCAGTGTTAATGCCAATATACCCAATGCTTACCAGGACAAATGAGAGGAACCCTTTTGCTTCTCTAACCAGCATCAGGAGGTGCTTTGGCAAATCGTTACTACACTGACACATTTCAGCATCTTTCTCTTTGTTGAAACAAAAATGAGGAAAAGAGGTAAATGGATTTTTTTGTGATGTTAATAGCAAACCTAGAAAACTACTATTTCCTACTGCAGGAAATTTCCTGAGCTGTATGAAAGTCAAACTGATGGAGATGGTAGGACTACAGAGTGAAAGTAACTAAACAAAAAACTTGCCAACTGGTGCCATTTTCTTGTTGATCTTGGCAAATACCTACTCATAGGTAAGCATTGTAAGTAGTGACCCACTTCCTAGAACTGATTTTCCTTTGTTTTATTTTTTCCTAATCTGTTGAAAAAATGAGTTCAATGGAAATGAAAAGGTTGAACTTTCTGTAATCTAACTTTAGCCAAGGAAATGGGGCTGTTTAGTGTCAGTTCCCTTCCCAGATAAGGGAAAAATAAGCACTGTCAAAAATTTTTGTGTCAGCCAATGCAACAACAGGTCTTCGTGATAGGTTGTTTGAGGAGAGCTATTTTTTAGGAAAACTATTTTTTATTGTGAGCTAGAGATGCAAAAAGAGCTTACTTAGGTACAGATCATGAAGTTTTATAAGATAGAGCCAATGCCAAAAGACATTGGGAAAGTGGCATGGGTTCAGCGAAGAGCCACCAATACAGTCAAGGGCTGGAGCACCCATCCTTTGGGGACAGGCTGAGGGACCAGAGCTAGTTCAGCCTGCAGCAGAGATGGCTTTGGGGAGACCTAACAGCAGCTCCCAGTGCCCAAGGCAGTCATCAAGAAGATGGAGTCAGGCTCTTCACAATGAGATAGTGTCTATAGGTTGAAACAAGAGATACTGAGACAGAATGTGAGGAAAAACTTTTCAGAGCCAAGAAATTCCTTCCAATCTGAATTATGATCCTATTTTACTCAAAGTTCTGACTGTCCGGGACAAATCTACTGTTTTGTGAGTTGTTGAATATCCACTGGTATCTTCTGTCTCTTGAAGTCATTAAAGGGAAGTCGCATTGCTGCAGTAAAAATCTTTTAAGACAGTGTGCTGTTGGAAGATACTCTATAGCATCCAGTCTGGCTGAAAGCTAATTAGTGGAAGCTCTCTTTCAACATCATTACAAAGCTGTGACATTACAATATGGCTCCATATTTTCATATTTTTTCCATAATTTTCACTATTTTTTGTATGTTTAAGGTAACACTAGACCTATATCCACCAGATTTCATTGTGTGAGTTTTATGAACTATTTAATACAAATGCAGAGCTTTTACTTGATTTTAGTTAGTCCTCGCACTTGCAGTACTATTATTCTCTCAAAGGCCAGCTGAGGTAGCTCTTTAGAGATAGTTATGGTGACATCTCTTGTTCTTTGCTTTTCTGTCTTTCAGAATTCCCCTATTCATCTCTGTTCAGTATTGCTGAGTTTACTACCAACCCTGAAGTACATCACAAATAAAGCAAAGCTCTTGTGGCCTCTATAAATCATATCCCCCTAAAAAAAAATCCCTGTGTTTCCATCCAAAATTCTTTGTTCCTCCACAATACTGAACTCATCCCATTATCGCTAAAAAAAAAAAAAAAAAAAAAAAAAAAAAAAAANNAAAAAAAAAAATAAAGTTAAGAGGTTAGAAATGTGTCCAGAGACCTAAATCAGTCCACTAATGGTATTATTTTTCTGGAGCTTGTTGCTTTTGTCCAGATAGTGAAGCATGATATTTTATTTTTATGGCATGCCTTCAATTTCCATGTGAGAAACCTGGTATGTGCAGCTTAGCATACAAAGATGCTAGCAACACAGACAAGATGCAAGCATCAAACTTCAAAAGAAGGAACATAAAATGCACTCTGAAGGTCAAAATCAAAGCAACAGCTCGACTAGGAATATTCCATTCCCACTTGTGCAGAGGTGAGAGTTTTCTGAGAGATACAGTGCACTCTTGACAGGCTCAGCTTCACATACGTACTGACAGCTGAAGTATATCAGATATAGTCTGGGCAAAAAGAGATCTAAAGGTTTAATTCTACCATTGCTTTCAGGCAAAATGCAACTCATTTCATATTTCATGGGTGGCGGGGGGGGGAGGGAGGGGGTGGTGGCAGAGGACAGGATGGGGAGGAGGAAGATCTTGCTTTGCTTTTTCAGAGATTTGACTCCTGAGTTTTGGTACAAAGTACTGAATGATGGTTCACCATCTTGAGAACCTGGAGAGGGGAGACTGAGTCCTGGCTCTGTGAATAACCCTGCATATTATGCAGGACAATTAGGCATTTTACTTTGCTGATCTCCTGTTGCTCCATTTACACTTTGCTTGGCTAGTTTCATAGCAATACATTTAGGAAAGAGATGGAATCTGGTTGTGTATTTTTAAAGATCCGTTCAGATCCTCTAAAATATTTGAAAATCATATTCTGGCTATTCCAAAAAACTAACTTAAGTCATGAAGACAACCACTGTTCTCCACAACTTGGTAGATGTTACCACCACCAGTTCTTGATTTGATTGGCTTAGTTTCTAATCAATGCAAATATGTTCCTGTCATGAGTGATCTGTGCTAATTTCACATTAAATAAGAATAAAACACTTATGAAGAAAGGCTTTGAGATGGTTAAAATATTTTTTGCATAATGGCTCAACAGCTGAGTTTTGTAGTCAGTTCTCCTTTCAGTCTCTCCACAGGAGCTGGTTATGTTTATAGTCCCATCAGAGTGCTTTATGTGAAACAAGTCTCTTCTGAAAGATGCTTTTGCTAAATCTGCAGGGATTTGTTTCACTTGGTGGAGAAGACATAGAAAAAGGCATTTGGAAATGATGGTGGAGATTACCTATTCTGTATCTGATACTGAAAGCAAATATAAACACAAAACACGCTTTTTCTTGCATTGTATATATCCTCTGTGTGTGTCCTAGTACTAGGTGCTACGGTTGATTTTCTGGCCAATTTTGTTCTCTTATTTCTCATTACTGCTGTTACTGGGAGTTACTTGGGGCCCAGTGCAGCACCAAGATATAACTGCTGCTTAAGGAATAGTTCCTTCAATACAGTAACCACTGAAAGGTGACTTTAGGCCTAAAGAAGTGCATCTGGTCGAGTGCCTGCTCCCAAATTAATATTTTGGCGGGTATATTATTGATGCTATCAGTGCCTTCAGGCTCAACGCCTGCTGCTTTCATGCTTGTTTGGAGGATTAGCATCTGAAGAGATTCTTTGGGACACGTGCTGCTTAACACATGCAATGCAGTTAAAAAATCTGCCTCTGCTATGCTTCCTCTCTGCGATCTGGTGTAGGTTTTTGCACAGGGCACCAGTTCTGCAAAGTTAGCAGGGAGAGGGGAAAGTTTCCAGTGCCTGCTGATCTCTGCTGTGCTGCAAAAAGTGTCTCAAGACAGTACAGGTGAATGTGCCCTGTCACGCTCTCCGGTTCCAGTCCCAGCCAGAGCTCTCCTTCCACGTGGAGTCCAAGGCAGCTGAAGTCAATGAAGCCCTGAGAGGCTGCCAGCAGGCAGAGTGGTGGCATTCAGATGTTGGAAGCAATCGATGTTGGGCCTTTCTGTGAGTCTTGATCCATAGTTGAGAGGGTGTAAGCTCTCATTTCTGGCAAAGAAAACACTTCACAAAAAAAAGGAACAAAAAATACTTTGAGATATAGATCGGATTTCTCTCATATCTGGGTTATTCGTCTGGATTTAGTACTACTGGCCCTTGGAAGTTAGGTTTTGCAAAAAGAACCTTAAGAGAACATAGAAGTTTAAAAAATCAAATTGACAGAAATGCTTTGCATTTTCATTATTCATTTCTAAAGATCACCTACAGCCAAGAAATGAAAAGGCATTTGAGGCAAATGACAGAAAAAAACTTGTTGATAAGATTCTTTCATGGTATCCTTGTACCACTTCAGAATTTTTGTTGTATTCCCAAAACTTCTTCAGTTATCTTCCTGTAATGATGAATTTAAGGGCACGGTATTGCCTTTAAATCTGTCTTGTCCTTCAAATCTGTTAGAATAACATGTTTGAAAGTTCCATTTATAGGGTTTCTGAGAAACAGAAACAAACAGGAAATGTCAGGGAAGGAGAAGAGAGAAAGAAAAAGGAATGGATTAGTGTGCAATGTCTGTGTATATTACTTAGGGGAGGTTTATCTAGTGTAACCAACACATTATCCGGACAACCAAGAGCTTCATGTTAAAAAATGTAGTATTCAACACTTGGAATTAGCAAGCCAAACTGACGCTGGGTGTTTGCTGAAAGCTGAGGTTTTTCTTCTTTTCTTTAAATAGTTCAGCTGATTTTGTGAGAGTTGTTCATTCTGCTTCACCTTTAAAAGCCATACATACTTGACTGCGCTGTAAACCTGGTAAAATTGTCTACTTTCTTTTCTCAGCCCTGCCAGACATTAAAACTAAGATATCTAGGGGGTTAGTCTTAAACATATTTCTTGTCCTCCCTTCTTTCCCCTGCAACCCACACAAATGAGAAGAAGGCTATCCAAGTTGGATGTTTGATGGTAGAGAGATCTGATCTAAATTGATTTGGGCAAAGAACTGGAGATAAAGAAGTTGAGACTAGGTGTTGGTGGTGCTGGAAAGAAAAGCTGGTCATAAAGGTTAGCACTTCCTGAGGATGGAAAAAGCAAACTGGAAACTGGGGAGGAAAGTAAATAGCACTGGAAATCAGCAGTGAGAGGAAAGAAATATCACACAGACTAGCATATGGTGGAAAATGAAGGTGAACATATGCTTAAAACTGGTAATGTCCAATCCCACTGAAATAAGGTGTCTCGTATTTCCTAACCCTTGTGAGCTTCAAATTGCACTGTTGATGTCCTTTTCAGGCAGTTAAGGGAATGTAACCCCCATACACACACACTTTAAAAGAGCCAAGTTTTGTGTTTTTCACCTATATAAATGTGCATTGTATGTTAACTGTCTACTTCCACCAGTCAAGCTGTGAAATATGAAGCAGTCTTCCCCTGGTATATCACACAGCTGAGAGTAAAGAAAATACTCTTAAATAAGTGTTGGCAGTCATAAGAGTGCTGTAGAATGGTGCTTTAACAGATGCACCCTTTTTGTTTCCATTGTATGTTTCTTATGTTTCTGTAGAAAGCTGGTAATAACTCCAAAAGTTGAATATAAGTTAAAAAAAAAAAAAAAAAGATATATACATACATATACACACATATAAAATCATTAGCAGTACAATTTGGAAAGAAATGTAAATGGTTTAAAAAGAGAGGGGAAAGAAATTTCACTGCAGTATTTAATAAGCCCAAATAAAATACAATGACTAATAGAGATACAAATGTCATGAACTTTTCTGGCTACAGAAATCCATACACAGCTCAGAAGTAGTTGATGTAATGTGTTTGGTCCCTTCATGTTAATAAAGACCTCATTTGTTTTACTACTAGTTTTTCTTTTTTTTTTTTTTTTTCTCCCATGGGCTCAAATACACCATTTGTTCTGCCTGTTTTTTTTCACATGCTTTGATTGCCACAAATGCTTCATTCTTCCAGAGGGGAAAAAATTATTTAGAAATAAATTCTGAATTCTTTCACTGACAGTATTTGAAAAATCTGGGTACACTGGAACTGGAAAGTTAAAAACCCAAGACTTCACTCTACTTCTTTCACCTGAATTCAGTCACCTGTCATATGATGAGGGAGACCTGAATTCACACAGAGTTGAAAAAATGCCCATTTGAGAAACTCTGGCTTACTGGCCTAGTTTCAGATAGTATCTTCCCAAAAATAGCATTACTCTGTTTGTTTAGTGCTTTATCCTTGAAATAAAGAGATGAAGAATAAGTAATTCACTTCTGTACAAAAAATACCTAATGTTCCTGTAGCTTTGCCTACAATACTCAATCATTTTAATCTTTTGCCGCTGTTCCCTAGTGTTTATTTCATAATTTATTTCAGACCTTGCTGCTGTCATCAGAATTCACCAATAAAATGTCTTCTTTAAAGAGAACAGCAAACAGTACCTGGAAACGTTTATGCCTCTAAGGACTATCTAAAAGACTTCTTACACCCCGGTCTCTTTGCAAAGTGCCAGAAGCAGGCCCACCAGCAGGCCCATAACTGCACAATGACTGCTAGTGTGGCCGCGGCAGTTTAAGACACGGCCACCAGCTCCCCTGTTTGGTACTGCCATTTGGTTAGGCCTTGCTGCTCTTGCAGGGAAGCTGGTGGAACAGGGAAATTAAACATTTCTTGAAGGCTGCAAGTGGTAATTCCTAGGTCACAGCTGATCCTGGAGCTGTTGACTGCAGCCCCTGTGTTGTTCTGGACGCTCACGACAGTGAATGTCTGCTTCAGTCTCCAGGAGCGCACGTTGCTGTACTTCTTCCACTGCCTTCTCTAGCCAACCCTCAGATGGTTTCTTACAAAACCACCGATGACCCAGTGTTTCAAACACAGGGCTAGCAAACTCTACCCATTTTATCATAACTGTCTCACTAGTGTTCACTTTGCCTGATAACATCTCTGTTGCAAGAATTTCCACTTGTTTTAAATGACATACAACCCCCTTTTTGTAAAAGTAGTCCACATTCTCCACCTAGCTCTCCTGCACAGCTTTGGGGATGAAGTGTCAGGCAGGAGTCGGAGTCGTGCACAGGTGCCACATCCAGCTCTGCCGTAGGCTTCCTGACACCTCCCGGCTGAGCCCTTTGTGCTATTTCAGTACTCACTGTTTTATGTGGGCAGTGGAAAGGGTAGCCTGTCTGTCCCTTCGCTTCTCGAGTCCTTTGTCTTCTCTGGTTATACTGAGGGCTCTTTCTAGCAGAGAGCATTCTCAATAGATATCTGAGATCAGCTCTTATAAATGTCCCTGATTTTAGTGCAGGTCTGCGGTTTTTTTTTTGTTTTTTTTTTTTTTTTAGCTATTTAGGTCTAGAAATGTCATATTTAGTATTTCTGAAGAAGAACATAATGTGCTAAGCTCAGAGATGCTGGATATCATCAGTAGCAACAACATACTTCCAGAGAGCAAATGGTCAGACACTGTGAGCTAAAAGTTTATTGTAGAGCAATCTCATCCTTCTCTTTGAAGAAATCAATATGTCTGTCCTTCCTGACCTAGTGATGTTTTTTGTCTTTTTCATATTGAGCCTAGAGTATATGAAATATGAACAGCATCTTTTTCAGTCTTGAAAGGTCTTTTAATACATCCAGAGACAAAAATCATATTATTCACAGTGGCATTGGTGCTTGTTAGGGTGAGGGAAAAAATCTGTATAATTCCAGCTATCAACAGTACTTCAAGAAAATAAGAGAAAGGCAACATTGTGTATGGAGCTTATTGAATTGCAAACTGCTTTCTCAGCAATCAGAGCTGCACACTGATGCAAATCAGATGCTTACATAATGCTGTTATGAAAGGAGTGTGACAAAGAGCTGGAGTGATTAAGATACTCTTTGTGTGTTCATACTGTGTTGTCCTTTCACTTTGAAAAAACACTGACAAATTAACTGCTTGAAATGGACCACTCTAAAGCCACTCAGTGTGAAATGCACCTCTGTGCTCTGCTGACTTTTTACCCAATTCTTTTTTTTTTTTTTTCCCTGAGGTGCTTCATGGAGCACAGCAAGGAGCAACAACCCCTTTTCAATGCCGCATCTTGAGACAACACTCTCATCTCAGATGCACATGCATGTGCTGTGCAGTGTCACATGGCTACGATTAGGATGTGGTCTTCTGCTAACATGCTGATGAAAAGGCAGCTTCTTATTTAAGACACGTGCTGTGCTTCACTACACATTCTGACTGATACAAATTATAGCATTTGTGTATGCCTCAAAGTAGCTGTTTTTCAATAGAGCCATGTCAGGAATCAGATTAGAATCTAATCTTTATTATATTAGTTATTTAGTATTGCAATAAGTATATATATACGAAACCCATCTAATGTTGTTTTAAATATCTAAATAGATTTATTTCCTCTTACTTGTGTTCTTCCACTATTATCCCTTTGCAAAATTTCTCTGGCAGATATGTTGAAAAGCACATCAAATAGGAAAGGCTGTGTATCGAAAATCAATTTATTTAGAACTGATAAATGTGATATCCATAGTGGAAACTCTATTTACAGGGTTTAGTGTGTCTGTATCCAATGACAGTGTAAATATACAATGTGATTTTTTTACATTACAGGTATTGAATGTTATCAATGAACTGTCTGTGCATAATCAAAAGACCAAGGACTGATGACAGAGATGGTAGAACTACTATATCCAAGGAATTAGAGGTATACATATATCTCCTAGTACCTTCTTTTCATTTCTAGATGACAAGCATAAGCACCAAAGCTAACTCAGCCGTAATCATTTTGAACTGATGATTTTCTCCATGTTTCTTATTGTAAAATTAATCTTACTGTAGTATAAGATAAAGCAAGTAACACATCATGGGGAAAGAATTCAGATGAAGTTAGGAGAGAATTGAAATTAAGGCTTATTTGCTGCTTTGTAATAATAAAAGCAGAAACATAAAATGGAATATATAGAGATTTGGGGGAAAAGTGCTCAGAGCACTTTTGTGCTAAAAAGGATGTTTGTAAGGATATTTATTTGTAGATTTTTTTTTTAAGTTCCTTTAGCATATTTCTTTCAAAAATATTTTAAAAAATCACCTCACAGTGCTGTGAAGTTGCTACACCTGTTAAATTATGATAGACAAGGCCAAGTCACAAGCTAATGAGATGGTAAAAAAGAAAATATATCAGTAATTTCGATTACCTCCTTTTCCTTCCTCCATGTTTCTCCTGGGGTCACCAAAAACAAGAGTACAGAGTCCTTTTGATGCAAGGAGTGATAAATGAAGCACTGACAGCTGCCCCAAACAAGGAGAGGAAACAGGAGGAAGACAAAAGAGAAAACAATGGTTGAAAGAGTAACATATTTCTCCAAATGTTTATACTATATATATGGCCAATGTACAGTATTGCATCAATAGTATGCAAGGTTCATCTGAGATCCTGCAGTTGACTGTTTTAAAAGCACATATTTAGAAATGAGAACATGTATCTAAAATATTCTGAGCATTTGAGACAGAGAGGGTTAGGAAGAAAAGCAAATGTCTAACATAGCTTAGATTCTGTTTTTGATTGTGGTCTGACTGCAGGCCAGCAACAATATCTTTTAAATGTCTATTTATATATAAAATGGCTCACCCAATGTCAGAATTCAAATCTATAGCAGAGCCAGAAATAGAATCCAGGTCACCTGGGAAACTAGTTTATTTCCTTTTCCTGAGGTTAACATATTATGGATAATGTGGTGATAAATTAGCTGAATGAAATCCTCTTCCACCTCCCTTCCTTGTAGCTACTTGGTGATATTAATTGTATTTCCACGTTATGCGACCTCCCATATTTATTCCAGTATATTAACAGTCTTCCCAGAGAATTTAATCTCTGCCCCACAGGACAGCTCCATGTAAAATGTTGCAAATAATGCTATTAAGAAATGGCAAATAGAAAGAACTTGGTACCGGTTGTCTCCTCTTCTGTCAGATGAATCTTCTAACTCGTAATGCCATAAATAACAAAAAATCACTGAGGTGAATTGTATTATGTCTTTCAAGCCTGCTGCTACTGTAAGCGAAACTTGAATGGAAGACGGTCAAAATCAAAAGTAAAGGCATTATACCCTTTTCTGAGCTTTCTTCTAGTAAAATCACAGATCCAAGTGAATCAGGTCATTTTAATGTAGCATTTGTTTCTTTTTGCATTCAATAAAATATGAGTGATTTTCTTTGTTTATGTGAAATAGACAACATGTTCAATAGTGGGTGTATTTTAACATAAGGTACTACTGTGTGTAGCTGCTTCTTTTGGTATGCTACTGCTAGATATTATAAATATTTTCATGTCTAGGGTGTGGATGAAAACTCAGTCCCTGACTACCTGGAATATATTGGAAAATGAGTAAACACAAAGTGTTTCTATGTATGTTGTCTAGAAGTGGGAGGTAATAAAGTAGCAAGGGCATGACAAAAATGCTACTTCTGCATTCCTTTTGCAATGCTGCTTTCCTTCTGATTGGGAAAAGAGAGGTTGCCTTGAGAGAAGCCCTGCAGGGATAAACCTGAAAGAGTGGAGTCCGGCTCTGCTGTTTAACAGAGCCAAACAAGCCAAATACATGGCCTGAGCTCCCACTTCAGAAACGAGAAAGGATATTTGGTGTACAGATGGGCACAAAACTTAAATCCTGTTTGTCATCACTTATTCAAGCTGAGTATCTCTGACAGAGCTGAGCTGTGGGCAGGAAGGGAGATGTCATGAGTAAAGCTTTTGACATGTGGTTTGTATGGAAATTTCTGACCTTTCCAGTCCTCCTTTTGCTTTCCATGTGAAAAACAAGATACAGCATTTTTCTTAGGATTTCACTTTGCCAAATAAAATTGAAAACACACACACACACACACAAAAGCTTTTGCATTAAAACCAGCCTGTGTCTGCATAATCTGCTTCAGTATCGAGCTTTGTGAGTCAAGGAGTTACCACATAAACTGAGATTAAGGAAGACATTTTGCAGTGGTCTGTGGGGAATAGTACTTCCTGAGCTTATTTGTTTGCAGGTATTAACCTGTCATTTATGCATTTTGTCATGATGCTGCTGTCTTTGACATAGCAATGATTTGTAGGAGTTTTTATCTGTTTTATAGGATAATTTTAACCCTAGAAATGGATATTTTTTTCTCTATTTTCCTAACAACTTTAAGAATGTCATAAAATGGGTTATATTTTCTAATGTGCTTTTCTGTTCTTATTACTGTCTCTGTCCCCTAAATGAGTCTATAACGAGAGTCACTGCCATTGCGGTGCTGCCATAGCTCAGTATCCAAAGACAGAAATGAAAACTGACAATGGCACAAGATGAGTCCGTTCCCATCCCAGCACCTCCGATTGTAACAGGAATCGAAGATGGCACCAAATTTATTCATTTGGGCTGTGACAGGAGTGAAAAATGGGACAAGGGCAGCTCCATTTCCTTCTAGTGTTATGCTTTGATATGTTTTGAGTCCTGAATATCTCCAACAGACAGTTTATAAAGCTTTTTCTATTTGCCCCTCTTTTTAACCAAAAGACTCTCTCTAAAAGCACTTTTCACTAGGGCTCAATCCTACAAGAAAATAGTTAAATTCTGGAAAAAGTAGTGAGGGTGACAGACAGTGTACAGAGAAGACACCCAGGACATGGGAGTCATTTAGAAACAGTGTGTAAAACTTCCCCATCTTCTCACCAAAGTAATGTTGGCAAAGAAGCCTATTAGTCTTTTTCATGCTAAGAGTAATCAAAGTTGGATTGAAATAAGCCCATTCTTGGTCCATTGTGTGAACACTATTGTAAGGATTGTTGTGTGTCTGCATTGTCTTCAGATCATTAAGTTCCAGTTTGAGAATTTCCCTGAGTGGCCACACATTTGGAACAAATTTACGTTGCTAATTTATAGGTACAGATACTTCTAAGGTGTTGTCTTAGTTCTGTTTTTCCTTGGCCATCATTATGGTGTACATCAATATTTGGTGACAGAGTCCTATCCCCATGCCTCAGCTCTGTTCCCTTCATAGACTCTGGTTTTCTGTGTTCTTCTTTCAAGAGCATTACA
>VXAL01011452.1:7500-15209 GCA_013399475.1 Chauna torquata | reverse complement strand
AAAAAAAAAAAAGTTGATAAAAAGACGTATGATAACAAGCATACATGCCTCAGGCGTCATGGTTTTAAAATGTCATGCTTACACAGACAGCACTGTTTGTTAGAAGTCAGCAGTCTCAATAACCCATTATAGCTTTTTTTACTCAAGGGCACACAATAAGCTCTAATTTCATCTCCCAGCCAAACAATCCTTTGCTTAAACTCACATTACCCCATAATGCACTCAGGCTGCTATTCACCTCACAGGCATTGTTTCTGCACACATTTTCTATAATATAAATTTGCACCTCTTGCCAGCCCAAAACCAAAACCATTCTGTGAAACAAAGGCACAGTCATTTTATGACTTTGGCCTGCAGTTAATAAGCCTTTGAGTAACTCGTTTCTCTTGCTCTGGATGAAGAGAGAAAAATCGGTGTTTTACCCTGAGATGTTGACAGTGACAGTGAGACACTGAAATAGACACATTTTGAGAAATGCAGAGACTATCCTTGTAACAACACACCCTGAAGGACAGGAGAACCTCAGAAGTTGTAGGTGGAGTGAATTATTTGGAATAATTTTGGTAAAGGACTTGTGCGTAGAAGAGTATTCTCACATCCGGAGCAGGGGAGGAATGGAAAACCAGAACTCAGCCAATTCAGTTCCTTTCTTTCCTCCCCTTTCCTATTTTCAGTCTAAAATATATGGACCAGCAGTAGAAGATCAGATGAGAAAAAGTGCGCCTTTGTGCCTTTTTAGACTCCATCATTTCCAGTCCAGCATGGGACTGTCTCTTCCCTGCGTGTTCTGATCATTCCTTCAGTCAAGTTAAAAGTTAGATGGAATTTCAAAAAGTTTTGGCGGAAAACATTTTGTATCATTCATATAACTGCACTGAAACATGCTCCAGGACAGTTTTGGCACTTCTGCCTCTCATTCTAGGAACTGTAAAGAGGCACATGGCAATTAAAAAATTAGGAGAGTGATCTGAACTTGCTGAACCTCAGATGATGTTTAGTTTGGGTTGAGACCAAGTTTTGGACAAATGTACCAAGTATTCTTATTTAGTAAGATCCATTTTCGTGCTCCTGTAATTTGGATCTTTGTCTGGAGCTGTTTTTCATTTGCATTATGCTTGATGTGTATATTAAATGAATATCAGGTTATATATTTTGGCAACCTTGGTCACGGCTTGCATTTGCAGATGATTTGTAGTTTCTTATTTCATAACTACATTTTTATTTTGCTAACAGCTAGAGGATTTATNTATTTATTTATTTATTTTAATTTAATTAAACTGTAAAAAAAGAATTCTTCTTCCCTCTGAGAAAATTGGAAAGGCAGGGAAAAGTCTGTTCTCATGCTCAGCTGGATTCTGCAGTGAGAGAAGCAGTTACGGGACTGCACATGGTGCTCCTTGAGGACATGGCAGCTGGTCATTTAAATCATGGATGACGTCTTGTTTGGGAAAGCTTCACAGTTATGTTTTAGGAGCATGTTTTTCTATCATTATGTTTTAGGAGAACATCTTTGCCTGTTTTGGCCAGTCTCTCTTAGTTTCTTTCCTCACTTTTGTGTCTCTGGTACAAGTTTTCCCTCGTAGTAGCTTCTGGTGTTGAGTTTAGTAAAGAGAGTCTTGTAAAGCGTTTGCAATTTTCAAGCAAAACAAAATCAAGCAGGTAGTGGAGAATCCCATGCTAGAGCATTTTCACAGGGCAGTAGTGGCACAGTGACCACCCTTTCTCCTAACCCACTGGGCATGCTACAATTGCTGCTGTAGTGTAGTCTACATCTTTCAGTATGTTCTCTCCTGATTTTCTCTGAAAGACAGTTATTTACCTCCTTTATTCCTGCTCAGCCCCTGGCCTTTTTTTTTTATTGGTTTTGAAGCTGAGGCACATTAACTGGTGCAATAATTTGCCTACACTCTTTATTGATTAGAAAACATGGTCCTGGCTTTGCTGTTTGCAAGCTGAGTCTCAATGCCATTTTTCTCTTTTTGTTTTCCTTTCATCTTTTTTACTTGTGTTCTCACAAGAAGTTCCAAATAACACTGAGATCCCTGTGCAGTGGTGGGGATCTACAAATAAGCAGTTGGAGTGAGACCTTTCCCCAATGAGCTAAGAATTTGAAGCCAAATTTGTAATGCTGTTGAGTCTGGCATTGTACATGTAAACATAGCAAAGGACAGTGCCTGCCCAAGGAGCATACAGTGCAAGATGTACAAAACAGAAGAAATGCTGAAAAATATAAGCAAATGAAGTGACTTACTCCATCATAGAAAATAGTATTGCTTATTCCTTTATTTTTCTATTTTGAGATTTTTCCATTGAATTCCTTTCTTGCAATATCTTAAACTGAGTTTGGAATCTTTGTCAGGGATCCTGAATTGTACGATAGAAACACCAAATGGTACTTAAACATTATTCAAATTTATTCCATGAATCTATATGTCTGAAAACTGGTGTTTTGTTTCCACCAAGACCTATTATATTAAATGGCAAAGCAGTTGAGCGAGGTATTAGTATCTGGTATACAAACTCAGCGTTTCCAGACTGGGCTACCAAAAAACTCCAATACTATATGTCCAAACTGGAGAAGCTGTTCCTTTTTTTAAATGAGGATGTCCTACCAAATCAGACCAACAGCCAAGGCAACATGGTATCCTGACAATGATGGGCTCTGTAGTGGATGTCTGCTGAGGCACTTGCCTCCTGCCTTGGAGCGCTCTCCCAGCCAAGCTTTCCATGTCTTTGTAGTCCCATGACATGCCATTGCCAACTAAGTGGCCAGACATTGCTTCTGTGGATTTAGATAGAGAACTTGGAGCTGAATTTTAACTGCCCTTGCAGTAGAGCTAGGAAAATGGCTAATGGGAACACTTGTTTCAGTGCAAAGATGGTCAGCCTAGGAGAACTTTTCAGTGAATGTCCTTCTGAGCATAACCAGCACTCAGCATTATTTCCTCTTCCCTTCATGATGGAAAGGCTTTTGGAAAGTCATCTCACTTCCAATCACTTCCACCCGAGGAAGCACTGGAAAGAAGGTCTCTGTAGCATGTTTGAAGAACCCCTCTACTCCTGAGCATTTCCTTGGCAGTACTCTGTTCTTGGAAGCTGATTGCAGGTAGTCCAGCAAATGGAGTATGCTGAGGACAGTATATCTTATTCCTCTGAGATTACGTATGACAGGAATGTGTGTGCTCTGGTTTGGGTGTGGCAGATAACCTTGCAGTCTCTTCTTGAGCTGGACTTTCTTATGAGCATTGCAGAAGTCTGAAACAGGGCTTTATGCGCCAGAATGTGAAAATAAACACAAGTTGGGAGGGCATGCATGTAATGCATGCTGTGATTTTCTATCTTTTGAAAAGCTATTGCTTTGCTCATTGACTTTCTGGCAGATAAAATGTAAATATGTCAATTTCAGGAAGAACATTGAGGACAATAAGAGGTTAAAAAAGACTAAGTCAGCACAATGCTGAGCTGATCTTGAATTTTTACATAAAACATAAACCTAATTCCTCTGCCCAACAGGGGGACCAAAGCGTGGCAGTGTGTCATAGCTCACTGGGTGTGACTTTCTGAAAAAAGCATCTGCTCTGCTCCTGGCAATGATTTTCAAAAAAAATTTGCACTTTACCTCTGTGAAACCGAGAGATCACACATCAGCCAACACACTGTCAGGTATCAGGAGGAAATCAATGGCTGGCTTACCTCCCAAGGTCTGTCCCCTAGTATGATTACTGCTGACAGGGGAGCCAACAGTTAAAGGGGAGCGTAAGATGACCGATTTGAAGGTACATTGGGTTTTGCACAGTAGCTGAGTCTACCAGAGCATGGTTTTCTTTAGAGTGGTGATAGTATCAGACAACTTCTAGCATAAGCTTGCAAAGGAGTCAACCAGTTTTGTGTGTCATTTGAAGCCCCACATATGTTTTCTTAAAAAGCAGGATAAAAGACAGCAACAACAAGAATAAAAGACAATAACTGTATACGAAATATAGCAAGAAGAAGTGCCTCAAGAAAACTGTACTTTTTAGCAACTAGAAGCAAAAACCCAACGTAAACACATGAAGTGGGTATAAGACGTGGTGCTGCAATACGGTACCACAATTTCCATCCTCTTTAGGGAAGGCCACACATACTGTCTGTGAATGAGAAATAGCTGGGAAGTAATCTTTATCAGCCTGAAACATATACTGGCAATCTTCGGAGCAAGCTATATTTTGCAAATTACACTACTTGCACTGCCGAGTGGAAAGATGTTTAATGTGAAGAGTTCAGTAATGAAAGGATTTTAAAATAAAATATATATTCTTTGCTCATTGTTCCCTGATATGGTAACATACATACTTGTTATGGATAGCTGAAGACTATCCCTCCTTAAACAAAATGTAGCTGAATGACCTTACCTGGTACTATTGAAACCAGCAGGAAATCCACCGATTGATGTTAACTCTCTGCAGTTTTCCATCAGGTCATCTGAGTATAACATTCTGTCAAAACTTCTGCTATTTCAACCTTTCTTTTTTTTTTTTTTTTTTTTTTTTTTTTTTTTTAAATAATATTTTATTTTNTTTTTGTCACAAGCTATTGCATTTTGTAACTCTCTATAGCTTGTGGTCATCTTTGCTTCCCACTTGTTTTCGAAGTCTCTCTCTTTTTTTTTTTTTTTTTTTTATGATTNTTTTTTTTTTTTGCTTCTAAATATTTAAAATTTGTTCTGGAATCCTAATGCTAAATAACCCTGAGCATGAATATGGAAAGCAGTCTCTCATCTATTCAACATAAAGTTACTCAGTCTCTTGCTGGCCATGACTTGAGAGCTCGTTTTAGTCCCACATATTTTAGATGGATGAATAATGTGTGTGGATTAGCAGAGCTTTTGTTGACTCTTTGTTGTAAATCAGATGAAGAATGTGCAGACAGGATGAATAAATAAAAGGAAGTCCTACAAAATCACTCAGTTTTCTAAAAATACCTTGGACCATGGTGCTATATTTTCAATAAGCTCTTTCCAGTTTGATATGAGTTGTGTCATTTGGAGTTCAAGGAGAAAGATGTCTCTGTATGTCAGTGCAGCTGCTTTTCCTAAATATGGAAATGTGAAGGATCTAAGGTGAAAGCGTCTGTCATTTTTTTCTCCCTAAGCCCATTAGATGTTTATCATAACCTGGCTTTTTGTTTTACAAATCACTACTTTACCAAGCATGGCTTTAAAATAATGCTTGCAAACACACAGATAAATGCATGGTGGCTATGACTAAAGATGCCAGAGTCTGTGGGACTACATCTGGCTAGTGGATGGTCACCAGTGGTGTTCCCCAGGGCTCAATTCTAGGGCCAGTCCTGTTCAACATTTTTATCAATGATCTGGATGCAGGACTGGAGTGCATCCTGAGCAAGTTTGCTGATGACGCTAAACTGGGAGGTGCTGTTGACTCTCTGGAGGTGCAAGAGATCTTGCAGAGGTATCTGGATGTATTGGAGCAGTGGGCAACTAGCAACGGCATGAAGTTCAATGAAGGTAAATGCTGGGTGCTACACCTAGGACAGAATAATGCTGGACACAGGTACAGACTGGGAGACGAGTGGATGGAGAGCAGCTCAGCAGAAAGGGAACTGGGGGTGCTGGTCGACAGCAGGCTCAACACAAGCCAGCATTGTGCCCTGGCAGCCAAGAAAGCAAACCCCATTTTGGGATGCATTAAACACAGCATAGCCAGCTGGTCAAAAGAAGTGATTCTCCAGCTCTATTTTGCTTTGGTGTGGCCTCACCTTGAATATTATGTGCAGTTCTCAGCTCCACAATATAAAAAGGATGTTAAGTTACTTGAAAGCATCCAGAGGAGGGCAATAAAGCTGGTAAAAGAGCTGGAAGACATGTCCTAGGGGGAGAGGCTGAGGACACCTGGGAGGCTGAGAGGTGACCTCAATGCTCTCTTCAACTTCCTGAGGAATGGAGGTGGAGAGGGATGTGCCTGTCTCTTCTCCCCAGTAATAGGATACACGGGAACAGCACAAAGCTGCCAGGGGAGGTTCAGACTGGACATTAGGAAACATTTCTTTACTGTGAGGGTGGTCAAACACTGCAACAGGCTTCCAAGAGAGGCAGTTGATGCCCCATGCCTGTCTGTGTTCAAAAGGCATTTGGACAATGCCATTATTAATACGCTTTAACTTTTGGTTAGCCCTGAAGTGGTCAGGCAGTTGGACTGGATGATATTTGAAGGTCACTTCCAACTGAACTATTCTATTCTATTCTATTCTATTCTATTCTATTCTATTCTATTCTATTCTATTCTATTCTATTCTATTCTATTCTTTCTGTCCTGTGGAAAGTTTGTAAAAAGAGAAGTCCAGGCAAGCTTTGTGCCTGAACTGTGGTGTTGCTTAAAGCTTGGCAGTCTCTGAAGGGGATGTGGGCCCTCTGAAGGGGTGTTCGTGAAGGGCTGGGGATGTCAAATGTGAGTTAGTACCTCAGTCCAACACTGGTAGACATCTCAGTATTGGGTGGAAAGGATGTCATCATTCTCCCCCCAGCACTGTAACCTTTGTCCTTCTTATTTTGCACAGTATTTTTACTTTCTTTTCTTCTTTCCCCCATAAAGATTTTATCCCTGTCTTCTGCTTTCCATGCTGTTATCCTCAAATTTGACAGGAAACTTCTGGTGATATCTGAATGTGAGTCAGAACCCATCCAGAAAGGCATCTTACTTACCATGTTGATAGCCTTGGGCTTTTGCTGAGTTCTTATTACCCATTGTATAGAACCTTTTTTTACAGCACTGTGTGGCTTTAAACAAATGTTAGATCAAAAATCTAGGTCACCCTTCATAGTGAAGAGCAGATAAGAGGTTTTCTCATTTCCTAGTGAAAAAAATCATTTTTACTGGTTGACTCAATGATTTGAAAAGAAAAATAAGTTAAAATAGAAATAGTGTAGATAATTATGCAGTTTGAGTTCAGGAGTGATCTCTCAGCATTAGGCAGAATATTGTTTAAACGCTGTGGATGACAATGATTAAGGCAAACTATTGATACTCTCTTTAGAGTGTTGCTTCTGTAGCCCAGTATTCTCCTAGGATACAGTCAGGTGCATGATAATGAGGAATTACTAATAGTTTTCACATATCTGAGTGTATGGAAACCATGAAGGCAGAACTGGGTGCAGAAAAGAATCTTTTGAGCAGTCCATAATTGTTTTGAAGCATTAGACATGTTTGATTTTACATACACTGAAATTTCCTGAGAGACACCAGTTTTCTTTTATCATTTTGTTAACTGGTCAGACATTCAGCCTACTTTGTTTTTTTGTCATTTGTGTAATACTCAACCGATCTTTCACTGCTTGCTAGCCAACCTTTTGCACATACGTATTTACAGAAGAATATACATAATTTTTTATACACATTTGTTCATACTAGGAATACACATGGATATTTAAACTTTCTACCACACATGCTACTGTTACAAGAAGGCATCGCATATTGTAAACCACTTTCTGTAATTTCTGGTTTTTAAATCAGTAAAACAAACTTTCTTTTAACAACAATGTATCATTGCTGTTGTTACACACATGTATAGGACCAACACAATGGCAAGCAAGTCAGAAGAGTTTGAGGATAATCTGTTACTGAATAATACAAACGTCTGCCACCCTAAAACCCTTAAAAAACCCTGTAGGAGATCCAAGCAGGTCACAAAGTGCTATTCTTGTCATCACTGCA
>VXAL01011452.1:0-5000 GCA_013399475.1 Chauna torquata | reverse complement strand
ATAATCTAGACATTGCCTAATCCTGCTGAATCTTCTACTTTAGACATGTAGGTGAGGCTTGGAATTGCTGTGTGCATCTGTGCATAGAGGATACAGAGCTACAGAAGATGCTATTCTATTGTGTGATACGGTATAGTGGTTGCCCAAGGCTGTATTTCAAGCATGCAGTGTGAACAGATATCAGGCCATGATGAATTTTGTATCTCTCAGAGGTTCTTTGGTTGAAAAACAATATTTCAGACACCAGCTGGTGAAATTCGTAGACTATAAATCCCACAATATAAATCACTTGTGGGAAGAGTTAAAAGATGTAGTTAGAAACAACAGTAATTCATCTGAGGTAATTGAATTAGTTCATAAATTAAAAAAAAAAAAAGTGTGACTAGTATTGATTTTTTTCCTCTTTAGATATAACGGCTGCTGTTTGAATGAAAGAAAGAAAAAGTAGAATTTTTAAAAAAACTCAAAGTGAGGGCACTGCACAAGGACAGCATCAAGGAACAAGATACTGGTGACCTAAGTATAATATAGGCACTTTTAGAATTTGCTCACTACCTTACTGTGCTGAATGTTTAACAAGGTAGTCCTAACTTTAAGCCACAGCTTTTCTGTTTTCATTTAATCAACACTAGTGAATCCATCCTATTTTTATTTACAACATACTTAATCAGATCTCATTTGCAGTGTCTGTACTGAAAAGTAGGTGCACTTTGAGCTGTGCCATGCATTTCTGGTTACTGATTTTGAAACCTCTTGGAGCATGTCAAAGCACCATGAGCATCCAAATTTCCTGCTAAAGGACACTGGAGTGTGTGGGGGTATACTACCAGCAAGATTCACATAGAGAATTACAGAGATTCACATATTGCCATGTAGTATAAGCGCAGCTTCTCTATCATGTAATATAAACAATTTTCATGATGCTTTTGCTCATTCTTTCAGCACTTTAGATACAATTTCATACTGACTGTGTACACTCAGTAATAAGATGAGAAAAATAAATTATGCAAATATTTTTGGAGGCCACTCCAGTCTCCAGTTAGAATTTGGAGAAATGTGCATGTTTGTTTGTATATTCAAACTATAATATGATCAGACCGCTTGCTTTAAGTTAAGTTGATATGACAACTTATCCTGATGGAATTGTCAGTAATCTGAGTTATCTCTTGTTAAAAGAAAGGACAGACAACTTAATTGATTTCTGTAATGCAAGGAATTCTCTGACCAAGAGGCTGAATTTCAGTGGCAGATCCCAGCCTCCTTCTGCTAATAGATATTCTTCATCACTGCAATTATTAAAGTAATGAAAACCTAGACTAGTGAAAAAATGCAGTTTCTTGTGCTAATTTGATAAGGATTATAAACCATGTTGATTCCTTCTAAAATTCATTTTTAAAACCCCTTACCTTGTCCTCCTTTCTTGTTACCTTTCTGTTTATGCCATCCGTCATTTAAGCAATCTATTCATACAGGATTCACCTAATTTTAGCCATCTAGAAGTTAATCATTTAGTCTAAATCAGAGTAAATGGAGAGTGACAGGAAATTCCTAAGGATGATTCACTTTATCCTAAAATAGGTAATGTAGCCGCATTGGAATGAATTGCCCTCTGGAACTGGGCCACCCACTTACCTGTAGAGGGAATGCAAGCAACTAGCTTGGAGTAGGTGAATCCTGTCTGTAGAGTGGAAGTTGTTTGGGGAAGAAATTCAGGGCCACAATTTAACATTTCCAAATGTTCCAGCAGAAGACAGCTGTGGGATGNAGAGAAGAGAAGAGAAGAGAAGAGAAGAGAAGAGAAGAGAAGAGAAGAGAAGAGAAGCCATTCCAAAACAACCATAAAATACCCAAACCCACGCAGACACGTTTGGCTTCTACCAACATTTTACCAATAATTTGCAGTTGGCATCTTCCTGACCTGTTTTGAGAATCTTGGAAAAGCTGTCCCTTTATGTCTAGATGCCTAAATAAGGCACAGAGATCCTGGGGCTGTTGATACTTGATGAAACTACTAGGAAGTCCAAATCTTAAACTTCCAATGGTGCTACACAGTCCCTGTGAGCTAGAGCTCTTCTTACATTGACCTGCTGAAGCTTATGATGTGCACATCTGATTTTATAAATTTATAAGGATTTTTGTGTGAAAGTGAAACTAGAGATGCTACATCAATATTTTTGTCACTTCAAGTAGCTTCTTAAAAGAAAATTTATTTTCATTAAAAAAAAAAAAGGATTTTTAATCCAAAAATCTCTTCTTCCTGTCCTTGTCCTACACACAAAGACTTAAAATTCATTTTGGTTACAAAGTCAAGACTTTCAAGTAGAACATTGAATTTTTGATTTTTTTTTTTTTTATAGCAACATTTTTGAGCACACGTTCATCCTCAGCTGCATTAGCCAAGCTGCTTAAGCCATCGTTGGTCAAATACTTTGACTTCACTAATTATGTAGCAACATGGAGTTTCCTTCTGGAAATGACTTTCTCCACTGGCCATATTTTGGCAGAACATAGCCCCTTTTCACTGCCTCAGAGATCAGAAACAGTCAGAGAGAAACCAAGAATCTGCTTCCAAAACATAAACAATGTATGCAAGAATTGTGATGAAAAATTGTGATTTATCTCTGATTATTTTAAAGGGAAGTGTCATTACTCCAGAGTTATGAAGATGCTGTTCTGCAGTATTGTTATAAATGAAGTTTAGTAATTTTTCTTTCAGGACTGCTTCCTTCTAGATTCTATAAATAAGAATTAGTAATTAACAAACAATCTTCCCTGATTTTGTGTATTGAAACGTTTGCAATGAAAGAAATTTTCAGATCCTCAAAAGTAAAAACACATATAGCTTAGTTACTTCTTCCTTATTTTGTAGAGAACACCATCTAATCCATCCTTAAACAGAAACTTCTTCTGGAGCCAGAAACAGCTACCAAAGCCAAAAGTAGATAATAATAAATGTGTTTATGTCAGTCATTATGAGCTAGTATAATCTACCAATATGTGCTTGTTTGCTACTAGCTGCTTTTACGCAGCCACAGGCTCTGAGTAATGAGCCTCTCATCCAGCATGCCCTGGAACTTGCAAGCAGGGCTGGCTGAAAGTGCACCATCACCCCTCTGCAGAGGGCTGGGGAGAATGTATGGGAGGGGCATTCACACTTGTATGACACTCTTTTTCAGAGGCACTTCACTTTCCAGACCTGGGAGCTAAATGTCTCTTTAAAACTTCATTGAGGCGATTGAACACCAAAAACAGATCTGTAGTACACTTGAATATTACAATCCCAGCTCTCTTACTCAGCTATTTTCTACTCTTCTAGGTGCCTCTCTGGGTAACTTTGAAGTCTCCCCAGCACTTAATATTCTGCTTTCTGCAGGACGATGAATGTAATGGTTGAATGTTTCAGCATCTATCTTCCATTCGAACTTGAAGGGAATCCAGCAACATGGCACTTCTCAGTGAGAATCCCCTAAAGGGAGTAATTTGCTACGTATCCTCACGACATGTCCAAAGTAAATGAACAAGATATGATTCTTCATAAAAGGTAGTTGCAACAACTTATCACTACAGATTACTTCTAATGCTACAGCTTAGTGGCAAGGGCAGTTTCCAATGACATGTAGGGATCCTGGGCTGGTCATCTCTTCAGTCTAACAAAGTTCAAATGCACAGTTCTTGCCTCTGAAGTGGTTTTACCTTTACCACCAGGTTACAAACACTTGTGGATAAGGCAAGCTCTCCACCTCTTCTTCTGAAGACTTCACATCCAAGATTTCAGAAGAGAATAAGCAAGCAATATAGAGAAGCTGAGTAGCCAAGTCTGCATCTTGGATATTAGGTATCTTATCTTTAAGTGAGGCAACTTGTATTCTGATCCTCACATTTTAAGTCAACAACCATTGATTAGATAAAATAAAGGAAAAAAAAAATCCTTATACCTGGTCATAACCATAGATATTGATCAGGTCAGTTCACCATACTAGCTTTTATTCTATGCTTTTTTAATTTCTGCACAGTTATCTAGCTTCAGCAGAAGGGCCGGAGAACATTTCCCACACCACAGTCCATTTTTAGTCAGGTGGTTGAGGTGTTCTGAGACAAAATGTGCTCCTGAGTCCTCCTGAATGCATGTCTTGGCCATTTGGTTATTACATACAGATAGATAGAAAGAACTGAAGATTCTTACCGTCAGGAGAGGCTTCTGTTCCCTGAGTCCCAAAGGATGGCTGCCTCTCTCTAAAGCCTTGACTCAAGCATTTAGGATTGTGACCAAGCATCTCAAAGTTAGATGCTACAGTCTAAAATCTGTAAGCAGATAAATCCTTTGCTGCACATAGCTCTTGAACAGGTCCTGACAGAAGAAAATACTGAATGCTACAGTTAGTTAAAGCTGAAGTTGCCTTCAGAGAGCAGCACTGTTATTTTCTATATGTAAGAACCATATGTTTTGTTTTGGACCTTTTTATCTCAAAGTTATTGAGAGTCTCATACAGTGTTGGGCAAAGGAAATCCTGACAGTAAAACAATTAATGAACGACAAGACTAAACTCGTCAGGGGCCATCAGGGACTGTGAGCGGGAGATCGACTGGTGGAGTAGCTCCCTGGCGTACCAGAGGGAAAGGTGCCAGGGGGATACCCCACAACTGGTGGTGGACCCCCTACCCTGCCCCTGTCAGGCAGAGGAGGGGGACTTGAAAGATGGGGAGGGTTGGGAGACGGTCCCTGCTCGGCTTCATTGGCAAACCCCTCCTCTGCTTCCCTCACATCCCCAGGTCCCCCTAAGCAATAGGTTTGTAGCATTGGACACTGAAGGGGACGTAAATGGGGAGGCGCAGGAAGGTTCCCCAAAGAGGTTACCAAGGAAGAGGCAGTCGACTCCACGCATTCGGACTGCCTGTGCCAGGAAAGAAGGATGGGTGGTTGGGGTAGGTGACTCCCTTCTCAGAGGAACGGAGGGCCCCATTTGCAGACCAGACTCGAGCTTAGGGAAGTATGCTGCCTA
>VXAL01011451.1:71870-99849 GCA_013399475.1 Chauna torquata | reverse complement strand
TTTTCATACATTTGGACCTTGACTGTGTTTCAGACAATTAAAGAAAAAAAAAAAGCTCAAAGAAATAGTTCAATAAGTTTTCTTAGTATTTCTTCTTAAGATATTTTGCAGAAAATTTTACAAAAACAGACAAAACCTATTTCCCCTAAGATGATCTTTCCTATTTAAAATAACAGAAACTTATTTTTTTTCAGCCTTTAAAAAATTCTGAAAATCATGTAGGTCTAAAAATAATAAATAGTAACAAAAGAAATTTCTTGGTAAATCTCAAAAAAAAAAAAAAAAGTTCAGTTCTGATATGCTTGTAGATAATAATTGAGCTCACCTGGAAGAAGCCTCTGTTGAGAAAAGGCAATGTTTTTACAGCTGCTCTTTTTACCCAAAGATAAATAGTTCTTTTATTGTCACTTACATGTATTGGAATAGCTTTACATTTCAAACACATTTGGGTTGTTTCACATGTGCTACCCCATGTAGTTTTCCTATGAACTTTTTTTTGATGTGTGGAGTTTCCTTCCAATTCACCTGGGGACTCTGGCCATTCCAATGAGGAGGGCTGTATGACTGCCTATAGATGAAGAAAGAGATGGCATCTGACCAGTATAGAATCATTAATCTGTTAAGTACCCAAACCCCTGGAAATCCAATAGGACAGGAGCATCCTCTCAGGTCTCAATGCTCTTTCTCCCATAGATCATATGTCTCTTTTAGGAACATTTTCTTAGCTAGCCTTTGAGGGAAATGGCAACTATATATTGAGATTTACAGCAGAATTAAATGGGTTTTCAGATTAAGTATTTGATGTCTTCACCGGGCTATTCCTGCAGGTCTGGCTAGGTTCCTCGGAATCTATGACCAGCAACAGTCTAGGAAGTCTTAAATCCCCTCTTTTCTAGTATATGACCTTTCATGCAGTGGGTCATGTCATGGAGCAAGAAACTGCAATATTAGGCCATATAGCAGATAAAACAGCGCAGTTCTAGGCTGCAAAAAGGACAGACACCTTCTAGCGGGCTTCTTTTGTACATAGGGGACTACTAGGCAGTGTACTTCCCAGCTATAGGAAAGTATGATGGGAGAGGACACAATGTATCCCACGTATCCCTCGCTTCATGACTCCAGTTAGCAGACATACCCAGAGAAGTTGGTAAGTTATGGATGCCACGGAGTTTTGCTACATGTGTGAGATATAGTCCTAGCTGTGGGGAGTCACAGAGCAGGGTGAGAGGCTGTGAGCTTAAACAGGTAAGATGTGGTAACTCTGTGCCTGTAAACAACCATAGGTTCTCCGGTGCAAACTTGAGAAATAACGGTTAAATGAAGCAGACTGTGAAATACAAGCACAGGACTAGCTGGGGTTCCAATTTACCACTAGAGGCTATTCTTGCTATTCTGTTCCGGTTCATCTCATACCAGGCACAAAATCATGGGGCAATTAAAAAAAAAAAAAAAAAGGTGAAAAAAAATCAAAGTATGGCTGCATCTGTCAACAGTTTTGCTCATTGCATGGACTTGAAAAGCTTCCATGAGGCAGCTAAAATCCAGGATACAATAAAATATCATTGTTTCCCAAGCCCAGCTGGAAGATATAGCAATGTTTGAGACTTTCTGAAAAATTAGAAGGAAAATAAGATCATTATTGTCATCTTGGCCTTTATATAAGGAAGGTCATCTGTACCTCCTTTATAGTGCAGAGACCAAGATTGATTTGGGATTTTGTTTAATCTTCTGTTTTTTCTTTTTCTTTTTGTTTGTTTGTTCATTTGTTTTGGTTTTTTTTGTTACAACTACAGAAAACCGGTGGCTGTGGAAGTATTTGCTGAATAAGTCTTACGATCTTAAACACAACATATTTCAAATAATTTGCTAATATCAGGGACCTGTAATATGAATGTTGCATGATAAATTAAAATATACATAAAAGCAAGTTATTAGACAGGTTTTTGTGTTTAGAACATGTTATGCTTCAAAATTAGAGCAGCATTGGTATTTCACAACTTGCATAGGTACTTACTGTCTGATCTGTAAAACAGGAGCATTTATTTCTGATTGTATAGCGATTGTTTAAGTAAGTCTTTAGTAAGAAACTTCAAATGTAAGAGATTATGTGCAAAATGCAGTTGCTTCATTTTTCTGGCTTAACTTTTCTGATAAATCAAGGCATTTTGGAAGCGCCCTATTTGAGCGACCTCAGACAAATTCATTAAAAGGATTACCATCTCAAGTAAAATAGACCTAATTTTGATGTTGGTTACTGACAAGAAGTAAAATGCTTTTCTTTCTTTGCTTTTATCTTCAATAATTGTGACGTGTTTTAGAAAAAGTATTAGTAGGGTGTGTTGTGCATGGATTTGAATAAGAATAGTCTAAAATCTTCAAAAATAATAAGGAATCTTCTCTAGCATTAAGAAAGAAAGAGACTTCTGTTCTTCCTAGGTGGTCCTAGTTTGGAAACAGAAGACAAGATTAATTTGTCAAACTTAGGCATCTAAAAGTTAGACAATTAAAACTAAGCTAGTCATGCTAGGCTCTTCACATAGTCAAGGAACAGAAATAGGCATCTCCAGAGGGTGATTCAGCTCATCTTAGCATAAGCATCCAAGATAAATGAGTTGAATAACCTTCCAGGGTAACTGTCTCATATTTAAATATCTGATTTTTAGATGTCTGAAGTGAAGCAAGGTTAATGACTGAAACCCAGAAAAAGTGCCAGTCCTCCCAATATCCTGAATCCAAAGATTGTGTTCATTTCAGCTAGTGTTCACTCTGATCAAATTCATCCATCTGAAGGGCTGGGACAGATGATGGAGAGAACGAGATGTGTTGCTCACCCTAAACAGAAAATGCTGGATATTGAATGTTGTAGTATGAAGAAAAAGAATATGGCAAAACACTCTATGGACTTTAGAGGAGACATAATTTTCAAAAAGTCATAACTATTTCTAGGAGTAATTTTTTTTACACACACACACAGACAAAATATTCCTGTGTTACTAGATATATGTCTGATTGAAATATTTTAACATTTCACATATGAGACATTTTGAATGTGAATATTCTAGTATTGTCCAATAAAAGTGAATGGCTGTTCCCTAGATAATATTCCCATTTTTAAACCCATTTCAAGTGTTTTTCTTCCTTTTCACCAACTATAACTGTTTCTGCTATTTCTAACAAGCATTCCTAACATTCTTTTTTACAAAGGACTCCATATATTCAAACATTCTAAGGTCAGAGAAAACCTTCTGATAATCTAGTTTGATCTGGGGGGTAAAACAGCTTATCTGATTTCTACCAGCAAATTTATATGTCCAACAAATGATTTCCAGAAAAATATCTAAATTTGGTTTAAATGCCTTCCCTGATTCGGAATCTACCATAACTCCCGCTAAATTGCTTCTTAAGCATTCTTACTGTTGACATTCTTGACCTCGTTTTCATCTGAATTTATCCCATCTCATCTCAAAGCACTGAATCCTACTAAAACTTTGCAGCCTCTGCTCCAGAGCTCTTCATTAAGTGAACCTTGTCTGCCAATAAAGAACCAGTGAACTGTGGTGAAAGGATCTCTTAGCTTTCTTTTGGTTAAGCTAAACAGATTGATTCATCCTTGTTAGAGAAACAAGAGCCCTTGAACTTTATAACATTTCAAAAGGACAGTCCTATCTTCATGGGTGCCCTGGAAGCTAGGGGGACTGCTAAGAGGTATTGGCTGGGTGGAAGGAGTTGGGCACCGCAACCTCCTTCAAACCTTTGATAGATTTATGTCTTGAATAAACAGTGTCAAGAAATGCACAAATACTCTTTTCTCTCTGAGGAGCTGAAAATCATTTGTAATTCACAGTATATTGAAGCTCACATTTTGCCTGCAAACTAGATTATCCCTGTTTTAGACAGAGGGAAATGGAGGCACAGGGAATTTATGTGATTTGCCTCAGGAGCAGATTACCATTCTGCCTTATTCACTAGCCTCAGCTTCGCCTTTTCAGTACATAAAAACATTTATGTCTGAGTGGGATGTGCAGGGGGATATATATCAGGAAATTTCCTTGTAATGCTACCTGTTGATCTGTCAGTCCCTAGGGATGAATATATGTAATATGCATGATAACTTTCAACCAGATTGCATAACTACAAATTTCCTTTTTATTCAAACAAGGCCTGATCACAAGCCTGTTGAAGGATGAAAAAGTTCTCAGGAGCTTTGAATTAGTCTTATAAAAGTGTCTTCCATTTTAAAATGTGATGTGCACCTTAACAAAGCACTACTATTTCAGCTATGAGACATTTATTTTAAAGTATACTTATCTACAGTTTCATGTAAGCAGAACGATTATCAAGTTATACACACAAAATCCAAGTCTATATAAACAAAAGCTAGCGATGATTTAAAACAAACTAATAACCTTTTCTTCCAGTATAATTTGAAGCTGTGCTGTGTTATCTAGTTTAGAAGCTAGAAAGACAGAAAGACAGAAAGAAAATACAAAATTAACAGATCTCCATTTAAACCAAGAGAAAATGCATATTGCCCTCTGAAAATTTACTCTACTGCTCAGTTAAATTTGTTTTTGTACTGGAGAAGATCCGCTGGATGGCAGCCTTGCTCCTCCTCACAAATTGTAGGATGCAGTCGGTTAAACAAGCTTTGTTATAAATCTGCAGCCTGAGCGTGTCCTTGGCCAGTGCCCTAGCAATGGAGGTGCCTTTGCCTGATTATTCAGAGGGATAGGGATTCTTCACGTGCAGGTGCATTTAATCTTTTCAAGATGGAACAAAGCCCTATAAAGCCACACTCTGTTGTGTAAAACATAATATGTCTGCTGATCTTTCATGTATGTTCAGCTTTTTTTGGAGAGGGAGGGAGGTGCCACAACAAAAGAGGTAGAGTAAAAAGTATATAGCCTGCATGTTTAAGCAATAAGGAGATTGCTTCATTGTCTAGTGTAAACCCCGCCAGTGTGCAATTTCCTTTTTCCTGTTCTCCAAATTAGTTGGTAGGACCAAGTTCCCCCAGGTGGGAATAAGTTCTCCAGACTTCTCACAAAAAGCTGACCAAACGTTCCCTCTACAATTCCACTTTCTCCTTAAAACAACTGGATAGTTTTGCCAAGGTGCCCTGTATCCTATTTCAAATCTTCCCCTAAACCTGCTGACAGTAACATGGAATTTTACCGTACCAAGATTTGAATCGAGTCTTTTGTTCCTGACAAATATACTTTGAAATAGCAATAATCCTCTGCTTCTACAATAGTTATATTTGGTCATGCTTCTGTGAAATGTCTTTCTCCAGATGGATAAATGGAGACAAAGGGTACGTTAGAGTAGGTAGGTTAACATAGTGCAAGCACAAATCTTTGTAGGATCCAGGTGCCCCAGCACCAGATGTGATCTTTGTTCAGTTCCTGGTCTGTCAATAAGATTATAGGTGAAGAAATCTTGTCTCTAATGCCTTGGTCATGCAACAGATTCAGTTACAACTCCACAGTTGCTTCCCCCTGCCATGTCCCTGCCAAGGCCATTGTATCCCGCTTCCATGACTTCCTCCTGCCAGCTAGCACAGAGGCTTTCCCTGTTGTGTCTGTCACTCTGCAAGTAGCAGCATTATCACTGTTTGTGATGTACCACACTGCTGTTTGCTGACTGTTTGCTGTGCAGCATTTCAGCCTCAAGGAAGCAGGGTCTATTCCTAAACCTTCTCATCTCTCTGAAATACTAGAACAAATCCATGGTCAGTAAAGGTTTCTGCTTGTCACTGTGTGGCCTGACATACCTATTTAGAGCTTTGCAGCAAATCTTTTTAACAACAAAACCAGGGCTCTGCTTATTCAGTGAGGATGAGTAAGTCTACTGCTGCTTTCTCTCCCCATTGATCTCCCACTGAAGGAACAAGTAAGCTGTTTGTGAATGAGCTCTTGACCCTTCTTTGTTTGCACATGGCATGTTAAAAAAATTCACTAGATATTTTGGTACCTCTGCTAATTCCAGTGCTGATACCCACATAACAAGGCCTGTACCACACCACTTAGACAATCTCATGAAGAGTGCCAAGCAGGGCTCTTACTACTTGTTTATGAGCATCTGAAATAGTCTCTTTTCAAAAGTATTTTCTACTGTTTCAAGTAAAGGAGAATCTGCATCAATGAATGAACTGGCAGGCAGGTAACCAAGCCTCAATACAGGTAAGAAATTATCGTATCCATACCCGTCCTAGTTTTCAGCAACCCCCTGCTACAGGAGTGCAGTTCTTAGCAGAACAATCTTTCTACGAAATTGTATGTGTGCACTACACAAGCATGTTTGTCCTGCACTTCAGTCTGTAATATAAAATGTCTAAGTCTATTACTTGGAAAGAGCCACTGCAAATTTAAAAGCATGTTCCTTATCCCATATCTGATAGCTCCGTTAGTCTAACAGGGCTGAGACAGAGTAAAGAATGCACACCATTTCAGCTGAACTATGTAGATGAGGTGCTTGAATTGGTGAACCGGTGACCGGGAGCTCTGCTGAGAGGAGAAGAGTGCCTAGGGTACCATTTAGTCATCTAAATTAGATACCTAAAGCCACAGTGTGAAGAATATTTCCTTTTACACGTATTTTATTAAGATGTCAAGATCTGAGTGTTTTTATCCAAATCATACTGCATATTTCTGTGATGCTTATTGATTTTCTTGTTCCTGTGTGTTTGTTCTGCACATGGTAAAATAACATACTGTACTGCAGATGTAACATTCAAAAATTCAAGCACTACCAGGTGGCTGCCTCTCAAGAGCTTTGGATCTGCTTGTAGAATATGCAGCTATCACCTCTGTTGCTCCAGAGGGAGCCTCAATAGAAAACACAATCAGTTGATAAAATCCTCCATGAGTTGCTACAACACTTCTGCACAGCTGAGACTGAGAGCAAACAATCCTCTCTTGCTTTATCAATGCTATCTGAATGCAGGCCACCCTGGAGCCCAACTCTGCATTAGTAAAGTACAAAAATACACATCTTAAAGAGCAATTACCGCATCTGAAATACATCCCCAGACGGCAGCAACTATCCATTGAGCCATGGCCAAAACACATACCAACTTCTTTCCAATTCAGCGCATTAGAAAGTAAGGTGTAGTAGAAGTGTTAAAGGAAATCTGAGTCACCATCTCTGTTTTAGGCTCATTCTTATTGTGCCTGGTGAAAGATGTCCATATTCTTAGAGTCTCTGTTGATAGACATTGTCAACACTGTATTTGATGAGGGAAACCTATCGTCCACCCTGCAGCCTGCCTAAGGCTAAAAAAAATCTCAATAGACCTTACATGCCATTGCCTTGTAGCAAACTTCTACTTTTAAGATAAGGATATAACAGCAAAACTGTCTTACCATCTTTAATATCCTAGACTGCAATAAACAGTAGCTGGGCTGAGTCAGAGAAGAGAAGATTTGGCAGTGATAGGGGAGAACTTTTACTTCAAAATAGTTACAAAAACAGTTACAACGCTTTTGAATTAATATAGCATCAGCAAATAACATACCCAGCCAGGGCAATGATGATGTCAATAAAGGACATACAACTGCGTAAATAAATATTTATATGACAGATTTTATTAGTAGTGGTTGTAACCTTTGGTCTTGTTTTTCTTACTTGCATAATAAAATGTGTTTACAATGACTATCTAGTAGAATGTAAGAATTTCCATTTTGTGAAGAGTTACTTATTCAAGGCTTCTGAGCCAGCTGTATAGTGCCTAGGACCTATGCAGGAGACTAGCACTGGCATCAAGGTTCAGACTTCAGTTTTCTTTTTTTTTGACATAGGTCAGTCCCCTCAAACTGGGCTGCTGCAGTGAACACCATTTCATGATCAGCCTTCATGCCGTCATCTCTCTTGAATGGGGTGAACTATCCCCATTCAAAAAAATAAGGGATACATTGTATTAATTGCTTTTATTCTGTTTGGCCAAATTAAGTCGGTCACCTAGAGCTCTTCACTTCAAGAGCTTGAGGCTCTTGGGTCTGCTAGGAAGTGAACCAGAGCCAGGGTTTGGACCCACACTCATGTCTAATTGTTAATGCATGCCCCCTTACAGTTTTGGCCCGTGTCAACTAGTGCTCTCCATACCTACAGGAAAGGATTGGGCGATAGAAGATGCTGTTCCCAGTAGGCAATTTGGGTGTGACTCCCCGGAGAGGGGACCTTATCGGTGTGGCAGGTACCATGGTGTGCCACATGCCCCCAGGGTCACCCAGCAGTAGTAAAACCAACATTTTTTAATCTGTTCTGTAAAAGTAACCATAGTGATCAACACACCCAAAATCATTATTTTGTTATCCTTGCTGTTTCAAGTATTTAACCAAATTTAGGACTTGTGGGTATTTTCTATGTGGAGAAAAATTTTGAAGGAGGTAGAATGGCACATTTTTTCTTTTTCATTTTCAGAACAGGAGTCAAATAACTAGAAAAAAAAACATACAATAAAAATTTTACTTAAAAATTGAACTTCTTTCCAGGCATCAGTGAAATCAGTTAGTGATTCTCACAATATTTCTTAGAGTTACATTCTGAGTATTTTAAGCAAGTTTTTTCATATTTTAATTTTTATGCTTTTCTTTTTCTTTCTTTCTTTTTTATTTATTTATTCTTTTTTTTCTTTTTTCTTTTTTCTTTTTTCTTTTTTCTTTTTTCTTTTTTCTTTTTTCTTTTTTCTTTTTTCTTTTTTCTTTTTTCTTTTTTCTTTTTTCTTTTTTCTTTTTTCTTTTTTCTTTTTTCTTTTTTCTTTTTTTTTTTTTTTCCTTATTCCTTCTCATAAGCATACAAATTTAAGAAAAACAGAGTTGGGAACATAAGATGCCGTTAATGTGCCTTTGCTTGGGGCAAAGTCATGTACCCCTCCTCTGTATGGTGTAGAATTTATTATTGTTTGCACTGTTTATGTGTACTAATTTCCCTGCAATTAATAGTTATCATAAATGATAGACAGTGATTATACTTGTCCTGGAACAAAATGTGGAAGTGAGTAACTAATCTGAAAAAGAAAATACTTGCTTGCACATCTGTCTTGAGTCCTGCCAACACAAAACAAAGGCCCCCATCATCTAAGCTTCCTCACTTAACAGAGGTCTGGTTGCCAATCTGTTCCACTTCAGCTCTCTTCTGGTTTGAGGTTGAACCTGTTTTTTAACCTGATGCTGTACTTTCATTTATAGCCATTTAGAGCTGCTTAACCGCAGAACTTCTTAACAACAGACACAGTGTGAATTACATGCATATTCAGCTAATGCATGAGATATTTACCACGGTGTCTTGCTGTTTCTTGCATCCTGGACCTGCTCCATCTTCATCAAGTGTCCCTGCTTGTAATTTCTCACACTGAAGTTGACTTGAGATGTGGGTTATCTGCTCATCTTACTTTCAAAGTGCATACTTCTGGAGGGATGTGGGTTATCTGATTATATGTGAGAAAATATATCCACTGTTTTTCCATAGTTCCTCTCAGCCAATTTTTCCTGTGAAAAAACAGATGTAGATTTACCAAAGGCTAAATCTGAAAAAAATCAAAGCCTGCCAAATGGCTATGCTGTTAACTGAGGAGGCTGTCTGAAAACAACTGTGCTTCTGCATAGTGTTATTAATATATTATCTCTATGTACCCAAAGAGAAATAATATTTACAGTGCTCAATTAACATAGTAACTGTAATATTCATTAATCTTCACAAGCTACTCCAAGTCTGTTGCATTAAGACAGACAAACAATAGCCATAAAATGATCAAACAAGGTTATTTTATTTGTTTCCAGGATCTCGCAGTGATAAGTTATGTTTCTCAGGGGTCAGTACTGGGACCAGTACTATTTACATCTTTGTTGGTGACATGGACAGTGGGATCGAGTGCACCCATAGCAAGTTGGTGGACGACACCAAGCTGAGTGGTGTGGTTGACATGCTAGAGGGAAGGGATTCCATCCAGAGGGACCGTGACAAGCTTGAAAGGTGGGCCCATGCGAACTTCCTGAAGTTCAACAAGGCCACATGCAACATCCTGCACCTGTGTCGGGGCAATCCCAAGCACAAACACAGACTAAGCGACAAGTGGATAGTGAGCAGCCCTGCAGAGAAGGACTTGGGGGTGCTGGTGGATAAAAAGCTCAGCATGAGCCAGCAATGTGTGCTTGCAGCCCAGAAATACAGTCATATCCTGGGCTGCATCAAAAGAAGTGCAGCTAGCAGGTTGAAGGAGGTGATTCTCCCTCTCCACTCTGCTCCTGTGAGACCCCACCTAGAGTACTGTGTTGAGCTCTGGGGCGCACAGTGTAAGAAAACAACTCAAACCATTCTATGATTCTATGATTTTATGATCTTGTCACTCAGATAATTAATTCCCTGTAGTGATTGCATTCTCTTTTGCAGAAACAATCCATAATTGAAGCGATCTGGGGACTGGGGACATTAGGGGATGAAGGATAATTCACAAAAAGAACTCCAGGTGGATGAAAACACCAAGCAAATTATTTCAACACATCATAACCAAAAAACTAAATCATATAAACAGAAAGAAGATTAAGAGAGAGAATAAAACTCAACTAACAAAGACCAACTAACTCATCTGGATGGAAGCCATCACTTTGTGGGAAATAGAAGGCAGAAGGAAGTGACTATCAAGTATTCCCTTTATAAAGGGCTGACGTCACTTAGTTCTCTACCGGACAATGATATCATGGTGTCTGCAATCCCATTTTAGGACAATGGGGAAAGCCATACCTGGCTGTAAGTTTTACTACCATTATGTTTTCTTTCTCTGGAGGTTTTAGTCTGACACCAGAAAGACAAATATTGGTACATCAATGCAAGAATATTCTTCTGGGTGAGGACCTTAGTGAATATTTTTGTTTTGCCCTAATAAATGACAACTCAGAAAATTGTTGCCATTTAATCTGCTTTTGACAAGAGAAAGGGAAAAAAATTACTTTCTGAGTCACTAAATTATCAAAAACAGTAGGAAATTAGTGTATTGGGAAAGGAAGGAATAATTTTCTGAGGACCTGGGAATCTCTGAGACCTCATCACCATCAATGACCTTTTAGACCTTTTCATGTGAAAATCCAGTTGGACACCTGCTTCTCCCACTCAGTGGTTTGCAACTCCTTACCTATTATGTCTGAGCATATTATGTTCTCCATAGAAACACAAAACTCCCTATGTGAAAACTAACCCATATGGAAAAATCATATTTTCCAGATAGTTGATCAAATATATTTCATATGTTTGAAAAGTTTGAAAGATATCATGTAGTTTATACACAGCTGGCTTGAACTCATAATACTTATAATATCGGCTCTGAAGCAACATATATTTTAAAAGGAGGGAGAATATGAAAAAAAGATTGAAAGACTTTATTAACTATGCACCCCCCCCCCAAAAAAAAAAAAAAAAAAAAAAAAAAAAAAAAAACCAACAATTTCATATCAGACAGAAAATGTGGTTATTTGGTTATTTGCACATATTTTGCAAATAATTCTAGGGTAATACAATGACAAAGCATATGGAAATGCATATTGCAAATCCATTTATATAGGAAGGATGCACACTCTTGTGGTTTCAGACTTGGAAAAGTTGGGTTAATCTTCTGATCAAGGCACTCAGGTAATATTGCCAAACCACTCTGTTTATCCTGGGACTGAGTTCCCAGCTGCAGAGCAGTGACAGCACTATTTCCTACATGCATTGTAAAGAAGAAAGAAATCTGTTAATGAAGAAGTGGCAATACAGGGTATCTAAGTATCTATATATCACATTACATTCTGAGCATATGCTTGAAGATTTTGTTATGATTGTTTACAACTAATAACTATTCAGCTGTGTTAACTCTGTTAAGATTGTGATAACTCTAAACCCCCAAAGTGTGGTCAAAATAAGACTTCTAAGGGAAATCCAAGTGATTTAAGAAGTTATTTCAGTAGATGATTCTTTCCCTGCAAAAGCTGTGCCATTTCTTGTGATAGTCAAAGTATCCCACTAAGTGAAAGACCATTCATAAAAGAAGTGACTAGGAAAAACATACATGCTTTTAATTAAATATTGGAGGCACTTTATCTGTTTCTACAATTTATTAAAAAGGTTAATGTTCAATGAAGATCTAATAAATAATCCTTCAATTTAATCTAATAGTCTTAATCTAACTTTCAATCTAACAGTTATGAACAAATGCCAAGAGAAATAATCACTGTGGTTTCAAATATATGCAGTTGTCTTTCCTCTTCCAGTGCTGTTTCACTCCAATGACAAATTCTGATTGTGGGATGTGTGCTAAACGTTCATACACATACACTGACATCCACTTCAACCTCCACACTTATTTTGGAAGATACAGAAGTATGCATACTAAACAATAAAGTCCTGAAAGTATTTTGAAAGTTCTTTAGGTGGGAAGCGTAACGTATACTATAAACGACATAAAATTCTCCTGATCCTTCCATGGATACAAATGGTATTTCTAGAAGCAAAGATGGTTTTTATCAGTATAGTTTATTATTTACTGAATTCATTTGTTTTTAAAGAAAAGTTAGAATGAATTAACAAGACACAAGGCTGTATTCTGCGTGTGGAATCAGGTTTATTTTTTTTTTTTTTAGTTATTCCTCATATGAGTAATCTGAAACAAGTGATAATCAGTACAATTTTTAACAATGACTTTTCACAGCTGTCCTCATAATTGATTTCCCATGATGCTTATAAAAATAAAATGGATAATGATAGAAGAAGTATACTCCTAATTTTTGCATTGTTCTACTGAATTCAGCTGTGCAATCAGTTTTTTCACAAAGCCTTCGGTCAAACTGTCTTTGGCATTTTTTTCTCTTAGTATGACAATACTTGGCAGTTGGGTAGCTGTTGTGCTAAAGCAGTTGCTTGTTAGACTAATCACTAGTATCTCACTATTGTCTGGGGCTTCTTCGCAGCTGACTGCCTTAACAACCTCCTCCTTCTTGCCTTAGGTTGTAATCACACTTTTTGTACAGGTCACCTTCTTGCTTGTATACAGTATGATTAAATGTGGTAATTCATAAGCCTTTTTACACCCTAAAAACATACACCATTAAATAAAAACTAGTAATGAATACTACATTTAAATACCTCTTTAGGGACCACTGACTTTTTAATATCTGATACTTACACAGTATTTTTTGTCATTTATAAGTAAGGATCCTTATAGTCTAACTGGGGCTATACCTACACAAGGTAATATTTGTATTTCTTTCTTGCGAGACTCCATCTGGAGTACTGCATTGAGTTCTGGGGCCCACAGCATAAGAAAGAAGTAAACCTGTTAGAGCGGGTCCAGAGAAGGGCCACGAAGATGATCAAAAGGGCTGGAGCACCTCTCCTATGAAGAAAGGTAAGAAAGATGGGGTTGTTCAGTCTAGAGAAGAGAAGGCTCTGAGGAAACCTTATTGCAGCCTTTCAATACTTAAAGGGGTCCCATGGGAAAGATAGGGAGGGACGGTCTATCAGGGAGTACAGTGATAGGACAAAGGGTAACAGCTTTAAACTAAAAGAGGGTAGGTTTAGATTAGATATAAGGAAGAAATTCTTCACTATGAGGGTGGTGAGGCACTGGAACAGGTTGCCCAGAGAAGCTGTGGATGCCCCATCCCTGGAGGTGTTCAAGGCCAGGTTGGATGGGGCTTTGGGCAACCCGATCTAGTGGAAGGTGTCCCTGCCCATGGCAGGGGGCTTGGAACTAGGTGAACTTTAATGTCCGTTCCAACTCAAACCGTTCTATGATTCTATGATTTAGCAGTTTGACCTGTTCATCTGCAAAACACGTCTCAATGTGGAGGTATAGACTGTAGCTTAGAGGTTCATATTCAGGAATTAGATTGTTCACACTGAAGCAAAGCACTTGTTGAACTGCAACAAATGCTATTAACATTAGGACAAGAACCAAAGTATCCTTTAACCTAAGCAGAAACACATAGAGAATATCAGGCAC
The DNA here is from genome assembly GCA_013399475.1 of Chauna torquata. NCBI lineage: Eukaryota > Metazoa > Chordata > Aves > Anseriformes > Anhimidae > Chauna > Chauna torquata. The sequence continues at coordinate 85,877 of VXAL01011451.1, read as the reverse complement.
ACAGAATGCAATTAGAAAACTTGAAAAACAAATAGATTTTGGAACCACATCTTTGGCAGAAAACAATAGATGAGTGAATCTTCTACTGTAATTATTTAAAAGGCACATAGATGGTATGATTGCTTAGGGACTGCCCTAGTACAAATTTGGAGGCGGTGACATTAAATGAAATTTGCATACAACATGTTCAGACAATACATAGTAAAGTATCATCCTTTACACAGTAGGTTAAAGATGTGAAACTACTTACCAAAAGTAAGATTTTGTAGATGGTAAATATTTGCAAAGAGTTTGGACAGAGTTCATGAAAGAGAAATCCACTGAAGATTGCATTAGTAGAGATGTGCCAGGAAGTTCCTGGGCTGCATATTGCTGAAAGCTAGGAGATTATTCTGGGGAATTATCTCTACATTTGCTTTTTTTTGTTATAGACTTATGCATACATTGATTTTGTCCAGAGTTGCAGACCAGTAATTTGGCAAGAAGGACTTCTGGTCTGACTCAGTATACTAATTAAGTTATGAAAAATTAATAATGATTATATTTTCTCTGAGGAATTTTCTAAAGAACCTATGAGATTCAAGAAAATAGGTCTCCTTAAAGGAGTACGAGGCCTATTCTCAAGAGTCAACAAAAATCTCTTAAGAACTCTGGAGTTCAGTTTATTTAAAAAACTGTTTTCTTAGATGTCATCAGAAGTTAATCAAATTCATGTATCTGCAAAATGAGAGTTTCATAAGAAAATAAGAATTCTCATGAGAGTAGTGTTATTTTCTGACCCTCTCTCAGCTACACACAGCAAAAGAGCATTTTTTCCTCTCATATTTGGGAAAACATGCTTCTTTGAAAATGGGAACTGTGGGAGAAAAAGTAGTTACTGAAAATAAACAAAAAATGGATCATAAAATTTGGACCTTGATGGAAGGAGATTTGAGTAAGGTTCAACTACAGTAAGCAAAAGGTGGGACTCATTGTTTTTACTTCTGAAATGTGAAGATACTTGTCTTGTTTACGACTATGTTATGTGTCAACTCAAAGAAGAATTAGATCTAGAGGTACCTTTTCACATTTACTGCAGATCTGACCCTAAAGGAACACAAGGACAGACTCTGACTGAACCTCCCTCTCTTGGATCCTCCAGATTGAAAATCACAGATACCCTTCCCTCCCCTATCCTTGGCCTTTAAGCTTATAAATTTGAAAGCAAAGCATTCATACTCTTTGGTCTTCTACATATACTTGTGGAATCCAGATTCTAGATTCCCTTCCCAAGAACTGAAATTAGCTGCCTGATTGCCTTCAGATCTATGTGTAACATGTCCAACTCATGACCAATGCTTTCCTACCATACTCCATTTCAGTTTCCTACCATACTCCATTTCAGTTTTGTGCTCTCCCTAGTGGCTGCTACTTTCTTCTGACAGGATTCACTAGACCTCTCTTTTATCCTTGAGTCGACAAACATCAGCTTTGTTTACAACATTGAGAAAACATGAACATAAGATGAAACAGATAAAGACACATATCAAGAAAAATAAATCAAATCAAAACAAATTAAAACAACAACAACAACAAACAGAAATTTCCCATGCTATATATAAAGCTATCCAGTGAAGTATGAGGAATCTTTGGTTTATGGTACCTTGGTAATGAGCTGCAAGCTAGTAAATGTAGTACAGATTTATTTCAGCCTCCCAGAACACTATCATAATTATGTCTAACTCTAATTGAACAAGCAGCCCCAAATGCTTCCAAACAACATAACTCTCCTTGTTCCTGAAGAAAGGAGAGAGAAAACTATCTTTGAAAATTTAATGTATATGGTATCTTCTAAGTAATGAGCACTAAGAACAACGTTCCTTTGTGAGCAGGTTATCTCATTACTGCTGATTGAAGAAATGTTTCCACCTTTCTCTGAGACAGTTGGTATTTCCTATCTTCTGAAACATGGTACTGAATGACACACATAAATTTTGTAGGCTGGTATTGCATTTTCTACACTCATTTTTTCCTATAAAACTTGATTTCAGGAAAGATGTTGAAACAAGAAAACAGAGACTCAAAAGAGTTGGCTTAAAATTCAGGCTGAGCTCTTTTTATGATGCGAAAATATCTTCCTTGTTAATACTAGAAGCTTACACCCCCTACAGGTGTTAATATGAAAACTGACAGTTCTATTTAGTTTTCTTCAGCAACTCTGTTTCAAATATCAAGATCTACAGCAGAAATCTGGAGAGTCAATGTTTGGTGCTGAAAGGCATTGTCACTCACCTTTTTGAGTGAAAACAGACTGACACATAATTCCAAAGGTAGACGAGAAATATAAACTCATATGTAAATCAAATAGTGTGATCACATCAGCATTTGCTGTAGTTATACCAAAAAGTCAAATGCAAAATCAAGGCTAAAACATGTCATATGTGTAACAGCTTCATGGTAGTAGATATACAATGCCCTGTTTCTTCAAACCCGTTCTACTCAGTCACTACTAAAACAGGTTTCTGTGCAGGGCCTGACTTTGTTTGAATGACCAAAGCCGTTGCTTTTAGCTACTCATGGCAGGAAATGTAAATCCTTGCTTGATTCTGTTTCAGTAAAGATATTGGTGTAATTTCCAAGAAAATTACAGTGGAAGCAGATTTCATTCATTTCCAATAATTTTTCCTTATTTTTAGTGGTCCATTAGGTCTGTAATATTCAAAGGAACTGGAACACCTCAGTGCTAGTGCATTTACCCTTCAAACAGAAGACTGGGTCTTTAGAGGTTAGCAATAATTGTAGCCACTTCTTAGATTAATTGTGAAAACAGTATATATTTTTGATTCTTTTAGCATTGTCATTTTAATACCATTGTGATGACTTGGATAAATTCTTTAGATCTCCAAAGCTGGGGTAAAATGTCAGCCCAAAGGAGTGACAAAGGTACAATATGGCAGACTTCATTCAGAATTACCTACCAGTTAGGAGTCACTAGAATACTAGATAATGCATTAGGGATGTGGTTTCTTGGCACTGATAAATTAAGTTCCAGTTCCAAAAGGCAGTCTAGTGAGGGAATACTAGGACCCTGCCTTGCCCTGGGAGAATTCATAGGTATTCCTCAATAGAGTTCATTTCTTTCTTGTGATATGTGTGCTGATTCTACAGTATAAATTTAACTGGCCTAACTAGTCTGAGGATGAAGATTTAGCAGTTATACAGCTCATCTTATAACCTTGGCAAACATTTCAGTTCTTAGTGGGGCACATTTTCAGCTGGCTTGCAAGAAACTCAGAAGTGTTCAATATCTTTGATAGAAGTGATTTTCGTACTAGTGACTGCATAAGTAATAATGTTTAGATACCTAGATCTGAAAATAAAATAAAACAAAATTATAGATGCTGGTGAGACTTGAATAGAGACTGCCATTTCGTGATCTTATTTCATATGAATATTAAAATAATATTTTTTTACATTTTTTTCCAATTAAAAATATCCAGATGTTATGTTCTGGTATTCTTCATTTCTGTCCATAGTCTTCCCCTAACCTTTTTGGAGGTCATAGAAAAATTCACCATGAATTACAATGCAGTTTGTGAAAGCACCATACGTATGTGGAGCCTTATTTAAGTTTTGAGCAGATTCAAGGGCTACAAAAAAAGAATTTAGTTTTAATAATACTTCCAAATATTTGCAGAAATACTTTTCTAAAAGGCAACAGTGTCTACAATTGCCACTATGTTGTCAAAGCACAGAGAATGCCAAATAGGAGAATTTCTAGGAGAAAAAGAACCATCATTTGCTGAGCATGCATGTGGTCCACTNTTCTCTTCCCCCCCTCTCCTTTTTTTTTTTTTTTTTTTTTTTTTTTTTTTAACTGCGTTGTGTCTGCTATTTTAACATGCAACAGTGGACTTATCTATAAATAGTTTAATTCTTCTACATTCAACCATTTCTAGCCCTCTAGCTGGTGAAGATAACAGAAATGTATAATATGTGAAATATTTATCATAGTTTGAAGCCTTGTTATATTCAATTGCTTTACACTGGCATTGAATTGTTTAGCTTTCATAAGCAACATTTTGAACCATCATGAATAGTACAAGGATTGAAGCATATCTTTCAGTACCCTGAATGTTTGATAGATGCTAGTCAATAAAAAAGGTGGTGGAACACACAGATTTATTTATTTGGGTGAGGATCTAGCTAAGTGTGCTGGTTAGCATTAAAGACAAAAAATTCAGTTTGTCGATTTCTAGAAGCATTGGCATGTTTGTAAGACTGGTGCTTGCGTATAGTTGAATTAATGAAGAGAAATGTAGTGAGAATTCTGCAGTGCTCTAACAGACCTAGATCAGTTACATCCTTTAAATTTCAATTACATCAGAACAAAAAAGATTTTTTTCTCCTTAATTAGTACAAAAAACAGCACAAGCAATTTTTTTTTCCTTCTAAAGTGGAAGTCAGACAGCTATTAAACAAGAGTTAAGTTAGCATTATCTTTAAATAGAGCAGAAATCGAAAGTCATCTGATTTATTGACATGAAGGGACATGCATGAAAAAAAACATACCAATAGCACTGTATGAACAGCAACATATCTTTAAGTCACAAATAAGTATGCAGAAATGTGCTTAAGCAGTTCTCTGATTTAGGACCTCTGATAATCATGGAGATGCTTTCAAAACACAATTCAAAGCCTGGTGAGGTGAGAAGCTTTTCATTATGCTCACTGAGCTTTACTCAGCTCCTAATTTTATTGCAGTAGTCTCCAAAACAACCACCTGACATAGCAAAGCCATAATTATTTTTTAGTTTATTTTCAAAACTGAATTCATCACTTTTTAGCCATTTTCTTTTAGGAACTGAAAAATCATGTCTGGATTAAAAGTTAGTATTTTAAACCTTTATCCTGTAATGAATTAACTTAGACAAAACTACTAATCCCTAAAAATCAGACTTTATAGCAGAAGTCCTGACAAAACCATAACAAAAAAAAAGCACGCGTGGCCCTACTGTAATAATAAAATAACAAACAGAAGAGGAAAGTTAAGCCTTCTTTGGAGGAACTTGCAATCCGTCTGTTTGTTCTGGTTTAGAGAGCTATTCAATGTGGCATTATTCAGTGAAAGCAGAGTTTATAGGACTGCATTTTTCTGTGTAATTCTGCAAACCAAGAAAAAAGTTGACATGTGAAGCTGAAAGGCCTAAGGGACTGGTCATTGCAAAACATAGCTGAAATGTCTGCATTTCTTTTGTCTGCTCGTTTTGTTTCCTGTCCCCAGCTATAAAAATAGATGAGAAATTCAAATCTAGCTGTATTTGATATTTATGTGATGTACTGGAATATCTAACAGAGTTACCATGACTTCCTTATCCTGTTTCCACGCAGAAACATGCACCTCCATTTGCCTCTGCATAAACACTCATAATTCATTCTAACACTCCTAAAAGAAAAGATGAGCACAAAACCCCCACAGAAGTGAGGGGTATATGAGTGAGTATATTTGTATGTATCATAAAAGCAATGCAGGCTTCAGGGATATCCCACGCTGAGGGGCTTAAAGAGGAGTTTTGTTCACAGGGCAGACCATCGGATTTAATTTACACCAGTATGTGAGGTGGAATGGCCTGAAAAATTATTGGGTCTGTATCCAAAGAAAGGTTCACGCTTCAAAACCGTTTCAGTGTGCCTCAGATACAGCTCAATGATATGTGTTAGTGTATTGGTAGACGTGGCAGGCTTACATACAGGGTGAAGGCCGAGATTTTTTTTTCACGAGGTCTTCTTTGCTCAAAGAAAAAAGTTTGTGATCCTATACACACTAATTCCTAGGAGTAGCTTGGGTGTATATTTTAGTAGGGTTTTTTTTTTCAGCTTTACTGTGTCATCTAAACAAGGTCAACTAGACTAAATCAGAGATGTACTGCTAGGGTACAATTGGTTATTTCAGAAGGCAGAGATGTCTACATCCGGAAGACAAATAACTGCAGGTGATCAAGGATTTAAAAAAATAAAAAATAAAAAAGACATAGCAATTCAGAAAGGACTGGCCAAGCGTATTTACCTGCAAACGCCAAGATCCAGCTCATGGCCAGTGAGCCCTGTAGGAGTATAGAGCAGTATGGAGTAGGACGTCCCTTACACTTAATATTTTTTGAAGGTTCTTACATTTTAGCCTTCAGCACAACATTAGTGCCTATATTTCTTCCTTAAGACCTTCATATCCCGAACTTCTTGAGTCTCCACAGAGGTAACAAAGGACTTATAACGATGGTTACCGACCCAGTTACCCCCAGATGCCAGGCCCTTGAAGGCAACAAGAGGTGTTAATGTCCCTGCCCACTTCCAGGGCTCCACCTACCCTCCTTGTCCCAGGACCCCATTCCAACCCCCTGGGGCCACCAGTTCATGGCCCAGAGAGGCAGTAAGATGCCGTCTCCAGCCCCACCACAGCCCTGCCCTGCTCAGCCATGAGCTGGACCCACCCATGGGCCGATGTCCCATCCCTGTTCCCAGAGAGGTACTCCAGGGCTGGTGCTGCCCTGGCTGCCCCCGGCCTGCTTTGCTCTTCGAAGTGGGGGAACGGGGCCTGGCTGCCAAATCCTGCCTGGCCACCCCAGGGATCCCGCACCACCCCCAGACCTGGCCCAGGGAGCTGCCATCCCTTGCTGTGCTCTGACAGATACCTCCTCCCATTGAACCTCATAGTTCAACTATAGTATTAGTTTTTACTGCCAACTGATGCCTGCTTTTATCCCTGTTGAAAACATTTCTAGGTCTAGTATGAACAGAGATGGCAAGAATAGGCTGCATGCTAGCTTGACTGGAGCGCCTGGACAAAAAGCATCTCAGGGATGCCTGGCCATCACAAAAGAGGTTCCCCATGTGTGTTGAAGAAAGCATAAGCCTTCAATAAGGCCTGTAGAAACTATATAATGACTGTTCTGGGTTACTATTGAGACAAGAAGAGTCCCATTTCCTATAGGGGTGAAAAAATACTATGAAAAAAAGGGAAGTTGCTTTCTTAACCTAAGTGAAACTATTTCCGTATGGAAACTGTTTGCCTAGAGCTTTGGGATTTAGCTCAGATCATCCTGAAGTTGTCCAAAATGTCAACTTTTGATAAGTTGCAGGACAGAAAAGTCCCCTGAAAGGCCTGTCCTCCACAGTTTCTGTTTTTTTCTGTGAAGCTCCTCCAACCTTTCACTCGAGTATTTACAGGAAGCACAGAAGCTGGCTGCTTCACTAATACTCTTATCTACTTGAATCCTGAACTGAGCATTCTGGGGAGAATAGTCTTTTTGTTTCAGGCTTTGGAAAAAGCCATCATAACTTTCTCACGTTAAACATGTTTGATGGGGAGCTCAGTGAATGTGACCTGAAGGAAACAAAAGAGTGTGTTTCAGTCTTCACAAAAGGAACATTTATAACAATTTATAGCTGAGGCTGCCAAACGTGTTCTTCATAGATACACTGGAATTACATGTAGAGCCTCAAATACTGCAGGGAAAAGGGGATTTCATGTCATTGAAAGCTAACAGTTTAAATATATATATGTGTATATATATATGTATATATATATAAACACATTAAAACACAACTCAGTGTCAATAAAGGCTGTCCCTAGGCATTGCACATTCTTGGCCATGTAGCAAAGTAGTTGCAGAGGACAATCAGTTTAGCTGTGCTCTGCAGAGGGCTCTAGGAAAGGACACAGCGTGGCTATATTCAGGAACAAGGGTCATTCTTTATGAATATTTATAATCTCTGCACTAGACAGAGAAAAAAAATTCCTTTGGTCTTAAGTTAGTGGATCTACTTCTTTGATGTATTTGCAGTCATCTTTTGCACACTGATGATTAACCTCACTGCTGTTGAGGGCTTATTTTCATGTTCAGAAGACAGCAGCAACCGTATCATTTACTTTTGAAGTGGACATCTCTATCCTTGCTTTACAGAAAGGCACATTGGCAGAGATGAATGGATTAGTAATGATTAAGTGCTACTGGTTCTTTTTTCAATTCTTTATGTGGCAAATGGAAATAATGCTTTCTTTTCCCACTTCTTGTCTGGTATTGCTAAACTTCGTACTTTCCAGGGCAGAATTTGTCTCATTACCTATTTGCACAATGCTTAATGCCGTGGCATTTTACCTTTAGATAAAGTCCTTAGGCACTTCCAGCTAGCTGCTAAATTTGCCTAAGAGTACAAGGGTATGTTGACAACAGAAAGAAACTGATATATTCTACTTGCTGTCAATGCAAGCCAGTTTCCAAAAGGAAGCAGCGTAGCTGTACTAAGCCATTAGAATGGCACAGAGTGGATTTCATCAAGCCCAGTAACTTGCTAATTTCTGCATGGCTTTCAGTCTGACTTAGTTTGGTTCATGGGTAGAGTGGGGTGCTTGTGTGCATGTGCAGCTTTACCTGCACATGTCCATGTGGTTATGCCAAAAGATAGGCTGAAAATAAGTTTGAAGGCTTCATTACTAGTTTGTACTCTTCGAAAAGAATCAATAAACACCATTAACAAGAAATAGCAGCCCTTCTAGCCTAGTAAACAGAACTTATATACATTGATAGCATTATATTGGCAACAATGCACTCCATATGCTCATGAAGGTTACAGGGCATATTTCCATGTAAACAATTAAGACAGTGTACTTCAAATATTTGGAAGAAATGTTTATTCAACAACCGAATACATGCTAAAAGAAATAATTTACAGCAGCAGTTTCATTACATTTTTCCTCTCCAGTTTTCTAGTTCCCATCTGAATTGAAGTGATAGATATAGAATTAGAATTATTTACTATCCAGTGAGGAATGTGCTTAAAGAATAAGCACATAACTTTGCCACTGATATAGCAAATAAACCACCTTATCACCTCTGTGGCAAAATCTTGCGTTTTAGTATTATGCTGAACACACCAAAATGGAGTACCTCTAGATAACAGTACTTTACACTGTACCTCCTTATCTAGTCAAAAATATTTACATCTCTTTTGGCTAATGTGTAGGTAGCAAAAACTGAACTATCAAACACATACCATTGATATTCACTAAATAATACATAAAAAGGATCAGTAAATGCGCATTCACATGCATTTAATTTAATTCATTTTTTTTTCTTTTTTTACATAGTGACTTTATTGGGTCATGAAGATTTAACTCTGTTCTGCAAAGATGCACATTTTCTCAGTTTGATGTTATAGTTTAACATAATAATACAGTTTTTAGGAGACATCGAACAAATTCCCGTCTTCAGTGATCCATGCAAGTGCAAAGTGTAGACGAGTTAGAAAAAGATTCAATGTACTTTTGTTCCTTTCAAATGGATATCTTAAAACAAATCAAAATTTTTATGATTATAAATGAAATCATTTATTTTTCTCCAGCGTAAACACAATTTCTTACTTTTTCTAAAGTCTGTAACTAGAGGTTTAGAGGGTTTTATTGATGATTTACAGAAACACTGTTTTTACCTTTATTTTCAATCTTTATGATGTGATCATATCTATTATCCAATTAGACTGCTAGATCATGGTAAAAACATTGTGACTTCTGTAGTTTTGTTCCCACTGATTTCTTTTTCTATACAGAAAAACATACCTTAGAATCCAGGCTTAATTTAATCTGTTTTTGTTTGTTTGTTTTGTTTTGTTTTGTTTTCTTAAGGGGTGGTGAAAGAGGTTGGTTTGGATTTGATTTTTTTGCAGCAAATTGCTATGAAAATGAGTATGGTACAGAAAAAAACTTAGCACTACTGTTAACATGTGTGAAAGAAAACTAAGTCATTTAGGGTCTGTTGAAATCAATCTGTATTTTTCCCACTGAATTCTCTGAGGTTCATTTTAAAACTGTTTCCTTTTGTAACAAACAGGATTCTAATGACTAGATGGTACACAATAGCCCTACACAAAAGGCTAAAGAGTGTTCTGCGATTACAGTTAAATACTTCAGCTGGCAACAATGCTCATAAATTAATCATAAGTTGAGCTGAAAATTAATACTTCTGTACAGGAAAGCACATAGTTGAACCTATGTTTTAGTTTATCCCTATTCAGCACATCATGAAAGCATGGAAATTTAACAGAATATTAAAGCTCGCAGGAGTCAAGTTAAACATAAGAGATAGTTAAACTTGCTTCACAACTAAATTCCCAAGTGCTTTCTGTGGCCTTACAGACTTGCTCTGCTCTATTCAATGAATTTATGCTAAACAATTAAATGGCAAAAAATCTTGCAATTTCATCCCCTGCAAAAAAAATTCGAAGGGGACTAAAGTGATTGGGACTTTAGTGAAAACCCAATTGTTATGAAGGCAAGAAGCCAAGGTTTCACTAATCAGAAGGATACTTTAATTAGTGAGTGGCAAGGTGACTGGGACATATCGTCAGCATTGCTATCACAGAGGTTGTATTATATTGTATCTGATAAGGCCAATAGTGTTGTGATTGATAAATTAAATAATCTGGAGTGAATAACAACAAAACAGATCAGTCATCAATACAGACACGCTTTTATATAAAAGCTCCTTTAGCAAACTAAGGACTTTGTTCTAGTAATTTTCCCACAATGACATTACTTGCAATTATGCCATTTTCTGACTCTATCAAGGTAAAATATAGGAGGTTGGAGAAAGATGACCTCAAAAGAACTGGACACCATAGAACTGGGGACCAAAGGCACATCTGTGCTGAGGTGAATAAATCTACTACTTATATCCCTAAACTGACACTTATGGTGCAAGTGCATTGTCTGTTTTACCCTGTTGCTCTCCTGTGTATAGAATAAGACAGAAGTGCAGGACCAAATTATCTGTTAGTATAAAATAATCTTAAGCTGAACTACACCAATTTACTACTGCAGCAATCACCCACAGATAAAATAGTCCCTTAGATTTTAAAACAGAGAGCTGGCTCTGAGGTTATACTTATGTGGCCTGGTGCTTGTACTTTGCATTTGGGTGATCTGGCCCGCAGAAAGAATGGAGCACTAAGACTCACTAGTGTGGACATATTTCTACCACTGAGTTGGGAACAAAACACCTTAAACTGAATGTGAGCTTTGCTCATGGATATATGACAGCCTATGAGCCACATTATTTAAATATTAGCATTCACAAATATTTACGAACCAAGAAAGCAAGAGTGTAATTAGTAGAGGATATTTTAATGCTATTTTTTTAACAAAAAAAATATACAACTGAAAATCAACGCTCTCCTCTTCATTGGTTCAGTCTATAGCAAGGTATTATACAAGTTGAATCATTTCAAATACCGTACTTAGAGAAAAGAATGCAGAAGACTTCCATGCTATACGGTGACTTTCATGTTAAAGTAGCTTAGTTTTAAAATTGTTTTGAAGTTACATGTCATTAAGATTTCTGGGATAGTGGGGAGGAGGTTAACTGCAGTGTGACTAGTTCCCCTGGAAGATTTTCCAAACAAAAGAGTAAACCAGCTAATAATTGGAAGTTGTCTTTTTTTTTTTCCTCTAAACCAATAATTAGGAAATACATTATTTCTAAGACAAAAAGTCTAATCTATTTTAGAAAAGAGCTAATGTTTGCTGCATATTTTTCATGGTACATTTAAATTATATTTTTAATAAAATACATCTTTAGATCAAAGCTGAAAGAAGTCATCAGTAGTAGGCCAGTGTACTCCGTATTTTTTTGTTATTCCAGATGATGGATGGCTTATGTTGTTCAGATTTCCAGAATCTCATTCAGTATTGTTTTTCCTCTTCTAGTACTTATAAACAGGAGAACTGGTAGACAAAACAAGAACAAATCCTTGTGTCCAATCACGTGTTTAGACGTTCATCAGCTTGAGTTCATGAAGTTTTATAATAAGTCTAGGAATGGTAGTGCTGATGATGCAAGGTGGGTTTTGTTTTTTTCTTTAAGACGACAGCATGAAATACAGCATTTTCTTTATATCTCAGGCAAAAGAGGAAGCAAAACCTGCCTGCTGAACACTTGCATTAAGCTAGGCCCGGGTGAGTTTTCATCCTTGACGCTCTGGTCTTTCTGGTCTTAGAATCAGAGCAGAGACGAACGACTTACTAGGAAAGTTAGAAATGGATTTTATTTAAACCTGGTGGAAGTAGTTTGAAGATTCCACTGTTGTAAACATCCACATAATGCCATGAAAAGGTTCATGTATATTGCATTTTTTTCCAGTTATCTGTCTATGCAAGTTTCTACTTGGATGAGGTTCCTAGAGGTAACGTAGCTCAGACACTCCGTGGTGCCCTCTCAAATTCATGGGTCCTCCTGTTCCTACCTTTTTTATTTTCTTGTAGGTGCTTCCACTTATTTGTATTCACCTGCGCATTGGCAGGCCTTTGCCGGCGTTGTTTGCGGTCTCTTTTCCAAACCTGTTCACAGAACTCATCCATTGTGTTGAGATTGGGGTGATTGATTAACTGCATGAAGTCTCTATACCAGATCTTTTGAGTGGGGGTCATGCTATTGGTAGCATCCTTGGCCTTGGAGGCATCACCATCTTCTTCTTTATGGAGCAGCTCTTCCAGGTGGTCAGTATCAATTATTTCCAAGGTCACTTTGAGCAAAGTTTGCATGAAGCCATGCTCCACTGCATGACAAAAGTAAATACCAGAATCTCTCCGTTGAAGACTTCGTAGCAACAGGCCCTGTTCTGTCCTGATCATTCGATCATCCACTTTTATCTGTATTGGAAAAAAGTGGTAATTTCAATAGTTATCTCTCATATATGCGCAAAATTATCCTCTAATCATTCTGGTTCCTTTGCACAGTTCCTTTCAGCTGTTAAAACTTGGCCGAAAAGCCCAGAACCCACATGAAAACCCCACTTGCCAGTCATCTGCAGTTATGGCAGGGTCAAATACTCTGGACAAACTATTCATGTGCCGCAAAAGGAGTTTGGAGGATGAGGAATTTACTCGTTATTCTCTATTGCTACTCAATAAATTTCGGTAGCAGCTTGGTTTGATGGAGTTGTTAGTAAGATTAGAGAAAATGCAAATCCTCGATCAGCAGAGCCAGCATGGATTCACTTTGCTTAATTGCAGAGGTCACATTTACCATTATCTTTCAGTTAAGCCCAAATATATATGTGGGAAAGGCGGTCTTTCATTCTATTGTTCCTTACTACCGAAGCTCTTATTCATAGATGGGGATTCTGGGTAAGTGGAGAATTTACAAAGGAACAAGAAGGATTAAATCACAAATTTTTAATATTCAACAAGCAGCTATCCAAAATATTTTATATTTCTGAATGAATTGACATCTAGGAACATAATTTCATTTTTTTGAATCCATGTGGAGCTGTGGACAGAATGGTACAAACCCATTTGCTTCTCTCTCCACCAAGAATAAATTCCAAATATTTTATTATTTATACAAATAAAGCAAAAAAAACCAAAAGTGTATAAATCTGTTTATGTAGCTAAGTAGTTAGTACATGCTTTAAAAAAACACACTTCAGTGTAGTTAGTGTATATTTCCAAACACATTAATGCAATAGACAAGTTTTTTTTTTCTTGCTTGGTCACTCTGCGTACCAGAGTAGATTATTCTCTTAAGACATGTGTGACCTAGCTTGATACTAAGATGACTTGAGAACCTTGGTAATAGGTTCTCAAGAACCTGAGTAATAATGTAAGAATGTTGGTGACAAGAGAAGGAGGAAAATAAAGTATCAGCTTAGTGTAATGCAAGCAGGGAAATCAGTATTTTTGCCTCTATGAGTATCGCTTTTGATGAAAAAATATACATGTTTTCATACCCTTGGGTCCACTAATGTTCCCAGTTCCTCATTCTGTCACTATATTATCTGCAGTTCAGTGTTAGAGCATGCAGTGCATGGGAAATGCTCCTGTTGGACTACCTTTCACACAGTTAAAAGGTATAATTAGATCAATACATTTAGACTTTTTTTTTTTTTTTCTCCCAGAGGCTGTTTTCAGATCTTTGTAACATTTAAATTCACTATAATCCTTGTATGATGCTTTAGGTGGCACTTAGCTAGCCCTTA
>VXAL01011451.1:59342-71681 GCA_013399475.1 Chauna torquata | reverse complement strand
AATGTTTTCTAATATAAGTCTGTAAAACCTCTTGGAGAGTTTATGGGATTTTATGTGATAAGAGTATGAATATGGTGAGGAGCAACAGAAATGATAAGATTCCAGGAGAACTTCTGCAAACAAATACAAATGGGCATTATTCTGGGAAGGGCTCAGGTTCAAGTATATCTTCATAGAAAAGACTAGTTGTATCTCCTAATTTTTTCTACTGTACCTCTTCTTTGCGGTCATCATTTTGCTTCTGAAATTGCCAGTAGACTATGGCACGCTGCGATTTTGGACTGCACTCAAGAAAAGTGCTGCTATTCTCTACTCCATAGATAACCTTTTCCTCCACGGTCTGACCACTTGGGTTATCTGTAAAGCAAGTGGAAAAAAAAAAAATTAAAATTATCAGGAAAGAAAAAATATCATAATTACCAAACAAATTTGTTTATTTACAAATTGGACTCCCATAAGGTGTTTCAAGCTAAAAAGCTCTAAAAGACGAATTTCCCCATATACGCATGCCTTTGGAAAATCTTCATCAATATATCTGTCTATCTTTGTAAGGATCTCTGGTAGTTTTTTATTTTTGTATTTTAAATCCTAACAGCTGTTAACATCTCAAAATATGAAGATAATGAATTTCATTATGAATTTTTGTTCAAACCTCGTTATTATGCATCAAGGAAAACATCTAGAACATGACAAGAATTTTCAATAGCCAACTGTATGCAGTGAAAAAACTCAGGGTGTAGTTGCAAAATGTCTATAATGATGCCTCCTGGGCTCTATGATCATTATACTTTAGAGCAAAGTAATAAAACATGAGGCTATTTAAAAGTAGTATAATGTGTTTAGATTATATGGCACTACAGTTTGCTGAAGCTGTTAATGACCAGGAATAATGTTTTTGAGGAAACAATCTTCAATTAATCATTTCCTCTCATATTGATATAATTTATGGAAATGTAATGAGGTTAATAAACCAGACATTATGGGAGGGGAAAAAGAAAGTTAAACAAATTACTTCCTTTTGTAACAACAATGTTTCAAGATATTCATCAACTTGCTGGAAGTATCACATAGCTATAGGACTTATATGGCATTTGATTCTTCTCCAATACCAGAGAGGCTGTAAGGCATCATATTTCAACTCTCCACCTTAGCTCTTTAAAATGCTGTTATAGTCTTAAGTGGCAACAATATAATAATCCTACAGAGTAGACAGGGAGGAAGCGGTTGGTAAACTATTTAACACTGTTGATCTCATGGGGTTTCCTGTCTCCCTGCCGTTATTTGTCATTCTTCCCATTTTCCATTTTTAATTTATAGCACTAGAAATCTTTAAGGAACTTCTTTTGATACAGTTTAACAGGAAAATGATGTCTAATTAAAATCCTCTCAGATAAATCCTTTGTCAAGGTGTGTTTGCTTTCGCTGAGCCTTTATCATATCGGCCACGTTTAGCAAACACAGGCTATTTGCTAGACTACTGAGCTGAAGGTAAAATTGAGCTCCTGGTTTATGTTGACACAGCAATCATATGTCTTTCCATAATGACTTGCAGCCCTGATAGAGGATGGGAGGAGGGATGGGGGACAGACTAAGTACTGATATTTGCCCAGTTCTCAGTAAGGAAACATCAAATGGCCTGTAAATGCTAAACACATAGGGAATGGGTTAGCTTGCTTTCCTTTGCTGGATTGTGAACCTTTCCAGCAAGTAAGCAGGGTACTATATAAACAAGCAATTGGAGCAACTTTTATGACATCTCTCAGAAACCACATCCCTATGAAGAATATCAGTACAGCTTTGTGCCAGGAAGATGGAGAGCAATGGAGGAATGAATTAGAAAGCAAAGCAGAAAGGAAAGAGTAAGACAGCTGGAAGAAAATGTAGCCAAGTGTACAGCAGAAAGGTCTGAGATGGAGCACAGGCAAATTTGTGTCAATAAAACAGAGGAACTGGAAATATATGAAGAGATTAACTGAATATAACTAGAAGTGGTAAGATAAAGATTGTAAATGGAAATGGTTGGATGGTAACTCATAGGCATAGATTAAACAGCATGATCTAGGTGTCCTGCCTCTTTTGTTTCAAGTTAGGTGCTCTGATTTAGGAACAGAATTAACATGGCTAAGCAGGCAGTCAAGGATACTCACACAGTTGATAAGAGGCAGTTTGATATCTGAACTGGGATGCACAACAGACAATACATGCAGGGCTGCAGCATATAAAACAGGCAGTAGGCAATGTCCCCTTCTTATCCTAGGACCCTTTCTTTGGCAAGGATCCTACTGTGCATGAGCAGTAGCATAGTTTTAATTATATAAAGGAGTTTCTTCAGGAAAAATTAGATGCCTAGGATATCCTTAGTATCTAAGAAGCTAGTGACAGTTTTCATGGAAGTTAGCTTGAAGGTGAGTGCTCTGACACCATTTGAAATTTCTGAGCAGTTTGTTGAATCTGATCCATAGCATTCTAGCCTAAGATCACTTGGTAAGTGGCAGAAGACCCCTTTAAATTTGTTCACAGCTCCAGAAAATGTAGAATAGGTGACAGTCATACAATGAGAGGGGAAGGATTTAAGAGATCCTTCAAATTCTATTTCTATGATTTAAGGAAGCAGAAGGCAGGTCCAGAAATGTCTATAGAGTTCACATAATACCGAGTACTTGTAGTGCAAGAAAATAAAGTAGAGTGATGGCATAAACACAAGATAAGAGAGCAGCTCTGGGGCTAAGGGAGAAGCTGAAGAGAGTAGAAGGAAGAATGAAGTCTGGGAAGTTCAGAAGAGCAGCTGGAAAAACTAGAAAACTATAGAAGTCATGAAGTTGGTTATGAAATTCAACCCACAATCCTGTATGAAAGCTGTAATTCCCAAAATGAACCCAACAGCAATATCAGTTTACTACCCTGATAAATACATAATTTCTGACATAACCAAAGAAGTATGAAAGGCTAAATACCTATACCAAGACTGCTTTGCAGATGAATGCATCTGACTGCACAGACAAATTCAGAGTGATTTTGTGAGCTCTCCCTAGGATAACTCTCCTAAGAAAAGGTTCCCCTTCATTTACAAATTGTTCACAACAAAAACAAAACAAAACAAAACAAAAGGGATAAATTTCTTGATAGCACTAGTATGGAATGATTAAAGAAAATTTGTTCTTTGGCTGACACAAAGTGGACCATGGTTTTAAATTCACACATTGATATCTGGCCAAACACATGTACAGCTAAGGATCCTCAGCTTCTTCTGGTGTTTTTGTGTAGTCATTGTATACTATTTCTTATGCATTTCCACAAAAGGACAACTGAGAGAGCTAACTAAACCTTATTAAAAGCATTGTTGCTTCAGACTGTTGTCTAGGTAAATTTCTGCAATGTCTTTAAAGGTGAGATATATACTAAGAGATTGGTTTTTTTCTTATTTCTGTTGGTTCACATGCAGAATCAACTGACAGTTTCTGCAGAGGAATGTGTAGAAAAAGTAGTAAATGATTGCTGGAGCTCATTCCCAGCTATAGAAAAACCCAATTCTGCATGTGTTGTCCAGCAAACTACTAGTCATAACCAAGGAAAAACCTTAGCATAAGTTGGCAAAGTAAGTTCATGGGCCATGTAGCTGTCTGTATACAGCACGATACACTTTTCCATATGTAAACGTCACGAAAATCTAAGAAAATTTTGTAGATTTAAAACTTAGAATTAATTTAGAGAAAATTTAATTCTAGAACAATCTAAAGCATTCACTGTGTAAGGTATTTTGACAGTGCATCCTTAAAGACTAGGACCTGGAACTGCAGTCCCTCAGTATTTTTTTGAGTTAGTTTCTTCCAATAGCTCCATCTTCATTTCACCACTAAGTACAATTTTCAAGTGATGTCTCGGCTCATACTTCACTGCTCTGCCTATTTTTACAAAGCTGTATTAAAACTCCTTGTGGTCAAGTGTACTATAAAATAGCTTTTACCCAACCTTGAGTTCTCATGATTTTTGTCATAAAAAAAATGCACAATTAGTCTCTTTCCTTTGGACAGAAGACATCTTTCCAGACAAATATATTTACCAGGGGAAGGTATAAAAACAAACAAACAAACAAACCTGTTTTGAAATTCTTTTCTTGTCTGTGATGATAAGGAACAGACTTAAAGTTACATAAAGCACAGCCAGCAATGGGAAGAGAATGTTAAAAAAAACCTGGACCTGTGGTAGCCCAGCTCATCATGAGTAGTTTTAAGACAGAGACAGGAAAAAGGTGAAGGTAATGTCTAAGACATGCAGCTTCCAGTAATAAAATCCACATGTAGTGCCTGGTGCAATTTCATACTGGGGAACTGAAAATGTCACCTGAACCCCAATAGCTGGATTGTCTCATCTGCACTGTGTAAGCATTACTAGATATTATACAACTGAAGATTTATGAACTTTCTACTAGTCCATATTAACAAATTCAAATTAAACTAATTGTACAGTCATGAGTTCTCAAAATGTGACAATCGCTTATTGATCATAGTCCATTCATGCACTTTCTCAAGCCCTTTCCTCTGAGTAGCTTGGCCTGAGTCTGAAAATTATGAAGTAAAAAGAAAAGCTACAGTAATTTTAGCTAATGATTAAAAAGGAAGATAGAGAAAAGTGTTACTGAAACATAGTGATAATGAATTATAGCTGACAGAAAAGTACGAGTATGGACTATTAGTCATTGTTGCTATTACAAGGACTGGAAGGACATGAGGGTTTTGAGGTATCTCCATGTTCAGCCACCTCTGCTTTATTTATCCCAGAAATCTGTCCAGTGGTTTAACTGTTACAGATATAACACAAACAAGAGTAATCATTTTTTTTCCAGCAGAGGGAACTGTTGCCTAACTGTTCTCTTTGTGTAGGGCAAAATGGACGTATTTCATTTTCTGAGGAAAGATTTTCTGAAGAGTTTGGCAACAAATTAGTAACCCTGAGAAGTTTATCAGCCAAGCAAATCAAGAAGGGAAGATCTGGTATGTAAAAATATAACAACCAACAAAAACAAAATATATCAAAGAAAACTCATACTGAAAACACACAGGATAGCCCTATTGCATGGAACATCCTGATTGTAAGGGCTGTTAGCGTGGCACCTACAACAAAAGCCACTCCATATTTAGCAAAGGTGGTTAATTACGTGCTTGGTTATAATCATATTCAAACTATATGAAGTAACGTATACATACTTCTTGCTGTTTTGAAGGTGATATGTTTCTTTTCTGACATAATACACCTAGCCGACAGTATGATATTATAAGGTAAATTAAATCAGAAAAAATAAAATGCTTAAAACTGTTAACTGAGGAAAAAAAAATAGTCTTTAGTGTCTGATCCAGTCCACTGTAATAAAATGAGACAATGAAGTATTATATTCTTCTGTACTAAATATTCAAGACAATTTCACCAACAAACCATTCATGTGCTTCCTACTCTATTCATGCAAAGTCTGTAAGTTGATACAAATTAGTTGTACTTCAGCCATACCCATAACTCACCATGATGCTGCAGGTCTGAGCAGTGGGTAAGAGGGTCTCCATTTCGGATGTCTTGTCTTCTAGTACGTCTGCAAATATCATATTTGAAAATTATTAGTGACCTTCTCAATGTCCAGCATTCACTTTTGCCATCAAATGGAACATATGTATAATTACATAGGTCACAAGCGCTTCTAAACAGCACTATGAAGGAAATCATTATTGTTTTTATATCCTATGCATCATCATAGTTCACAGCATCAGCCTTTACGCTTACAGATAAAGTCTTCAGGAATCGGTAAACACATGTCTCTTGTACTGAACCTATTAGGTTTATTTTAACTTTGGTGGTAATATTGATCAGAGACAAATTCTTGACTCGATTCATAGATACAGGGACTGCTAAGGTATCGAAGCATAAACAGTACAGATCAGCATGCATCAAAAACATGAAGAAGATATAGCTTTTCTGCAAGCACAGAATACTTTAAGAATCACTGCATCTTTTAGTTAAAATGAAATATTAGAATGGATGGTTTTGAAAGAGTGTCAAAGTGCTGTATTTTCTACAAAATGCAAATCAAATTAAGTAGATCATTTCAGCCATTGCAGATCTCACCAAAACATTGCTGATAAATCCTTTTTCCATATGTGTTGCAAATATCTTTGTCTTTAGAATAACTGAATAAAACACTTGCATAGGAAGATCCGGAGATGATTTTAAAGTCCTTCCCCAGTTTGATCTCCACTAGTTCTTTTGGAAAACATACTGATCTGTGCTAAAAATGTTCTATTCCACATTAAAAAAAATATTTTAAATACAATTTTATTTTGCACTTGTTCCCTCTTTGTCTGCTCCTATTTTTATTTAAATATCTGTGACATAAAATTCAACTGAGCCACAGAAAAGAGTTTCATATTAGAAAAGAAAGAAGAACAAGGCAAACAAAGATGTGTTTCAAGTGTGAGCATTTTACTTTAGGAATCAGAGAAAGCCTGAGGGCTTGCAAAATTAGAGGAGAACAAAGAGGATTAAACTGCTGAACAACGCTGTGATTTCAGATTATGGCATCCAGCAATGGATATGCAAAAGTCAAGTAGCCTTGTAAAAAGCACTGTTGATCACTGCCTTGTGACAACACCCCACATTTTAAAAAAGCCATTGTTGTGCAGCACAGAGACCATCTCTCTTCTGTTCACTAGTCCTATTTGCAGACTCTAAGAGCCCAGCATCAGCTCTTACTAAGAGTTTTCACAGAGGCACCATCAACTACACAGCCGACTCCTCTTGGCTGAAAGATTTTAAACTTTTTTTTTCCTTATTTTTTCCACTGACAACTACTGAAATGTTAAAACTGAAATTATTTATATGAAGTATGGCAACAATTAAAAAAATGCAGAATGACCATTTTTGATATCTTTCTGAATAAAAACCACAAAAATGTTCCTAGTGAGTCAGGAAGTCTTAGCATTGACTAATCTATGATTCAAAAAAAATGTACTGGTCCTAATTTCAGATTTCATTTTTATATTACTGATTACCAATGAATAAAAATACCCCCAAGGCATAAGGAACCATACAATTATGTTACTCCATCCTAAATTTTGAAAGGCAGTATATTTATAGGATACAATTTGTAGGAAAAAGCCTGTGGAAAGACTTACATTACTGTCAGCAGAATTTGGATGTGATGTTTAGTTAGAATCTCAGGAAAATGTCGCACATATCACCATTGTATCAACACGATGATTTATGAAATATGAACCAGAACACATCTGCATGGGGCAGAGTTAAGTGGTCACACTACGGGAGCTCTGAACTGTCATTTAAACTTCTTAAGTATACAAAGAAAGACAAGTAAATTAAAATCATGGCTCATAAAAGTTCCTTTTTAAAAAAGGAAAAAGAAAAAAAAAAAGAAAAAGAAAACACTATTAGCAAAGCATCTGTGCAAATGCCTCAGGACTCAGCTTTCCCAATATTTCTGGAGCCTAAAATTACAGAGATTCATTATTTGGAAAATGTTGACATTTAAGCTGTTTTCTGCAATGCTGATTTTGTCACAGATTCACTCAAAGCTGGCTTGAGGCAGGGGGTACAGCAGGTACCAGGTAAACAGCAGATCGCCTGCCCTGGTAGCACAGACTTTTTATTCTGCTGCTGCTGCTCCCAGGGGAGAAAGGGGGAAAGTTGCAGGGGATAGCTGCTTCTTCTGAATGCAGTGTCAGGACCCCAGCCTCCCAGAACTTACTTCTCCTTTTGCAGTGACCTCAGGAAGCATAAATTTTGCACCCCAAGGTTTTTCTAGAGCTGTGCAGCTCAGTTTAACTCTCTAATCCTGCCCCTTAATCCCAGTAAGAGGTCCCTGTCCCTTTACCCTTGACGGCAAAGGTGAGCTCAGTCTGCTATTTAAGAGAAGATCTTGGAGAGAGGGATAAGGAAAAGATGAAAAGCCCTATTTTTTTCTCTCTGTGTAAGCAAATGAATGACAGGATGATGTGATTCGTCGGTCTTGACTTGGACTGGGAGTAAGAATGGGTGCTAGGGAATGCAGAGAAAGCATGAGGTTCAGGGATAGAGATTAGCTGGGAGGTAGCAGAGAAGGGTGATACAGTGATTCCTGACCTTACTAATGTCTCCTTTGACTCAGAGTCAGTACTCAACCACACTGACTTCTAACCCTTAAAACTTTCAGCTCAATTCAATGTTTCAGATTCCCCTCAAAAACCTCACTGGTCCCTCTCCTTCCTTTCCTCCTCCTCCTCCTACTGCTGTGCTCCCACCACAAATTTGAAATTAGCCCATGCAAGCTGAGAAAACTTGACCGGCTCTTCATTTGGGATGGGTTAGGTTTCTCCTTTTTTAATTCTTTTCTAAAGAATTTCAGATAAAGCTCATCTCAGATTAACTCTGCTTCCTGGTGCAAAAATAGAACCTGATGTTCGTACTATAAGCAGCTTTTCTTTTGTCATCCACAGTTGTTTAGGATGCATTGTAATGCAAACCTTGAAATTTTAATCCCCTCCATCTGAAAAGTCTGTGACACAAATGTTACTTCCCACCCTGTACCACATTTCACCTCCTAAAACAACCAATCCAAATCTGTAATTTAGAATCCTGAAGTTCCCAACTAAGTATTTGTTAGCATTAATTTTAAGATAAATGTAAAGGGTCCTTATGAGTATAAATCCTTGTACTCCTTGTTTCTTAGTATGTTTGGCATATTTGCTTTAATATTAACATATTTTCACATTTTCATCTTTGTTTTAGCCAATTTATCATGGGAATCTCAACATTACATCAATGTCTGTTCTAATTTGCAAGTGGTTATCAATTCAGTTATTCCTAATTTCTACTTCGATAGCTAACAGCAGGTCAGTAGCTCATTTATATGCTTTAAGAAAAAGAATTCTAGAAACAAAGGAAGACAAAGAAAATATGATTTTAAATCTTCAGATCAAGCAACTAGGACTTGTAAATTCTTATGAAAATGGTATTTTTTACTTGCAGAGTCTGTTTTTCCTTAGCCTTTGCATTGCAAAGCCTTCAACATCAGGGCAGAGTGAAAGTAAAATAGCAGTTGTTCTGATCTGGGAGCATTTAGACACACATCAACACATATGAATTATACTTTTGATTAATAATAATGCTATATATCACTAAATAATAACTTTCCATTAATGTTCAAACACTTTATAAATATTTCCTTTAAATAAGAATTTATGAAAATGTAGGACTATTTAGTTGGTTGAGTAGTTCTTTTATTTTAATATCAAGCCCCCTCCTCATGTTACAGGAGTTTTTTCTTTTTTTTCCTGTTTATTACTGAATAAAAATTTATGAATCCATTTCAGAAAAAATTCTTTTCTAAACTTTTTTTTTTTTACAACAGTTTTTTAAGCCAATCCAAGAAGTAGCAGTGTTCATTTTAAATCAACCAAGATTTCATATTACTTGTAGATCCCACAATTATGTTTTCTTTGGAACAGAAAGGGCTCCAGTTAACCATCCCATGAAAAATCTCCAAAGCCCTCTGGTCTTATTGAGATCATCAGTTAAAACAAACAGCAAACCATGTAGGCATCTGAAGCTGTCCCTACCTCTTAGCAGTGGGGAAGTAACGTGAGCAAGATGAACCATCCCAGGCACAGTAAGGGTCTCTTGCAAGGCAACACTCAGCACATGCTTTTCCATACACATCACAGCGGTGTAAAGGAAGCTGTGAAACCCCAGTGGCTGAGCCAATGTAGAGCTGTTGCTGTTACAGAAGTAAAAAAGTAAAATAAAATAAAAATGCAAATCACCATTTTTTTGCTACAAAAGCCTAAAACATACATTATAAAATAATGCGTTAGGGCCATTATTTATGCAATAAGGGATCATGATCCTGACGTACACTAAAGGAATGAGAAGACAATTGTCCTCTGATTAAGAAATCAAATAGGAACAACTCTGATTTTTGTGTGAAGCTCTCAGTGGTTTCTCTAAAAAGAGAAAAGAAAAATTTTTCTTTTTTTCTTTTTTTCCTTGTATTCAGATCCCCATGCTGGGATAGTGCGATAGTGCTAAAATCAGTGACAGAAAACAATGGAGAATATTACTGTGATTTTAGTTAAAAAGAAAAATGGCTTTGATTTCATTTTCTTATATATGATTTAGATTTGTGTATGTGTGGGGGGGAATCCTAAAGTAAATTATTTCTGACAGATGCTGAGATATTTCAGCTTGGAAGTGCTGCCATGCATGCACTTCTTTGCATGTCTGATAATTCTGATGTTTCATACTCTTTTCTGCAGGTCACACATTTTCTTTGAAACATATTTAGTGAGGAAGATGGCATACTTTATCTTGGATAAAAAACAGTGTTAAGCTGGACATGGAGTTCAAAGGCAGAGAGGAGCCATGAAGTAAAAAAGAGATACAAACAAAGTGAAGTACAGTTTTGTGCGGCATTGCAACAGAATGTCTTGTCTCTCTCAGTCTCTCTGATATCAAATTCATGTGGTCCATTAGGGAAGCTGGTCCCGAGAGAGACACGAAGAAACTGAACTACTGATCCCATATGAAAGTCCAAACAGAGATATTTCAGCTTAGCACTAATTCACAAAGAAAACAAGTATGAGTGTAGTAAACAAATACAGTTCCCTCTGAGATACTAAACAAGGGGAAAACAAAATAAATGGATATACAAAAATAAAATGGCATAATCCTGTTTTGAAAACACTGACATCTTACTATCAAAAGATTAAACTTTGTAACACAGCACCCATGGTGGAGCAATTAACACTTCTTTTTTTAAGGTCTCACTCTAAATGCATGCTTGTATTCATTTTTCTGTCTTAGAAAATATAAGGCTGGTGTGAAAAATAGGTTTTCAAGAAATATTATCAAAATACTTCATCTCCTGCATTGTGATGTCCCAGAGGTACCACTTCCAGGAAATTCAGGGATAGAAGGTGACTGAAATTACATATCTAGTGGAAACGATGAGCACTGAATATCAGGAGAAAGAAAAAACAAAAGCACTTAGAAAAGGTGTTAGCTTCCTTGAGAGACAGCTTGGCAGTTTTTACAGACATATTAACTATAACAGAAACATCCCATGCCTTCATGTAAACATCAGTAGTTTTTAAAGGAAAATATGACAAGGAAAAATACCCAAAAGAAAATTCACTGGTAAATTGAAAACTAAGCCCCATCTAAGCAGCTGCTTCCATCTATTACAGTGCCGTAGCTGGGCTGTAAAACCACATTCTTCTGGGCAACAATCTCTGACCACACAGAGCTCTCCACAAAGTTTTCAGTGTACATAACAGTCCCCAGCTAGTGTTGTATTCTTGAGGAGCAGATGACAGACAACAGACATGATGGGCTGATTCTCTCTAACTTAAGTCACTTAATGAAGTTCCCAGCTTAGGGGTACATTCTGCAGTAAAAAGAGCAGCAATTCATATCATTGGTGACCTAATCATTTCTCAAGGGATGTTTTTTCTCTTTACTGATTATAGAGGCAGCATAGGTCACATTGGAGCTTCACATAAGTATCTTAAATGTCCAGATGGTATTGATCTGGGTCCTATGTAATTGGGGCATTAATATATGTGTGCATGTGTATGCATGTGTGTGCAGCAATGTGTGGTGCAGCCAATATAAAAATGAACCCAGAGAATGCACATGGGAAAATAAAGAAGTATGGTGTAATGGTTTCCTACACACCCTTGTAACTAATTTCATTTGTCAAAAAGCCCTCCTTGATTTCTAATAAATGTCTTTAGAATTAGAGAATGACCAGAAACATATAAGGAAAAAAAACTAGGCCAAAATAGGGTTACCTAAAGTCTGTACATATTGTAGGTAAGTTTATAAAGTTCAGTCACTGAACTATAGCTATAGCATATGTTTTAGCTGCTGCACGGCCTGAAGGCTGCTGCCCTTCTTGCTGCTCTTCTGATCATAGTTTTAGACTGCAGCTGGTGATCATTATTCTGGATACTAATAATATATAAATCTGGGCATTATGAAATGCAGAAAGTAGTAATAGAGCGATTTGCATCGATGGTCTGACCTTACTTTGCCATACACAGACAAACTGCCTTTTGGGCAAAGAGTCTCTCCCAAGAGATTTTTAATTTAATAAATCAGCTGATTATCAGATCAAACTAGAAAAAAGGAAAAAAAAAAGTGGTCCTCTGAAAATCCTTGCAGAAGTATCAGAACTCCAGAAAAGTTGGGGAGACTAACATTTTAAGCAATCCAGTGATTTCTCTGCGCCACTGTGCTGCCCCAAATACAGTCCTTCCCTAGCATTTGGAGAAAGAGATAGCCAAGAATTCTCCATTTGCAATT
>VXAL01011451.1:47709-59311 GCA_013399475.1 Chauna torquata | reverse complement strand
AAAAAAAAGGAATGTTATAAAGAAGAATTTAGGTAGAATTTTAAAAGGAGCTTTAGGGAGCGGGAGGCTCAAATCCCATTGAATTTCATTTCATGTCTTGAAAGGCAACTCTCTGATCCAGAAGAGTTCAGGGGATTGTTTAAGTAATAGATGCATTTTGGACCAGTCCTTCCCATATGCTCCCTATGGACTGAAATGGGGATCTCTGATTAAGATTTGGTACTTAGTAAAAGGTAGTAAGTATAAGTAGTCAGTAAGGTCTTTCTGAAAGTCTCTGCCTTGCCTTCAATTGAATATGTTATGGAGGAGAAAGAAAAGCTCTTCGCAGCAGTTAACTAGACAAGGAGATGGACTATATCAGCCAAGGTTCTCCCTGCTTTTTTTCCATCTTACCATAAATCCAATGGCTTTTTGAAGCAGAGAATCATAAACCTGACCCTGAGGAAAAGATGGGAATTTGCTCCACAAAAAATCACCTTTGATTGGAAGCCAGACCTTTTTGGACTACTTCCACATTTTTGACTCAAGAGGAAAATTATGGAGTCCCACCAGACAGACTCAGGGCCAAGTGCAGTCTTGGGCTCACTGGAAGCCTGGCTCCCACAGAACTGTGAATTTAAGTGGCTGCAGGGTATTACAGTGACTCTAGGATGCTGTCTTCTCAAAGTCTGTGTCTAAGGCTAACTATGCATAAGTTGTTCAAGTAATAACATTGCTTCTATGACAGGAAGCCCCTAAGAAACCAATTGTTGCAGACTGGGGGAGTGTACTTGGGCAACTTTGCCTACTTAAACTAGATATAGATATATAGATCTACAGATAGATAAACTCTAAATAAGTACACAAATAAATATTCTGCAAATACCAGCACCTTGTTCATGCTGGTATGAACTTAGGAGGAATACATAGCTTCAGTGAGAAAATGTAAACACTATCCCTGTGAGTTAAAGATAGCAGAACTGAGAAGGGCTGTATAAAGAATTAGTCTAAATTTGCACATAAAGGCTGAAAGTCATTCTCTCAAGGGCCAGATTTATACTTATATAGAAAGGCGTGGAAGCCTTAGAGTTTTACTTCAATCTTTAGCTAAATTCTACTCCTGAAGAATTTGTAGATTTTGGTCTTTAAGAACAAGGATCAGGTGTAACATATCATATTGGTGTGATAGCAGAAGAGGTAGCTCCGAACATCTAGTGTAGTAAAAAATTCAAAAATAAGAAGAAACTCCATATATCATGTTTTTATAGTGAGATAAAAGAATTGTTAATGGAGAAAATAAAATAAAGTGATGTATTTAAAAGTATTCAACAGGACATGCTGGTTTTACTGTTTTTGCATTTCATGCTCCTGCTTTCTACAACGCATAGAGTTATCACTCTGTTTATACGAAAAATACCCTGCTTATCAGAACACGAGTAAAGTATTTGAATTTTAAAACTACAGTATTTTGAAATCCTAAATATAAAATGGAAACATGTTGCCAAATACTTATTTGATACAGAGACACATTGCCAAAAGCTTGTCATACTGTATCATGATTCTGTCATTTTTAGCCTGAGGCGGGTTGATTTTTTCATGAGCTTAACTTTGCCTGATTAACTTGTGTTTTATGTTCTTTTTTAGCTTTAGACAATTTTAGTAGTGTACATTTGTTTTCAAAAGACTCAGGAAAAATCATAATCTCTCCTGAATAACTAAAGATGCTTTGAAGAAGAGATTGTACTTAAATGCTTGTCCCATATCAAATATGATTGGCTGCTTTAAGGGAATGTACTTATAAAAATAATCCAAAGCAGAGCATTTTGGTATGAAGTGAACATATATACAACTTGACAGGTTTGTTTTTAAATATCTCAGTATTCAATAGTCCTTTTTTTTCCAATAGTTTTTTTTTCCTGCCATTTTTGTTGTTTTAGGTGATAAACTATGTCAGAAAAGTGGCCCCAAACAAAATGTTTTCTGTCAAATACATGAATGTTTTCAGACAACTTTCCTCAATACCGTGAATTCCAAGTTAAATATGCAGCATTGCAAACAGAATATTGGGATCTGTCCATTATAGAATGAATTCAACTTCTATTCAATAATGTAGAGAGAGATGTAAATTAATTAACTAAATCTTATTTAGAATATGTACAACTTTTAGTGCATCTAATCCTGCAAGTAATACCAAATCTCCTTTTTACTGACAATGACATTCATGGAAAAATTAATGAGCATGAACAAGTTGCTGGTACTTACAGAATATTTATTTGTGTACTTATTTATTTTGAACAGAAGAGATACATATCTAGTTTAAGCAGGCAAAGTTGCCCAAGTATACTCGCCCAGTCTGAAGCTATCAGCGTCTTAAGGACTTCCTGACACAGAAGCAACATGGTTATGTTCAATGCTGCTTGGTACATTCTCTTGTCAGTGGTTCTAATACCTTTTTGCAGCCACCAAAGTATTTGTAAAACTGTATGCCATGGTCAGTGCCATAGAGCATGTTATGTCAAAAGGTGTCTTCTTTTGCTTGTTTTACATAGCTGTTTGATTAGCACTTGGGGAGAAGAAGAAGCATGCAACTTGTGATTTTACCATGCTGCATTGTATAGTCCTTAGCATTGTGTCCCTGCCTGTTTGTAGACTGCACCATTTTACAGACTGAAAAGTCTTCCTTTCTTTAGTGTTTCCTCACAGAGAAAACTTCTGCACTTTGTTCATTCTAGTGCTTATTCTGTGCTTATTCATATTCCACTACCTCTTTTCAGGTTGGACCAGAAGTAGTTCTGGTAATAATCTCTTCTGGTGATACTTTCCTCCAAACTTCCATGCCTAACCAGAGTGAGGGATCTCTGTCATGTGAACTAAATTTCCATTTATAGAGAAAACGTTGGTAGAATTTGCTTAGAATTTGCTACTACTGCTACAGAGAGTAGAACTAGTCCCATTAAACCAAGGGACCAAGTTTGGGCGCTCCTTTAGAACAGTTTCTCTGTCGTGAGAACATTCAATAGCGTGGAATTTTTTCTTGAGAGCCTCCAGACAGCTGGTTAGTTTGTGTTTAGTTTCCACCTTACCAGTAAGTACCACAAACTAGGTTTTTCCTTTCGCCTTTGCATGTCACATTTTCCTGAGAAACTACTGATGTTTACGTAAAGGGATGGGGTGCTGCTGCTGTAATTAATATGTCTCTACTGACTGCCAAGTTACTGTCTCTAAAAGACAGAGGCCAATAAATATTTAAAAGTGATTTAAAGTTTGTGCATATAGTACCTGTTTTGTGGAAATCTTCATTGCTGAAATAACAGTGGGTTCCTAGGGGGAAAAAAAAAGGGTTAAAATATAATATGAGCTCTGTAAATACAGAAGTTCTGCTTTATTTGCCTAACTTAGAAAACCTGAAATTAAACTAGACATTCCTAAGTAATGGTGCTTTTTGTTGTCTTTTGCAGTGGAATATTTTCTAGTTATAAGTGAATTAGAATGTATGTACATGTCCACGTACATCTTTGATTGTTACGTTGATTGTAGACATATCATTTCACATGACTCTTACAGTTTCAAAGTGATTACTTTTTTACTAGTTTCATATTTTGAAATTAAATTCTGTTGTTAATATTAAAGCTCCATTTAAAGAACCTCCCAGAAAATATGAAAATAATGTCTGCAACAAAATATGTAGATACTACATATGAAATATTATAACACTGAAATAATACTCTTTAACCATGTAAAGGTGAAAAAAACATTCCTGCAAAATCTTTATTGTAGGAACAAGCCATAATCACAAGCATAATCTAGTTGACTGTGCAGCACTGTTCACACATAAAAAAAGTTATTCATATTTGCAGAATTCAGAATGAAAACAGGCAAGCGGTGGTTTTTTTTTTTTTTTTTTTCCTTCCATGCTGGAATATCCATTATTTAATCAACCAAATGGGTGGCTGGGAAATTTACTCCTCTCCTAGCTGTGTCTACTCTTAATTACACTTATCTGTATCAAGCAGATGCCAAACCAATATCTACTTTCTTACATAAGAGACTGTAGTAAATATTTAATAGATTAAGATTTAGAGCTGATTAAGAGTATATTATTTACATGTTTTAGGCCCAGCTGCTTGAATGGATTTACTCCTGAGAGTAAAAGTGGTTACAAAGTCTGCAAGTCAGTGCTGTATGAACTTTATTCCATCTAAAAATTTACTATTGATCTCAAGCATCATGCTTTTGGTTACGTAAATTAATAAAGTTCTTATTAAGCTTTCACACTTGTGTGGCTTTCAACTTGCTTATCCTGAGAGAAATTGATGTGGGTCAGTGGATGTTAAGCATGAGGATCTGTCTTTCCAAATGGGTTAATAGACATTATATTAGAAAGCATCAATTAAGTGTAACATTTGAATGAAAATTGAACCCATTGCTGTGTTTGCTCAGCTGTTCAGAGAAATATTGCACAAATGGGGTTAAAAGAGGCATTTGTTATCAATGTAACAGATATGGAAGACTTTCAGTTCGGTGGAATTATAAATGAAAAGCATTGTATTCAGTACATTGCAGTTTAAGTAATGAAATACATTCTTTTTGATGCACATCGTCTCTTTTATAACTAAAGAAAACTTACATTTGGTTAAGGTACATCTAAAATCTATTGCAAATTCCCTATTGAAAGATCCATATCTTATGCACACAAATTCTGCTTATTGCACTGAAGTACGTTAATGCTGTCTTTAAGGCTTAAATGTATGCTAGAGGAGATAATTGAGCTTTCAAGTAAATCTGAACACCAAAATCTTTTTGTGTGATGAATAAATACACATGTAAAGTAAAATACCAAATTTGAAATTTTCCATTATCCATACTACTTCTGTAAAGTCTTTTTGAAATAAAACTTTCATTCCATTTATCTCCTTTCCTTCACTTTTACATTTCTCTGATCTCCTTTAGCTTGGCATTTCCATTTGAATTAGGGAAGAGACTCATAATATTATCAACAATTGCCAAATTACCCTGTATTGATATAATGACTTTTTCATGTTTAAGAAAGAAAAAAGCTGGGAGCCATAAACTACTTGTTTCATTTTCTCCTTTTATTTTCTACTTTATTTTTTTCTGTTAAAAACAAAACAAAACAACAGAAAAAAAAACAGAAAAAAAACCAAAAAGAAATCTGCTCTCAAAAAAACCCCCTAGATCTTAGAAACAAAGATACCCATTTTTCAGGGTTCAGAACAGTAGTCTCTGTCAGAATGCTACTAGTAAAGGCCAATACAACAACAACTATATATACTGAAAATAATAACAAAAAGATATATAAGCTCTGTTTATGTATGCTGTGTCTATTCAGAAGCCAAAGATAAAGTGAAGTTATGGCAACTGAGTGTGATGGGAACATGGTGGCCGGGCCCCTGTGGCAGGTTCTGAGCAAGCCCATGGCAGAACATCTTTAGTGACACCACACAACATGGGGCTCATCCACCACACACACATCATCTTCACGCCATCAGATCCACTTGGTGCTCCTGGCAAGGTATCAGCCCCTCAAAAGCCTGAGACATGTTAAACAGTGCCATAAAACAGTACTGACAAAAAATAAATGATTCGTTGTTGTGTACAAAACATGAGACAGCCCTGGAATCTGTCTGGAAAGTGTTTGAAAGGTTTACTTGGCCTCGACTTGTGGGAGTGTCTACAGGATGCCATATTTTTTATGTTGCTCAGACAGAAAAACTAGAAGAGATTGATTTTCATGAAAAAGTGTTAACAATTAGGGAGTGTTTACGGTGTCTTGTGTCAAACCCTGAAAATGAGGCTCTCAAGTCACCTTTGAAAATATGAACACTTTCTTTGTTTCTGAGATTATTAAGCATAAAAAAAAAACTATGCAGATCAATGTTTTTCCTAAGGCATCTTCCTAGAGTTATGTTATGCGATAAACTAAACAGTGTTAAAAGTTTTTGCATCTGTATAATTCTTGTATTGTATATCTCTGTGGGAGAAAAAAGACAAACATTATTGTCAGACTTACACATATATATACCTACATAACTACAGCATGTAATGTCTCTGAGATTCACAGATACTCATGTACTTTTTAAACCATAAAACAAGAGACTAGAGTACCATTTTTTCTTTTTATCATTAACCTCTAGCTAGCACTGAAAGTTTCAAGGTTTATTTTGACTGGTGTCTGGGTTTGTAAATGACAAGCTAATTAGAGGGGTATGCCAGGCTATTCCTTGGCTAGATTGCATGAAGTTCAGTTTGCAGCTGTCCACAGAGAAATCTACAACCTGACACTTGAAATTTAGCTGCACTTACCCGAAAGACTGTCATTTCTTCCAGCAAGACTTCCTCTAATTCATTCCAAGTCTCCTTAGGAATTGAAACCACTTTAAGAACCGTTCCAATATCTTGAAAAGGAAAAAAAATAAATGTTTTCAGGTGCTTAAGATACATACTTCTGTAGCAGCCAGAGGTTCATGTATGTAATTACTTCACATATAAAGATTGTGAAGTTATATATCACTGCACACTTGTTTCAATAGTATTTCTCTTCTTGTTGCTTTTGTTGAATTTTGATATTTAAAAAAATTCAGTGAAATACCCCTTTAGCCATTAAAGAATGAGCAGGACTGAAATACTATTTAAATGACAGTATAAAATAACAGATGTTTCTAGTCACTTAACTGAGGAAGGAAATGCACTAAATTTACCCAGCCATGTTTTATTGTCCATTTTGAAGTATGATGTTTTTCATTCTTAAAATATATATATGAAGATGCTGTCAGAAGGCTCAGTATGGATATAAAAACATCTGGACAAATGTACAAATGTTAAAGAGATGAAGCTGTTAGATCTCTTAAGTACATGTGATCTTCCCTGTGTCAAACAAAGCACCTAAGACGCATAAGCCCCTTAAGGCATCTATATTTCTCTGTGTATTAGATACTAGTAGTCTTCACTGAGGAGTAAAAAGCAATTCAGCTTGTATCTTCCGTTTTAGAAATTGGTGTGTACCAGTATTTTAGCACTATATACATTTACATTCTTGGGAGTTTTGCAATTGCCTTTAACGTGGACAAGGCCAAGACTTGAAATTCCAGAGCTACAGCCTCTGGTTTTGTGAATATGGTTTGTGACTTAAGGCCATCTCTGTTTTACAGCTTCTGCATCTGTGATTTGTTTGTTTAACCAGCCAAGTGTAGTACCATGTAAATATAGGAATAACAATTACATCCCGAAGGACATTTCATGTTGTGTATTCTATATCATTAATAGTTTAAGAAAATATAAGACATTTTAAAATGTATAAAATTGTCAAAGTAACAGAACTATAAAGAACAGCATTCTCAAAACAAGCATTAAAATACAAATACACAAAGTTAAAACATTTTATATATCTGTGTATCAGTTGAAACTTCTAATGAAAAAGATGACAACTCATCATTTCTAAACTGAAAAATACACGTAAAACTGAAACAGATTAAATGGTGTGAAAACACGATTTTTGTAAGTTGAGCATCTTAAAAGCAATTGATTTGGTGAGAAAATTCTGGTATTTCAACTTCTATGTATGAAATTTTGTATTTTTAGAAGTTTATTTTTTTCCACAAAATATCTACATCACTGTTTTCTTTCATTAGTCACAAATTAATAGTAAAAAACTTAAAAGAAAAAAAAAATCAGTTCTTTCAAAAAAAAAAAAAAACAAAACTTTTTATGTTGGAAGTGGTTTTCATTATGGTTACTGCTACAAATTGAGTATATTTAATTCAAGAAACAGTGAGAACACTACAGAACAAATGTAATATGAACCTTAAAACAAGAAGAAAAGTCCACATTTGTACAACAGATTAATGCAGAACAACAGATAATTTAACATTACTTATATTTATATTTAATATAATGGATGAGTTAATTTACTTGATTGTCTTTATAGTTTGATGACTGTGGTTTTGAGGAAAATACATTGTACTAGCTAAAAGAGATAACTGATCTAACAAATATAACTGTGCAGCAATTTGTCATGGTTGTATTCTGTGTTGGGCTATATCTGTCCTCAGTCATAGTCCATCAAATTCCATATCCCAGAAATATAGGGGTATTTTTAAAGAAACAGCACAACTGAAATTGTGGACCTGAGTGGTGCACTGAGTAGACATGAGTTCCCAGCAAAATGTTGTTTCAAAAAGAAGTCTGTGTTTTAAGTGAATTCTACAACAATTACTATCTCTGATGCCAGAGAAAGCCTCTGAGGTCAAAGATAATCACTGTGTTAATCACTATGGCGACTCTGGTCAGGCCACAGGTACTAAAGTGGAGCTTTATCTCAGTTCTAGATCAGGTTTTACAGAGTAGTGTTTCAAACAATTTCACACAAATGGAATCAGGCTTCTCTTTTAGGATCAATAGGTTCTGCTGAGTAAGATAAGATTACTGTTATTAATTTGCTTTACTGACAGATGTACCTTGACTGTGCCAAATGATCCCAAACATCAGAAACTCAGGATATTCAGTAAGTGCATATCTTAAATCCTGTTTTCTTCTGATATAATTTCAGGCATTCTGATATGATTTTATTTCCACTGTGAAACACACTGGTACAATCACAGTGGGAAAGAAGCTGCTTGGCTGAAGATTTCACCCACAGGAAAGGAAAATGTGACCACACTGGATGGCTATTAATTATGTTGCATTCAATTACCATCAGTTATTCAATGAAAAGAAAAGAAAAAAAGTATTTTCTCAACATACTGAAGTTCAGCAGCATGCAGGAATAATGTAGATTGCTGGAAAAGCAGTGGGAAAATACAGAGAAATGTATCTAATCTGATGGGACAGACCTGAACAGAAAAATCCAGTCATATCGCAGAGAGCTTAATTCTGGTTTTGTCATAGGTCAACTGGCAGGAAACTGCACTGTGGCTAGGGTCCCTAATCTGCTCCCTCGTTTATTATTTGCTTAGGGAAGATGTAATATAGACTGTGTATCTTTTTCTGGTTTCTTTTACTTTGACCAGCAGGCTCAGTACAGCTTCGTGGGAACTAGCCAGACAGGGCCTTAGTTCTTCCCCTTTTCTTTTTTCCCTGCATGGAAGATGCCCTTTCCTCAGACCAAGAACTACAATAAGGAGAATTTGCTCAGAGCAATATGGAGCACCTTTTAAGCCCTAGCTCCAAGCACGGGTGTTTTAATGCCTATTCTCGTCCCAGGAGACTGTAACCTCCTTCCGGAAAAAGAGCAATTTCTATTGAGAAAGGTCGTATTGCAAGTAATAACACTCTGCTCTCACAAAGCTGTGTTTTTGGTGCTGAAATCTCTTTTGGCAAGTGCAAGTAATAACCTTTCAATATTTTTCTTACAGTTTTTGGGCACAAAAACCAGCAGTACTGGATGGGATCCAGAAAACTCACCACACACCTGAATATTAGTGGTTTAAAGAACTGAGTGTAGGCTTCTTGAGGCTTCTTCAGAGGGAGACCTTGACTGACTGATTTAGATAAAAACCACCATACATAATGATAATTGTCTAAAAGTTATATCTCAGATTTATGCAAGTCTTCCTGTACTGCCTGGAAACAGACAAGAACTTCTGCATAACTGTTTGTCTTACTGTAATAAAGTCTCGAAGAAAGTTCCTCTCTCTGGAAGTACTTATCTCTTTCATGTGCAGAAACCAAGGCATCTTTCTTAAACCGAATGCCAAATCTTGGTGAGATAAATACCACCTCTCATGCTCCAGAGGTAGACATAAATCAGCTCCTTATGTTTGTTCAGTGTCTTACCCTGGATGCTGAAGGCTTGTTTCCTCCTGTCACAGCCAAGCGGAGTATTGCCATTAATATTTTTGTGGGCTGAATCAAGTCATAGAAGACTTGTTGAAAGGCACAAAACACTGCCAATTGTAGAGGGCATTAAACCATTTAGTGTGTGACGGAAAATATACATGTTGTGTAAAATCATATGAAACTACTTTTCAATGTTTTGTGCAAGAACATATTGTAACACTGATATCTAATAACTCAGTTCACAACTTTAAAGAGCTGGACTTCCTTATGCAGAGCTACGCTTCCTGCAGTAAATGTTCTGAATTGCTACACATGCAGTGTGTTTGGTACACAAAGCTTCATCAACTCTCAGTTTTCTCATAATGTATTTCAGGCTTCAACATGAAAGAGACCTTGAGATTTATTGTTTTGGAAATCTGACTCCAGGTCTAGAGTACCAGAACTGTATGCAAGTCAGAAGTTGGACTATTATAAAACAGAGAGACGGATATCTTTTAGTCCAAAGCTGAAAAGAAACAGTTGATTTTGGGATTGTTTTGGTTTGAATTCATGATGCCAATGTCTAATTATTAGCAATATGTTCAATAAAAGATTGAAATACTTTTATTCAAGATAACTGAAACACTAGCAAACTAATGGAAAGAAGAATCAGATCCACCAACTGCTAATCAGCATTGGTCTTCTGAAGCCAATGAACTAAAGAAAACGCATATCAGCTAATGTCTGGCCTCTGTTATTTCTTGTTATTACCTTTCTGGAAAAATTGTATTTTCTTAGCGCATATTTCCACTTTCGATGAAATGCCCAAGCTTTATCATTCTGCAATGCTTTGGAAAGGATACCATGTTTCTATTTGAATACCAGATCTTCTTAAAAAAAAAAAACTGTGCCAGATATCGGTAATATATGTGCATCTTCGGTAAAATGATGTACTCTTCTGGCTAAAGAACTGGACATCTTAAAGCAATACTTGAAATACTTGAAAGGTGCACAAGACATTTCCCACACCTGGAAACTTGCCTCATTCATGTTACTTCTTATGATGTGCTTCGAAATGGGTACCTCAAAAACTTCATTTTAATACTAAATTATAATTAATAAGGCAAGATATTTCTAATAAAATTTCCTAATAACAGTAGTTGAAAAGAGAGTGGTTTGATCTTACTCCAGCTGGCAAAGCTCCTTAAGAATTAAGCTATACAAGCCATGGCCTGAACTTGTAACAGTAAATGTATATAACAAAGGCCTCCCCACACACAGTTTTGAGTCTTGCCCCAGATTTTCATGGGTAATCACTGGAACATAACTCAGGGTTCTGTCTTTCAGAGTATGAAATTTTATCTGATCTATGCCTTTGTAACACCTGGAGGAACACAGTGTAGATTCAAGGCTTCTCACCTGTGCCAATGAACATCACATCGTATTGGCCATCTTCTGCATCTACTCGATCTACTACTATCTGTGTGAACTGGTAATCTACATCCGTTTTGATCATGATTGGACGGTTGTTGATAGGGAATACTGGGTTGTACATGGCTGGATGACTTCTTGCAAATGTTATAACTTCATCAGGAAGGTCCTTGGTGGAATCAAAGCCTCCAAATGTTTTACTGGGACACTAGAAATAAAAAAAGAAAGTATTTTGCATTTTAATACTGAAGAGTAGAAAGATATTAGAAATCCATTTCATCACAATCATACTAACTTCTTCAGTTTATAACTAAGTGTGACAAGGGATCTAATTGTTTCGTGACAGGCAGCAAAATTTAATTCTGCCACTAAAGATCTCTATTTTTTTTTTTTTTTCATTTTGGTTTTAAAACAATAT
>VXAL01011451.1:16309-40117 GCA_013399475.1 Chauna torquata | reverse complement strand
TATTTGGTCATTTATCAGTATGGATGGATGATTCAATCTGCAATCATTAAGAGTTCTGGATTGTAGTCCATTTCTATAGTTAAGTTAAACAGCTATTTTGTTGAATCTTCTCTTGCCTCTGTTTTAAGGGTTTTCTCTAATGCGGAAGTGGAAAANAAAAGGAATAAATATTATACCTTTGTGTATATCCTATAACTACCACTCTGTAAGATCTCTGCTTCACTACAAAGCCAGGGGTAACACTGGATAGTTTACAAGCAAAAAAATGCGGTTGCCAAAATCAGTCTCAGAGTGTCCTGCAAGCATATTCAATCTCACACATAGAAGTCATTATTTTACCTTACAGATCTGCCCTATTCTGGCATGAGTGGCTTTTCCAGTGTGCTCTCCATCAATTGCATTTTCACGGAAGAAGAAATAGATTTTGTCATCTTCTGGATTGTCACTTTCTGGTATCAGGTGAGCACTAATAAATCTGGGATCTGAGAAGACAATTTCATTGTGTGTGTGTGTTAGTATTCCATGAATTAGATCACTCGCCTTCCTTACATGAACTAATTGAGTTTGTTTCCCAGGAATCAATCTTTGCATCAAATAACAAATATATGCAAATTAGGTACATCATTACCTATAACATGTGACAGGTATTTATATTCCTCTTATCTCTAATACATAGTAATGGAAGCGACAGATATTTAATGAACAGACCTTAATCTTATCATTGGAGCAATTAAACATTCATGGAATCTCCTTACAAATTGCGTTATAGTGTGGCTTCCTAATTACATATATATATTGATATTTTTGTTGTTTCTTTGGATGTTTTGACTTTTGATCAACAAGCTTTCTGTATGTCTCTCATAAAATAGGAGAAATATTGAGACAAGTGTAATATTCCTGACTTAAGCAACAATGAAGAATATATAAAGAACGCATTTTATATCAAGAAAAGTATTAATGTCTTATTGTCAAAAAATTTGGTTAAAAACAGAGTGTTGTTCAATCTTGTCTACTTCCAAACTATGATCTCCCAAAACCCAACATTTTTTCCTTGTTTTCAGGAGAAATATATTTCTATTCAAGTTATTAAAATACTATGTTGTTATTTTTTTTAAGATTTTTTTTCTTAGAAAACCTTTCTTTCTTGACGATTACAGTGACAGAGTTATTTGCTGATAAAGAAGTTACATCAACAAATGAAAATATGCAAGATAGAATCTATAAAAAAAAAAAAAGAGTAAGAATTTTTGGGACAAAAGTTTATAGAAATAAAAGTAAATTCATACCAGTGGTGAATCTAGCTCATCATTGTATTTTACAGAGAGACTTCATCTGGTATCTTTCACTATATTTGGAAAAAGAAGGCATATCCAACAGACTTACCAATCTGTTTTATAACCATTTTACATCCTACTGGGATAATTAACTGTGAACTATATTTAAATACTCAAAGAGTCCTGTTCCTATGTGAAATTATAAGCTATTTTAGTGTCATGCGTTAACATCTTTTCAGTGTATGTTTATTGCCATATAGTCATGGAAATAATGAACTGTTATTTTGTTTTGCCAGTTTGCACTAGCTGTGCTGTGAAACCCATTGCCTTATTAAGAATCACAGTGTTTATAAGCAACATTTTTGATATATTTATGTGTGTATGTGTTTAGATGTGTCTATTATATGAACACATACTGCATCATATTTTTGTGTATGTATATTTATGTATTATACAGGAATGGACATACTAGCTTAGACCAAGGTTTACTTATACCAATACACAGACTCCAGCATCATCCAAAAGTAAGTATCTGGGACAAAGTAAGTCCCCAGAATAATACTTCCCCGGAATAATCTCCCTGCCTCCAACTATTTTCAGTGTATCTGATTCCCCGACCTTGGCTGCTTTTTATGCGTTTATTAACTCTTAACAGATTTTTCATCCAAATTCTTCTTGAACCCATGCAAAAATCCAACATTCACAGTGTCCTTTTGCAATTTGTTACTATGTATACAATCTAACAAACTAAAAGCTACTTCTGATTTTGTGTTTTGAAGATGGATCTTACTAACTTCATTTGGCTTCTCTCAATTCATACAATGGAAATACCTACAGTGTTCAAGATGTGGATGAATTGTGCTCTTATACAGATGATCTTATACAATGCTCTTTGTTGAATTCCCTGTTCTTTTTCTATTAATTCCCATCATTTAGTATGGATTTGACTGTTTCTAAGCAGTAAGCTAAAATTTTTGTAGAACTTTATGTTCCATAACCTCAGAATCTCGCTCTTCATTGGTAGTGCTCAGTTCGCAACCCATCATTTTATATGTGAAGATAGGCCTGTTTTCCTCATGGCCTTCCCCATGGTTTTTCACTACATCATTCATCAAGAATAATTAAATTTGTCATTTTATTGCTTAGCCACCCAGTTGCATAAGATCCTTTTGTAATTTGTCACAGTCTTCCATTGTCCCACTGTGCTGAATAAGTCAGTATTGTGCAAAAACTTTCTCATCTTGCTGCTCGACCTCTTTTTCAGTTTTTTTATGAACACCTTGAAGAACACAAGCCACAGAACAGATCTCTGTGGAACTGTGTTTATTACCTATTCTCTGTTAAAATAAATCTTTTTAAGACAACGGAAAACATCAAAAATCTGTAAGCAGCTTAAGCTCTCCACCCCTAAAACAGGAACTCAAGCTACAAAATACCCTTCCTTTTTTTCTAGCCTGCATTTAGACACTGGTCTGGGCTACTGGATCTGAAGAACTTCTGGTCTGAACACATACAGTTGTTTTTACAATCTTAAGGTCTTAATGAAAGGAGTAGAAAACCATTCAACCAAAACCTAAATACTTTCCCAAATGGTTAAATGATTTGTCTCCAGTGCAATGGGTTTTGTAAATCACAAGATATCAAATTCTAACATAAATTGCTATATTATCAGGTATCAAAATTCTAACTTTACTCTGGCTTGTGACGAGCCCGTGGGGAATCCCATTCAAGTCAATAATATTGCTGATATAGTAAGGGTTATATAAACTTGCTCTAGGTTAGCATATTGTTATTCTTTTCTTTCTGTCCCTTAATTTTGCAAGTGAACCTAGAACAGTAAGAGAGCCTAGTATGAGAACAGGATTGATACAGGAATTACAGAAAAATAGTTTAAGAGATTGAAAATATGTATTTCAAATAACTCTAGCAGAGTGGTAGCAGAGGAGAGGGGTGTGAAGAAGGCACATATAACTAAGGTCATAGCCAAAGCACATGTGAATACATTTTTTACACATTTCTTAGAAGTGCTCATCTGGGAGGAATTCAGATTTTCAGTTAGTGATTAGTAATCCTAATTACATCCCTGAAAATAGAATGCTCATACAACCTGATATTATCACATATCTATTGTACATACTGGAACAGTTTCTGTTGAATGACACTTGCGTTTCTTACTGAGCAAATCTCAGGTTGTTTTGCCACCTGGTTAAATCAATATGTTTTTGTCAATAAAAGAGTGGTTCTTCATGTTATACGGCCCTTTTTTTCCCTTTTCCATATAACATGTCTTGTGTCTATGTAATGAAGCAAATAAAGGGAGAACAGGCTACGTGTGTTCTCTTGCACATAGAAATAGTTTCATTTATGTTCAGAATGAACATAATGACCATATAAGCAATGTCGTGATTATGTGTGTGTGTATGTGCATGTATGTCTGGATAGAGGAAGAGAAACGCGGTTGATAATTTAGTGGGTTATACAGCTAAGAAGTGTGGGGTGGTGTAAGCTAGTGATCTGTAGTGTGTTCTTTATTGTTTCATTAGCTGAGGAGCTGTTTGACCTGCCTGAGGCTTGATGCACACTGGCATTTAACTCCAGGTCTTCAGACTGTGCTTACAACTAACTGTTTAGGGTCACGATGAATCAATCAGCCGGATGACCAGCAGTCACGCAACATAGTGCTCTCCATGGANGAATAAGAAGGAAAGAGAGGGAAGAAAAGAGAGGAGAGAAAGAGAGAAAGAGAGAGAGAGAGAGAGAGAGAGAGAGAGAGTGTCTGTGTATGTCTGTGTGTGTCTGTGTGTGTCTGTGTGTGTGTTTGTTCAAGTATTGAGACTGCTTGTCCCTACCTTGCAAAATTAAACAGGTTCAGTATCAGGAGCTCCCCATGGGAAGTTTAAAATATTTCAGTCAGGGTTGACCTATTTCGTACATTCAATACAGCCACATAAGAAGAGCTGGAAAGAACTTCAAGCCAGTTTTATTGAATGGAAAGTGGGACTTTGATCCAAAACCACTGGTGGCAATTGTAAATGTCGGTGCACTGCAGGTGTCCTGCATAGACAGGATGACTTCAAATTTCTGTATATGAATTATAGGGTATTCTGAGACCCTAAAACTGTCTCCAATCAGTGAAACACTCAGAAAAGCCACTGCAATAATTCAACATGTTCTTGCTTAAAACAATTCTGCTATTGGCTAGAAGTCCAGAAAGCATGTTTTGTAAAAATGGATTTAAGAAATAATTTGACGGCAAATAATTTGCAATGATTCATTGCTTTAAAAAAAAACACATAACCGTACTATGTGGAAGAATACTTTAAAAAATAGCATACATCAGACAAACATGTCTGAAACATGTTTAAGCATGATCAAAGGAGAAGCAAAGCCACAACATAAACATGATCAAAATAAAATTACAGCTAAAAACACTTCTCTGATCTTGCAGCCAATGTGAACAAGCTAAAAATAAAATGTTAGATTTTGTTTTAAAGCAATCAGCATCAAGAAACAAATTATTAAAGCACACACCTTTTTCAGCCTCCTTTTTCCAATTGTCCTGACTGTGGGGCTATTTCTTAGCTCTCACATGACACCTTTCTAGCGCCACTTTTTCTGTGCCCTTCTGCAATTACCAGTTCTGCAGACATTTCATTGGCAGCAGCCCATTAAACTGTCCTTCATGAGAAATCTGGCTCTTTATGAAAACGACACCTTGGTCCAGCTGCCTCTATGATTTATATGCCATTGTTTGCTTAGTTAAGTAATGGAAGCATGTTTTGCTTGTCTCAGCACTTTGGGTTCAGAAAATGCTAAGGAAAATCGATCTGCATTGTTCTTTTACAAATGTTACTCTTTAGCAGCAACAACCGCACACACACACACGCACACACACTAGGAAGAAAAAATAAAAATCAGAAATTGGATTTCTATCAGAATTGTATTAACATTTTAATGAAGACGTATAAACTTGAAGGTATAGAAACTACTTTTAGCTGTCAAGACTGAGCCAGCTGAGGGAACAGAAGCTAGGGTCATCTCTTCATCATTTGACAGGAGCAAAAGGGCAGCTCTCTCAGGAAAAGTTTTGTAAAAAGTTTGAACTGGATGCCATTGTTATTGTATAGTTATGGTCAAAATGACTAATTTACCAGTTTGCAGCAAGAAACTAGGGGAATTTTACGCTCAGTAAAACTGAAATTGCTGTTGTTTAATGAAAATTACTGGAGGATGACTAGATGACTAGGACCCTGAGGAGAGGAACAAGACTAGGGAATCTGAAATTAAAAATTTAACAAAAACAGAAATAGACTGCTACTCAGAACTTCATAAATATGTACAGTGCCTCTCCACTGAGACCCAGCAAAGTCAGAAAAGCAAGTTCTGTCCTCAGAAAATCTGATCTTGAAATCAGAGCAAGCTCCACTACCTCTACTAGGAGAGGAGGACTTACAGCAACAACCACAAATGCGCTTAGCAGAACCACTTGGTAAGGTCACCAGAGGACAAAGCTTTTAAAATATGTTGACGAGAGAACTAAGTCATTTTGTGGTTTTAGTCACTCAACTATAGTTTACAAAACACCAAAGCTTTCAATGGTCTTCTTCCAAAGTCTGCTCATTTTAATTCTTCCACTTTTACATATCTCTTGTAAGCAATGAGTCAGGCAATCACAGCAGAGGTCTCCTAGATTCACTGTTTAGAATGAAGCTCTTCAACAACACTGCTGGTTTCAGACTACATCCTCAAGATGTGAATACTCTTTGCACACGGGATAACTTGAGGCTATTATGGAACTAAGAGGAGGGTTTTTTGGTAACCTGCATTCAGATGCTGACACAGAAGGTAGCAGCAGAGAGAGACCACAGAAACGTGATTTAAATATACAGTTTACAAAGCCATGGGTAGGCAGAGGTGGGTGTGTGGCACACAGACCATCCCTGACTGAGACGTTAGCAGCTATCACGGGGTAAAAAAGCACTATGGTCACTCATTGACGTTACAATGGAAATTCTCAGAAAGAGTTTTAAAGGTTGGCAACATTCATCAAGTGGTACTTTTGTCTTTGAATCAAACCAGACTGATACTGAGGAACCATGGTCAAATACTATTAGCTATGATAGTTTCTGATGTCCTCCTTCTTAGAAGTCATATCCATTTTTATTTTTATTTTTTTCATAGACTAGTGAAAGTAAATTTGGTGACACAGTTGGATTATCATATGGGCTAATAGGTTAAAGGTTTAGCTAAGACTTCTTGTAATTTTAATTCCATACATATTCTTTTTTTCTGATTCAAAACTCTTTGCAGAATTAAAAAAAAAAATCTTCTTTGCACAGTCTGACTGTTCTCTTTCAGTGGAGACCTGTGAGAATTTTATTCTGACATAAGAAGATTACAGATTTTTAAGGATGAAAGGTATTAAAATAACATTAACATATAATTCTTCCATCATTTAAATGCATGGACTCAGCAGCAGCATAACAAACAAAAAAGCACGTAAAAAAAAAATATATATACACAATGCTTTTACTCGTGTAAATCCTTCCACATCTTAGTGATACCGTTACATACACAGCACCGGGAATCTGGTCTTTGTGGCTTTTCAGTGCTTTGACTGTGTCACCGTCGCTACAGTGTCAAGTGACTTC
Organism: Chauna torquata; assembly: GCA_013399475.1. NCBI lineage: Eukaryota > Metazoa > Chordata > Aves > Anseriformes > Anhimidae > Chauna > Chauna torquata. Next base: position 33,192 of record VXAL01011451.1, on the reverse strand, counting down.
AAGGAGAGCATAACTTTAATTTACGGTACTTAGCACCTCTAAGTTGTGTAAAGGAGCCCCTGAGTACCAGCTAAGGCTTAAATCTCCAGGCAGTGCCACTGTATTGGGTTTAAGTGGTAAAGGTTTGGTAGCAGGGGGGCCACAGGGGTGGCTTCTTTGAGAAGATTCCAGAAGCTGCCCCATGTCAGATAAGAGCCAGCTCCAGCCGGCTCCAAAAGGGACGCACCGCTGGCCAGACCTGAACCAATGAGCAATGTTGTTTGCGCCTCTGTGAGAGCAGATTTAAGAAAGGGAAAAAACTGCTGCGCAACAGCAGCTGGGAGTGAGGAGCAGCCCTGCAGACACCAAGGTCAGCGCAGAAGGAGGGCAGGAGGTGCTCCAGGCGCCAGAGCAGAAGTTCCCCTGCAGCCCGTGGTGAGGACCCTTGTGGAGCAGGCTGTCCCCCTGCAGCCCATGGTGTACCACGGCGGAGCAGATCTCCACGCTGCAGCCCGTGGAGGAGCCCACGGTGGAGCAGGTGGATCTGGCCTGAAGGAGGCTGCAGCCCATGGAGAGCCCCCGCAGGAGCAGGCTCCGGGCCGGACCTGTAGCCCGTGGAGAGGAGCCCACGCAGGAGCAGGTGATCCGGTGGGAGCTGCCACCCGTGGGGGACCCATGCTGGAGCAGTTTGCTCCTGAAGGATGGACCCCGTGGTACGGACCCATATTGGAGCAGCTCTTGAAGAGCTGCAGCCTGTGGGAAGCCCACGCAGGACCCGTTCGGGAAGGACGGCATCCCGTGGGAGGGACCCCACGTTGGAGCAGGGGAACAGAGAGCGACCATGAAGGAGCGGCAGAGACACAGCGATATGGGCTGACCGCAGCCCCCATTCCCCGTTCCCCTGCGCCGCTCGGGGAGGTAGAAGAGGGTGGATGGGGGGAAGGTGTTTTTAGTTTGCTTTTAGTTTCTCACTGCTCTAGTTTGCTAGTTATAGTAATAAATTATACTAATCTCCCTATGTTGAGTCTGTTTTGCCCGTGACGATAATTAGTGAGTAACCTGCTTGTCCTTATCTCAACCCTTAAGCCCTGGTCCATCCTATTTTCTCCCCGTTTCTTTGAGGAGGGGGAGTGAGCGAGCGGTTGTGGTGGAGGTCGCCTGTTTAGCTGGGTAAAACCACTACAGCCACTTTCCCCCATTCCTTTTCTGCCGCGAAGGTATAATTCAGTATGAATATTTCTTGTAACATTTTAGCTTACACAGGAAGGAGAAAGAAGAAAATGTTGATCTCTAATGCAATTACCAGTTTCTGAAATCTTTGTTCTAAAGAGACAACAATAGTTTTTACTACTTGAAATATCTAATTATATGGCAAAGAGAAGTGAATGCAAAAGTTCAATAAAATTATAGCTTAATTCTCAAATAAGATTTCTCACAAAACAATGTTTATTATCTACCCACCCTATTTAATTTAAAAGAGGTGATTATTGTCTCTTTATAGAACAGCAACCAAAATTAACACCTCTTTTCAATTGCTGACTATGTTTTGAGGTGTTGTGTATCTATCAACACTGTTAATTTTAAACTGATGTAGCTGTCCCTCAAAGAAAATAATTGGGCAACTGAGAAAATTACTGTCCTTCACAGAACAGAAAGGAAGGCTTGCAGCATATTGTCTCTATGTAGGAATACTTTAATCTCACTTTTCTATATTTCCTAAACTCTCTGCACAGAAGAACTGATGAGAGTTCCAGCTAAGAGCCTGTTTCTTCCCCCTTGATCATTTATCTGAACTTTCTTGACATTGATGCTTGAAAATTAAAACAGTGGAAAGCCTGTGCCTTAACTGTGTAACCTTCATCTTCAGAGCTCTGGCTTAGTGACAAAAACTAAATATCGCAGTCTTTATGTTAAAATGTGACATATTACAGGAGGAAGTGGAGCATGGAGACAATGAAGGCAAAAGATATTTCTGATTCGGGGTGTCAAACACTTTTGGCAATCAGGGCCATGCTATAGGCCTGTCTTTTGTAAACTCTGAGGATTTGCAGGTGGAGCACAAGTCCCTGGATATGCCCAAGCAGTTTATCTTAGATGACCCAAATCTCAGAGACCAAACCTGCTCCTCATGCGATTTTCTCAGGCCTTCCTGAATACTGAGAGATCTGTGACTAAGTCTTGATGAAACAAATCTTCCTTTTCATAACTTGGAAATTACAGGTTACAAGAAAGTGTCCTGAAGGAGAGCATGCTGCAGCAACACCATCAACCCAGCTGCTGGCACAGCATACTGCAGGAGACAAGTCCCTGTCTCGGTGTGAGGAATAGCTGGGTATTAACAAGGTGAACACATTTCACTGAAGGGAAAGTGGGACAGCCATCAGCAGCACAATTGGCAAAAGCATGAAGCCCCAAACTGAACAACAGTTGCTTGACAAGTACGTCTTCAGCTTCCATATGTCTCCTGAGACTTAAACCCTTAAAATATCTCTGTCAGGCCCATGCAGTGCTCAACCCTGTCTCCATCAGGACCATTTGTCCACACATATATTGCTTTTTTTTTTTTCTGCTTCTGTTGTGAACAAATATGGCCTTTGTGTCAAAAATAATCTATTTTCAAAATAGGAAGAAAACATCCAAATTTTGTACTGCCAGGTTCAATTTGAAGTGTGTGGAAGGGGTCATGTAGCTGTAAAAACAATCTCCTCCCAGGCATCTTGTCAAAAAACTGGACAGGACTGCCATCATCTCCTTTCTCAGTGAGGGATGATCATTCATCGGGAAATGATCCTCAGCCTGAGCCAGTTCCCAAGCAGTGATCCAGCAGAGAATGCTCCTGTAACCATTTCCCACCTTATCCAATCTCCTGAAATTTGATTTCTTTGTTAAATTCTTTAGATTTGGCCACAAAACTAAGGTCATTTTGTCGAACTATGAAAGAGGTTTTGTTGTTATAATTAACTTTTACAGCTAGTGTAAAGCAACTTGACACAAAATCCATTAAGGTAAGATTAATGAGGAATGGCAGCAAAGATTAAAAGAAGAACTGGGTGAATGGCTGTTTTTAACTGATCTGTCAGTGTAGCACAGCAACATAAAATGCAGTAAGGCATCTGTAAGCGGAAGCAAAACCTCTCAGCACAACCTTAGGTATTCAGTGTGATAACATCAGTTATGACAACCTCTTTCAGTACTCGTGAGCAAAATAAGTGATTCCAACTTAACTTAGCTTCAGTCAACATAAGGAATTAACATTGTTTGTACCCAACTGAAATAATTACTTGTTTATTGATGGCATGAAACTTCGTTCTGCTCATAAAAAGAATTAAAAAACAAAAACAAGCAAAAAAAAAAGAAAGAAAATATTTGATAGCACAGATGTGATTAAAACCATGGAGATGCTTGAGATAGCAAAATTTTGCAAAGTTTCGTCTTGCACTGCTCTATAAGAAAGTTGTTCTCTTTGAACTCTGTTTAATTGGTATGTACTTTTATTCTGTACAAGAAAATCCTCTTTTTTTTTTTATTCACTGACTGCATTTCAGAAATATTGATGTAATTATTGTGAATTTTAAGAATGAAAATCTTGGTGTAACATTGTATCTGCCTCACAATTTTAGTATTTTTTTTAAAAGTACTGAGGGAGGAATTTTCAGCACATGCATTTGTGATACATAAACATCAGGGAGAGGAATTAGCAGAAAGCTTAGCAGAACTATTTAAATAGTAACAAAAGAATGAAATGCGGGAAAAATATAGGCTCAGTAATGAACAGAAAACTGTGGAACCTTTTTTAAGGAATGGTTTCTACCAGCAGAGGTCTAGCAAAATAAAAAAAAAAAAAAAGGTAAAGCTGAAAAGTATGTCAAATATGGAGCAGAACTGAGTATTAATAATGACAACCCATTTATACAATCTTGGTAAAACAGCTGATGACTCACTAGTCCATATAAAATATCTCCTATGAAGGTTTTGTACCTTTCCTTCTCATGGAGCTTTTTCTGCCTTTAGTGGAAGCTCCTGCAGAAAAGCAGAAGGAATCAGAGACCGAAGGGATGGGTGAGTGTGATTGACAGCTTTCATAGTGTGTAGAATGCTATCATAGATATCCAGAAACACAAAATACAAGGAATAACTGTTTTTAGTTTGTTTGTGTGTGTGTGTGTGTGTGTGTGTGTGTGGTTTGGTAATTACCAGTACACTCTCAAGAATTGCAATTAGGTATAAGATCCAGGTAGTGGCAGTTTTACTTACCGGGCCTGCTACTGCAATATTGAGGCATCACTGGTATACATGTGAAGCATATTGGTACTTCTGAACAAGGTAGGCTATACTTTCTCCCTTTTTTTCAACCATATTTGATACTTCTAATTTTTTTCTAAGATGCAAGCATGGGTTTGTATATGTACATTTATACTTTTGTATTGAATACTATAAATCACTGGTTTTAAAACATGCTTGTATAACTCCATACTAGTTTGGGAGCTTCTCTATCAGATGCTTCTGTACATGTCATCCGTCTTATTGTAAAAGTCATTGAAAGCACGTGAGAAATCAAGATTCATGATTTTGAGAGAAGGCAGTTTCTTTTGTTTCCTTCAGTGTACATTATACATTGATGATTATGCTGTTATTACTTGCCCCTTTTCCTCGGTTCTGTACATCTTATGTCACTGCATAAAATGAATAAAAGAGACATTTAGTTGTCTGCTGCAAAACATTACGTTTGTCTGCTGTTCAAATTCCCAGTCTTTAAAAACTTACTGTTTTCTATTGCATACAAAATAAAACTTAAGTTCTTTTTCCCATGTCCTTATTCTACTTACTTTGCCTTCCTGCTTGCAAGAAACTGCCAGTTTTAAACATTTAAAAGTTTAAGGGTGTTTTTTTTTTTTTTTTTTTTTTTTTTTTTGCTTATTGGCAACTTGTGATAGCTCCAGGAAAAATCCTTAGTAAATCTAATGCCCAGCATTTCCTACCTACTTTGCTTGAAAGTTCCAGGGTTTGAGAAGTCTGAATTGTACCTATGATTTGTCTGTGCATCAGCACTTTCTTCTGCACAAACACTTTATATCCACAGAGGGCCTAGTTTAATCTCATTGACTTCAGTGGAGCACTTTGACTATTTATCAGAGGACTTGAATTTTACTCAAATAGCAGTAGAAGAATCAATAAACACCAATCCTCAGATATATGGCTATATTCACAGATAATGTATTACCCTTGAATGCTTTCAAATATTTCGTAAGAACGGTGGAGTGAATGGGCAAAATATATAATCCAGTCTTTAAAATAACTTTTCTTCTGTTTTTATGAACATTGATCTGAAAAAGAGCTTGGTCCCTGAAAGATTGTCTGGTTTCTTCTTATACCAACTCATCTAATAACATCTTCCTACAAATCTTGCTGTATTTACCTGAGCAGAAAACTTTACATACTTACCAACAGGTAATGAAAGTTATGCATATAAACATATGGTAAAAATAATCTTCTTCATAACTCAGGAATCTAATAAAAATACAGGGCAACCTATCTCTTTAAAAGGTAAATCAGAAAGGGAACTATTTTTTTCTTCATTCACTTAGCATGTTTCTGGAAGCCCTAAAGAACCTAGGAACATCACGTTCTGCTGGATGCCATACAGGAGATGGTGGTCTCAAAGATTTAGAATTTAACACTTGCTGTCAAAATGGGTAATTTTCCTGGATAACATTACAGAACATCTCACCTTCCTAACATGTGAAACATTCAGCCCATAGCCACCAGTAATATGGACCTGAGAACTGAGGAAAAAAAAAAAAAGAGCTCAAAAAGGTATATCAGCTTGCAGTTCAGTGTCGGTGGCTTACTCTCAGCAGCTTTTGGATACTGAAACTTCCAGAGAATACTGCTGTTTTTGAGATTCTTAAAAGCAATATTACCACATTTCAATAATACAGTCTTTTATCTGCTCACTATCATATCATCTGAGGCATTCAATGCTTCTGATTGTTAATTATTAGCTAGTGACTACATGTATACCTTGATGGTTTTTAAATGTTACCATAAACTTTACTCTTTTTTTTTTAATGTATAGTATGTAAAACCATCTATCTTACATGCTTATTAGAAATTCAAATCTAACACCAATCCAACAAGGATATAATGATATAAGTCCATGGAATCCAATAGAGGAGCATGGGATGGGATACATTTGACATCACTTTGAAACCTAAAAGCTAGACATTGAAGCCTGAATTAAGTAATATAGGAGGCCGTGCAAATTGGTAGGAAAAATCCACTTTGGCATTGCAGCAAAATGGGGTATTCAGGATGCACTGCTCTGACAAAAACTTAAAGGTATTAAAAGAGGATCCACTGGTCAAGCCTTCTTCTTTTTTTGGTGATCTGTCCATCATATCTGAGAACTGTGATTCTGTGAATAAAGTATGTGGGGCTGCTTTGTTTATTTTATCTGTTATTTGGTCAAACATGCTACTTTTACAAGTGAAAAATAGGTATCCATTTATCTGCCCCATTTGTCTTTCTCCCTCCCTGTTCTCTCTTCCTTACAACCATTGTCATGAATAAGGCTCTAAGGGCTAAATTATGCTGATGGTGACATCTGTTTCACCCTTTTGTTTTACAGGTGTTGCCTGGTGGAACCTGGGGAGGAACTCAGTGAAGTGGCTTAAGCAGGACTGGAAGAGTATCTGTATTGGACACACTGGGCTTGCAGAACTAAACAGAGAAAAATTGCTGAAAGCTGTTGTATCTATTAAAACGCTGAAAAGGAAAAAAAAAAGATGAAAACTTATCTGCTGGGAAATTACATGCCAAATTTAAATATACAGTTTTGCAACTAGGTGTTTTTGCTCCTCTTCTATTGAAAGGTTATAGAAATATCAAGATGTCCTACAGGTACAGCACAAAAGAATCTTCAAGATGTAAGATTTGATACATCATAGTATTTTACAAATAATGAAACTATAAAGTCTGCAATGAATTAACAAATCTGAATTTAATTACAACAGATCCTCTAGCTACACTTCTTGATCCTGCATGCTCTGTGCTTGCCTAATCACAAAGTATTGCATTAGGTCCAGTCCTACTCTAATAAAGTCAGTAGCCATAACTCTGCTAAATACAGAAGTAAGAATATATCCTTGAGAATGGAGCTTAACATTAGCTTTGCCGTTCTTTGCTAGAGTGACTTTCGAATTTTGCTCTTGAATTACCTGAATGTATTATCATTTTTAAATACGTTGATGTTTCCACTTTGTTATAAAAAGAGGCTTTCGATACAAGACAGTACTTAGCAATCTAGTACCAGCCATCAGTTTGATATCAGCCGTGACATTATTTAATTTTCAGAATCACAGAGGTTAAAGCTCACTGAACTATAAACAGTTGGAAACATGGAGTGTAATCCCAAGGCACAGCTCTGCACAAGCTGTAATTTAAATCATATTGCATGCTAAGCTGAAAAGGCAGTGCAGGTCCCAGAGGGCATGAATAAATCTGCAGTCACTGATTTGCCACACACATTTGTGTTGGGATTCTGTAACTGTGCAAATGTGATGTCTTCCTTTAGTGCAGAGGACCTGTCATCTACTGAGATTTGTAATTAAATAACCCAAAGAACAAAAGCAATTACTTAGCCTTACAAGCATTCAGACTGGAATTTACACGATTTCATGAACAAAGAGAAGGGGAAGTTGTGGAGACAGAGAGAAAGGGAGGCTTTGAGTCTGCAACATAATTCAGCTGTGTCTAATGCTAGCTGAGGTTTTAATGTATAGACCAGGTATTCAAATACCTGGCTTACTTTGAACTAATAATTCCGTCATCACAAACTCCACTCTGAAGTGGATGTTTGCCTATCTAAGGAGCCAATTATGTTTCCAGCTGGCTACTTGCCACATCAGGTGCTGGCTTTGAGCAATCAGTTGTATTAATTGCAAGCAACATTGAATGCCTTTTGGGACAAGCAATTCATGGTTCAGGAATGTTAGTGTAAAGGGGGTTAGGTTCAGCCCATTACCAAGAACAAATCATGAAGTCTGCATACGTTGCAAATTAACAGTTGTGATTTTATGAAATGGGGGAAAGAGGTTGGAACATGCTAAGAGGCTGTATCCTCTCATCATTCGCTCTGCGAAGTGTGCTGGGCATCTCAGCTACTTGATGGGGTGGTGGCTATGCGGTGGTGGAGCCCTCCAACTTTTCGGCTCAGCTGTTCTGTCCTCCCATTGCCACAGTTCTGTCAGGTATTCTGATCCAGGCCAATAGAGCCAAGACATTGGGTGAAGAGAAAACTACATCGACTGCCCATGAATAAGGCCTCCTCCACACTTGTTGGCATTTTCCTTCTTTCTATGTCATACTGGGAAAGTGATTATAAAAGTGTGTATTTTTACAATGATGTAAAGGAAATATTGTAAGGGCATAAATAACAGCGAATGCCATAAATGGATGTTAAAGGGCAGATTTGAATAAAAACAGCCATTGAAGAAATAAAGCATATTATTAATTACATGAGAAGAGCACTGCAGTGAGTAGAAATCAGTAGACCTTTCTTGGCTGCAGTGGAGGTATTCTCATTTATTATCAGCTAAAGATCTGGCCTGTGGTATTTTTTAGTATCTAACTTTTGTCTCCGTACTTGAATAACAAGTTTTAACTAGTCTATCTATTCACAAGAGTTGATTTCTAATACACTTGCCTGTGAGTTGCAGCACCAGCACTATTTAAAAGAAACCTGCCCAAACATAGGAGGTGATGAATGGGAGCCTTGGATTGAATCATTAGAGATAAAGAGAGTTTGTGTGTGGCAGGGAGGGGGAGGAACTGGTACAAACCTCAAAGTCTGCAGGTGCTTAGAAACAGCATGGAGGCTCAGGAAGTGTCTCTAATAGTCTTTAGAGGCTCAGTCTCCAAAGTCTGACAAGACTGTATAAAGAAAACTTCTCAAAACAAAGCCATTTTATTTCTCCTTTTAACACAGACTAAAACATTGCCAAACACTTTGCGTCTGAAGCTGCGAATTTCATTAAATTCAATGCAACTTGCTTAGCACTCTCCATTTTTGTGTGGCTGAAACCTCTAATTCTCCACCCCCCCTGCAGCCAGCATGCTCCAGTCACATCACACTTAACCTTTGCCTTGGCTTCTCAAAAAAGAATTTGTTTCACTCTATTCACGGCTTCAACAGTTTGGCAAACTGCACTTGAGTGCCGCACTGGGCCTTTATATTGAACACACTAATCTGATTGTTTTTCCACTCTACAAACTTTGGGTCAACAATCAAGCTGCTGCCAGAAACTAATTAATTTGCAAACAGGCTCCATTTTCACAGGGGGAGAGCTTTTGAAACCTATGTCAGCAGAGCTGGTCACACCATGGTGACATGCATTGTCATGGCATCCACTTTTCTGGGTAATTCTCCTCACTAATTTTTCACCACACACATGAACTCAAATTACCTAGACAACAGTAAATCTCTATTGAATGCCCACCAAACTCTGAACGTGGTGGCCCGAGAAGAGGAAATTGGTACTGACAGGGTCAACACTCATTAAACTGATGGGTACAGCAGAAGGAAAAAAAAAAAAAAGCACAAGAACAAACAAAAAAAAATCAGATGTGTGTCATATCTCAATGAAGGGGGCTGTAACAGACCCATTCCCACTTTGTTAAAATCAATTAGTATTCTGCTGTGCAATTCCCTACAAGTAAATCTCTGCTTAACTTTTCTTGAAAAACGGGCTAGTTACTTTTGTTAAACAGGAAAGAAGGCAGAATTTGCTACCTAAAGTCACTGTTTTCCAAGCATCAGGGCAGTGATGAACCCTCACAGAGAGCTCAGAGATCATGGAAATCTACTTGAAATTGCAGGGCCTATAACACAGGTCTTGTCTTTGGCATCCTGCCACCTAATCTGAACTTCCCTTTTCCTTAATCTGATTTAGATCTTTGTAAAAATAATAATTACAAAGAAAAACATGTTGTGTAATTTAAAATGAGGCCTACACCAAAAGCAAGCAAAGTGCAGTATTAGAACCTGAACACTACACTTGTCTTGGACAAATTACCTTTTTTTTTTTTTTCCCTTTCCTATTGAAATTCATCTCCAGGGCAAGAATTTTCAATCAGGCTTCCTGACTATGAACTGATGCAGGTAGGTAGTGTGTTTATATTTATACACATATATGTAGACAGATACGGTCCTTTTAATCATATATTCATTGAAAGTAGTATATAAAACTTTCTGGCAGAAATTATTGCCACAGCTACCACTGCGTCAGTTATATACTGAGTTTGCCACCTTCCTTATGTGAGCAGACCATCACTTTACAAAGCTGCCCATCACCAACGGTACAAGTTATTCATTGAAGTAAATACACACAAATAAACAATCCTTCCTTGTCAAATAAATAAATAAGTATATAAATAAACAAGAAAGAGAGTACACAGCTGGAGACATGTAGGATGAGATTGTGACTCCTGGAGTGTACTCATGCAGCCGAGGTTTTACAGAGCTTCTACAACTGGAGGTGGTAGATGAGACTCAGGTTTGTCCTTCTATGTCTATAACAAGCAGCTCACTTGGGTCATTAGAACTTGATTCTGACCACCCAAGCAGGATTACCCAGCTTGTTCAGTACAGCCAGATACTTTGATTTATCCACATCTAGGATCTAGCCAGAGCTTGTTATGACTCATTTGTCCAATTTCGTCCTCAGAAAAGTCAGAGCATGGGTGAAGGAAAAGACTACACTCTGGAGTCTCACCTTGACATGAGGCTCATCAGCAGTTACTGAGTTTGTTAACCTGATAGTGTATTCACCACTAACATTAAAAAAAAAAAAAAGTTAGTCTTTCTAAGACACATTACCAATAGATCAATTCAATGTACATGAATAAGCACAGATCCCAAAGCTGGCAATCACTTCCTAGTCTCTGTTTAGAAACAAACTGTGCACTGATCTTTTTGGGACTAGGGTCACATCCCACAGCGCTTGTTTAGAGCTATAAATTTCTTTCTTAAAACTGTATTATGTGCAGCAAAAAAGCTGATCTGGTCTCCTGTGGAAACCACGCACAAGGCATTGAACTCTGAGCTCTTCCATTATTTTTGATCGTATATACTCTATACAGATGGTGAATCAGCATGAGTTACAACAAAACATGGCTTCTAATCTACACTCCCAGCTATTATTTTTTGTTGTGGATAATAAGGCTGACCAAGCTAAAACCCATAAATGAGACCACAGTTAACCATGTGATATATACATATCCTAAATCAGGTGTTACTGGACTAATGTGTATCCTAACTTCCCAGAGCATGTTGTGGCTGTAACTCAGACCAATATGTTTATTGATGCAAGTCTTTTTTCCCCCGGTCATATTCTCTGGAGTCTCAGAAAGTTCTCAAAATTTGCGATCAGAATAGGGGAATGTCCTCTTCTACTTTTTTTCCTAGCCTCTTTTTCCACTCTAGCCTCAAAACTTATCTTTTGGCTACTTTTACCAATTTTCATACCTAAATGCAACAAAATTTCATTCACAGCGCTTAAATTTGATGAAGAAAATGACCCAATCATAGACCAGAACAAAAGAAAGAAAGGAAAAAAAAGAAAAAAAAGAGGAAAAGAGAAAATGAAAAAGAAAGAAAGAAAGAAAGATAAAATGCCTATTTGCTAGAAGGATTTAAAATAATTTTTTCAGGTCACTTGTTAGGATATGGTGATTTTTCTGGTTGTTTTTACCTACCACCTTCATGATCTTTCTCCCATCCAAAGGAACTGTAAAGAAACTGCACATTCTCCAATTGCTTCCTGGCTTTCAGTTTCTGATGCAGAGCCTTCTCTTACTTTGTATAAAGATACAGGCAGCAGCTATCACGCAGGATGAGCCATGGGGTTCAACTGCGTTAGTATCTGCTGATCAAATATTCAACTAGGCCTGCGGCTCCTTGTGTTGTAACCATTTCAGGTTCTTGGCAGGATAAACATCAAGTAATAACAGTAAGAAAGAAGTGAAATGTTGTGCTTTCAGAAATTCTGCATTTCTTCCAAGAGAAAAAGAATGGGTTGTAATAAAAACATATAGAAAGAAGGCTTGTTAGATTGCAATGAGAAAAGCAATTTAAAATTCATATTCAGACTCTCAAATCTGGATCTACAGACTTAAGGAAGAAAAAAACCCTGTAAATTGAGTTTGTATTTCATTCAGTTCACATTATTATGCCACCGTCACCATAGTTTCTGAGTACTTCCTAGCACTGTGTTAGGTGACATTAGCATTTGTCACACATGGAATTTATCACTGTGAAATTATTTATTACTATTCTTAGCAATGAAGCTAATGGGAATGGGGGTGGGAGGCTATATTAAGTGAGAAATGTGACTTGCTTATATGGACATGTTTTGTTCCTGCAAGGGTCATAGTTGTTCGTGCCTGTATAAGCAGTGGTGGGAAAGCGCAGGAAGTGGTTCCGTGCTGCAGCCTGTGTGATAGGAGATATCAGCTGGCTAATTTGGTTCAAAGATAGTAATGCATACTTTAAATGCAAGACATCCTTGAAAAATAAACCTCACTGTTTTCACTGGTAAGATTGATTAAATATTCCCATGTAAACTTATGGGAACACATTCTTGGGGAGACTTTTTAGTCTATTTGCTCCAGTCCCTTACGATGTCAGGCAAGCATACTATCTGAGCGCACATAAAATGTCATCAAAGTTCCTCTTCAAACCTGCTAGGCTGCCTCACTGATTACTGATCTGAAAATTAAATTTATTCATATCCAGTTCATACCCAGCTTTTTTCCAATGTCCTTTATCTAAATGGCTCTTTTCTTGCTGGAGATTTATTGTGTTGGTAGCATCCGTCACCTCTTTCCTCAAAGAATATCTCAGATACACTTTATGAAATAACTCCCAGGTACTAGGATGGTTTAGTCCTGTCTGTGCTGGCAGGTTAGCAATTATCCATGTCTACTTACCTGTCTGGCATGTATTTTATTGCTTTCTGTATGTCTGGATTGGCAATGTGTAGGAGAAGGGCTGGAAAGTGGGAAACTAGGAAGGCATTTAGGGACAAGGGAGCGGCACAGAAGAAGGGGTGTCAGTGGATATGTATGGATGGGAGAAGGGTTTGTTGTAGCTGACCAAAGAAAAAATATAGATCAAGGATGCACTAAATGAACACGTCTGAGACTTGACAAGAGTAGTTGGAAGAGAACTAATGTTCATTTCTAAACATCTTGACACATTTACTACATTTTTATTAGAGGGGAAATATCCTATAAACAAGCTGAGATCTTGTCCTCCTCTTGTCATACATTTCTCTATTGTGCGATACATATATAATCAAAATTATGTGTGTATGTTGCCAGTGTTGGGACATCCTACAAACTGCCATAAACAGAAACAACACATAGTGATGGCTAAAGTTCTGTATAAATGCCAGGGGAGTATCAAGTCCTTGTTTCCTGCCTTGGAGCCTGTGAAATTTAAGAGAGCGTTTTCTTTTTTATTGAATAGTCACTCAGCTTCTATAATTCTCAGCTGTTTATGTAACCATAAAGTAAAGATTACCAAGGACAATAACCCCAAGGGACTAAGCAAAACAACTACCCCCCTTTAAAAATTAAGCCACGGAAAGTATGCTAAAATAACATCATAGAGCAGGTTTAAACCCACAAAAAGTAAGGAAATTCCACACCAAGGCTGGAAATCCAGCCTGACATTCTCTCTTAATTCCAGGGCTAGTTAAGAGGGTGAGTGAGGCCAGTGTTCCCCCACTTTGCTGGGTGCAAACCAGATTCATAATACTACCTTAATGTGTATTTTGTGATTTCATTTCCTCTCCAATCTTCCGCAGCCAAACTCTGTTTTGATTCTAAAATAAACGTTTATGGCTATTCATTTTGCAAAATGTTAACAATTTAAAGCCAGATCTCCTGTACTCAGGTCACGGAGGATGACAGTGGCTCCGAGCCTTCCTTCTACTCTAATCTTCAGCTTGAAAATTGTCTTTAGTGCACTGTTTTTGCATTGCTTAGCATTTGCTTTGGTACACTGCACTGCCATTTCTGCCTTCTTGCCTCTAGCCATGCTCTCAGCCCTTGTATGAATGCTTTTGAGGCTGAAGAGATGGGAGTGGGTGATGTACAGCAAATTCTGCATTTAGCTCACGGGGGAACTCCCCAGTACCAAGGGAATCTGCTCCAACCTGCTCATGCCTCCTACTCATCTTTTGTTACTGCCGAAACGGTTCATAGAAGCAGGACACAATCTACACTTTCTTGAAATAACAGTGGCTTCTGATGGCTCTGTACTCTAAGAGGTAATGGCACATTTAAAAGAAAACATGTTTTTTGCCTGTAGGCAGGACTCTGTAGGCCATTACTTCTTATAGTAAAGCTAGACAGGAGATATTTTTTTCAATTTCAAGATTTTTTTTCTGAGAGTCCAAAACTATTCTTGACCTTCATTGTGACCAACCCAGGCTGTCAAAACTTTTTGTGCAGAGAAACTCCATGCACTTGCTTGCAGAGCCAATAACGTGCAGGGTGAGCATGTACATGGCTTATAACAAACTGCATGATTCCGTCTGGGGCACCGAATTTTTCATATCCAAGATGACTTCCCTGAGCATCAATATATTTTATTGTGTTTTTGCAAATGCCTCCTTGTCACATCTGGCCCACTCTGTATCAATAGTTAAATATACACTGTTACAATGACTGATGTATAGTTCCCTACTTTCTAGATGAATGCCCCGACTACACAGTTATAGAATCATTCTCCTTCATTTTATTTGGCTTGGTGACTATTTAATTATTTATACAAAATGAAATGTCTTTAGAAGCCTGACAGTATTTAAAATTTTTAAAAGAATTAAAAGTATTTAAGAGCTGCTGGCCAGCACCTTCGTTTGGGCTGGACACAGTTCGAAGTGCTCTTCCTAGCAACATTAGACTTCTTATGAGAGGTGGAGTATCTCCAGCAAGTGACTGTGTGACCTCTGTAGGAACTGTTCATACTTAAATCTAAAATACTTAATCACTCTTCTGCAATGTTGTCCAGTTCCAGACGATATTTAAATTCTAGTAAAAGTTTGTAAACTCATATGCAAGTGTCTTCTCCTCTCCATTTTTAGTACCAAACAGCTGTGTTTTCTGCACCCTGACCTTAGTCTTAGTATGAGGAAAGCAGTTTCAAGTTTCTGTTCTGAACAAAGTAAACATTAGCAAGGACTTATAACTGGATGTTTCACCATATATCTATTAAACTCTATGCAGATGAGGATTTCTCATTGTAAGTTTGATCAGAATTGCTGTCCTTATCAAGCTTTCAGTGTATGCCCATTAGAATAGTGGTTTTTAACCTGAGGCTAAGCACACTCTAGAAAGTAACTGGAAAAGCAAACCCACCACTACACAGCAATTCATGCCGTTACTAAAAATGTATAAAAGTCTACAAACTTAAGGTTCAAAATTAGTTTGTACAGATCTTTAAGAATGTAGAGAACACCTCATCCTTCAAAATAAGGATGAAATACATATTTCATTAAAAATATATCCACTTTAAATATGTGCAATCACATATCTTTTTTAATTACTTTAAAAATAGACAAATGACCAAAGTAGAAATAAACATATAAAAACTAAAAAATCGGAGGAATGGCATGTCTATAGAGTTTCAAACCCAAATGATTATCATTTTTGGATTTCCCGGTTAGATGCTGAAAGTAGGAGTACTGTGTGGAAAGCCTGCCAGGACCTTATCATTGGGAAATTTACAGTAAAGTTTCAGAGCCTTTAATAGGAACATTGTAGTGCAGATTTTAAGCCAATCTTTCCCTATTAGGAATGTAACTTTATTAAGTTGCAAGGGAGAGACAGATTTCAAAAAATGTACTCAAGAATCACTGTCTATTAAATTATAGACAGCTATGAAAATAAATTCTGAAAGTCTTAGTTTGATTCTTGCATTTTAAAATTAGCTCGAAACTTTTCATATGGGAAGATAGGGTAAGAACTACACTTAGAGTTGAAAATCATCTTTACCATGTGTTATAGTAAATGCTGCCTTTCTACGTTTATGCTTGTTTTGGATGATACTTAAATTTTAAAGATCTTGAGGTTCGTCAGCTCTTTATGTGCGAATATCTTCTCCTCCCCATACTGTGCATAAAGCAATTGTGGTTTCTACACTTTGTCAGATGTAACCTTAGTGCTAATTTGAGAAAAGCAGTTCTCACATTTAGTGCTGAAAGACTGATAACCAAATCCACAAAGGAATGACACGTTTTCAGCGATGAAGTACAGAGGCTGTGGACAATGGCTGTGCTTTCCCACTGCATAAATGTTCCTGACTCAGCTGTCATTGTGCAAATCTACTGCACAAAAGCAAATTTCGCCTGCATGATTGGACTCTATGTCATCATGACTATCAGAATGAAAATGGGTGTTATGCTATCTTTAACATATTTCTACTGTACCAGGTACCAAGCTAGATAGCTACGTCTGTAACCCTTGTACTTTAATGTCTCCCAAAGTACAGTTATCTTCTCTATTATTATAATAAAATAAACCAAATGAACAACATTTCTGGGTTAATGGACAAGCACAGACTGTCGAATTGAAATATAATAGACCTGAATCTCTCCTCACAGTAGTCTGGCTGAGTTATGACAAAACTAAATTTAACAGGACAAAAGTCAGATTCATACAAAATATCGTACTAAAAATACACACATACACACACTTTTATCTGATACGTATATCCAATGTATATATCTTATATATTTTTGTTTATCCAACCTGCAACAGCACTTTATAATTTTAATCCTGAGACCGGGATTGGTTATGTTATGGATCGTACATAGAGCTAATATGAAAACCAGTACGAT
>VXAL01011451.1:0-12507 GCA_013399475.1 Chauna torquata | reverse complement strand
TGAGATCGGCTAATTTTTGCTAAGCTCAGGGTGAACCTCAAGTCATATCCCAGATGTGCACATCCTTTGAGCTAGGACTATTCAAAAGCTATACAATAATTTTGCCTCCTCTCCAGTTAAAAGTGAGTTATCTTTGTTTCCCTATGCAGACCATGTTTTGGACTGAAATTTGCTCATTGCTGGGCTAGAAGATGATTCTTCCATGTCATTGATAGTTTCACTGTGCTATTTCCATTGGTAGTAGCTTACAAAGCAGTCTTCATTAGCTTTAAGAAGGAAATGGAAACTAACAGTTTGAAAACTGACAAACATTTCTTAAGCAGAAAGAATGAAGGAAAAAAAAAAAAGTTGTCACTTTGTATTTCCAGTCCAACAATATAGAGCAAGGACTATGGCTTTCTGTCCAGAACAAGCTGATGGCCATCAGCTGGTTGCATAGAAAAAAGCTCTATGTTTTGGATATAAAAATGTGTATGTAAATAGAAATACACATATTAAGTTTACTAGTTATTAATTATGGGCAACAATTAAAGTCCATAGTAATGTTTTTTGGTAGGGGGAGAGGAACTATTTTTCCCACATACTGAACAGAAGCCACATGGAACTGTAGGACTCTTCCCCCAACATCACCCCAAGTTCATTAGATACTAATATGTTAAAAGCTAAACAGCATACCATTATTTGCTGAAATGTTTCTATTCAGCTCTTAAAGAAGACTGCGTTCTCAAAAAAAAAAAAAATCTCTTTGGAGGCTACAGAAGTGTAAGCTTCCTTTTTGAAAGAAATAAGAAAGTTTAATGGATGGGGAATATAGGCAATGACAAGTCTTGAATGTCCCAGTTGCTAACACCGGTAAAAGAGTTCCCAAATGAAATCTGCTATCCTTGGATTGTACGTTTATTCGTATAACTAAAGTTAAGATTTTCAGAAGTACACAGCAGTAGCTTGAAGTAATTCCTGTTAAAGTCAAAAGCCAAAACATCCCAGCAACTAGATAAAACACTCTAAAATGCTGAACCTCAAATGTAAGGCACCTAAACCAATGCAAGTATACATATATATGTATTTAAAATCAGTGAAACATAGAACCATAAATAGCTTTGAGGATTCTGATTATCAGAGCTTTTGAAAATCCCAGAGGGATTTCCTAAACAGTAACTGACTGATAATGGGAAAATGGCTGTCCCCTTCCCTTTTTTCAACTATCCCAATACAACTGCTTTAGACTAACATATTCAGTGATAATTTTCTCCTGTGACTACTTTCTGTGAACACCATGCTCTGTCTCATTTTCCTCCTGCCCTGGAATACACACTAGCAGTGTCCAGGGACTGCTTAGCCTCTACATTTTCATGCATTAGCCCACTCAAATGGGGATTTTTTAGTTAGCAGCGTATAGATGGAAATGGGTGAACAATGTCTCATATTGCTAGGAACTAGCTATATTATGTTCCCAGCTGGCATTTACGTAAGAGTAGAGTAACAATAACTATCTTTAATGAAAAACTCTTAAAAAAAAAAAAAAGAAAAAAGAAAAAAGAAAAATATTTGGAGGTGGATGAATCAAAGAAAACATATTAGAAAAAATATTGGAAATATTTAAAAAAGGTGAACTTTTGTTGTTGTTGTTTTTCCAAATATTATTGAATTTTATTATGAGAGAAGGAACACTGAAGATCCTTTTTATGCTTATAAGAGCTTCAGCTGAAACGTAAAATAGTAATCCTGAGTACTAATGGTTATTAAAGATCTTAAATTACTTTTTGCAAATTAACCTTGGTGTTTTGACCAAATTCCAGATTGGGTAATTACATTTCACTTACCTAAGATTTTGCCTCCTAGTTAGAGAGTCAAGAATGTATTCTTTTTCTCCATTTTGTAAAATCTTTCTTTAGTGTTTTTTGATGAAGAACAGAAGTTATTTTTTCCCATTCGTATTTAACCATACAAATTACTTTTACTTCTCAGCTTTCTTTTTCCTTACAGGTACATTGTGTTACTACTTACAATGTTTCATTTTAATGAGTGCTGGGTAATTTTTTTACAGTTGCCCTCTTGAACTTAAAATAATGCCTAGTTGCTTGTGAATACAGATACTGGCAGATAATGGGCCAGGAGCAGCTGAGTTATCATTCAGCTCAGAAGGGAAGAAGCAGTCCATCCCCGTTCTTCTTGGTGTGAGGCATTTGTGGTCAAGAAGTTCTGCTGGTCTTCATAGTTCCATTCACTACTTCACAACAGCGCTACCTACTTCAGAGAGCAGTTGGAAAATACCTCTTCATACAGTCATTGCTTGGCCAATTCATTCCGTTTCTCACCTCCCAGGGTGATGTGAAGTTTCTCACCTCCTACTTTGATGACAGGAAATTATTTTACCTTTCGTCATCATTTTTCCATAAATTTTATGCTTTTTGGCTCTGGTTCATTGTCAACCAGTGGTGAATCTACTGTACACTTTCTTAAATATCAGGGGAACTTCTTCAGTAAAAGATTGAAATAAATGTTGCATTATAATCAATAACGCAATATAACTGTGAGCTAGTTATGAAGAGGCAGAGAAGAAAGGGTGTTCATGTTCAGGATGCTAATTTTAGCTTCATCCTGAGTTTTGTATAAGTCACTGAAGCAGAAATTAGTAACTGGCGTTGAATGTTGAATTTGCACCATTTTCTACAGTGTTAATACATCCATGATTCTAACTGAAGCCTGATTCAAAACAAAATATGATGCTCAGTCTACTGTTTATTAGGAGGAAAAATACATGGAGTGAAAATTATAGTGGCAGGTACTGGACTCAAGAAAGCAAAGATGTTTTAAAGACATGAAATCTAAGCCAAGGGAAATAAGATAATCATATTTGTGCAGGACTGAGTGGAGAAAAAGAAAAAAAAAAAGGAATGTGAAAAGCTAGACGCTGTTGACTTTGTGCAGTTGCATACCGGGTATACCATGTAATACTGGCTTGTCATCATTCTCTTTCTTTATTGTATATTAAAGTAAATAGTAAAGCCATTCCCTTGAGAGTAGCTCTGCCACAAATTCAAGTTGCTCCAGGCACTAATTTATACACTGGCCTTTTACACACACATTTTTTTTTTTCCTTTCTGTTTGCACAGGGTACAAGTTGGAGCAAGATGTGGCTGTCTTTCTTGTTTTTTTGTTTTTTTTTTTTTCCTTTTAAAAGTGCATGTCCCCAGGGTAGATCATCACCTGTGATCATTAAGGCCTTCAAAGATTAGGAAATGATGCACATTGAAGACTAAATTTTTGTTGCTCTCTCTTTTGAATAGCTTCGGTTTTAAATGTAATATAAATATAATATGGGTAGTTGCTAGGCAAGACTAGCAATACAGACAAAGTCCTGGAAAAAATAATGTATCTGGTTATTTGTCATTTCCCAAAGACTTGTATGATAAGAGAATCTGCAGTCTTCTAAGACTATTGTTGCCTGCTTGGATTTGAAGTTGTGATTAAATGCCAGAAAGTTACATGTTAAGGATAAAGTGGCTACACCTGGGCAGAGTTCAGAGTTCTTACAGAAAGAAGAATCTAATTTTTTTTATTCTTAATTTCTTCTCACAAAACATCTTTTTTTTTTTTTTTTTATAAAGGAAGAAGGAAGAACAATGAACACAATTCAATTAGATAGATTCAATCAATTAGATAAATTCAATCAATTAGATTAGTTCAATTAGATTAACACAGGCCAGGTGCTCAGTACATCCATATTCCATGAAACTCAGTATTACTAATTCAAATATACTTAATTTATTGAAATCTCTCTTTTCTGGCCAGCAGCTTAATTGCATTCACTGTCAGATATAGCTTTTCAGCTGAAACATCATCTTAAGGCCTGGACTTGTGAATGCCTGTGTATCTCCAGCTCACATATGAGTACAATTTGGTGATGAACTTTCTTTGGCAACAAAACTGGTAGAAGGAATTGCTTATTCCTGCTCTCACTTTGCTCCCATACGTGCTGGTGCAGCCATCAGTGAGGCCAGAGAGTAAACTGGGCAATTAAAATACCTCCAGAATCACCTAGCTCTGAGGAAGAGAAATGTTGCAGAATCAAGGTCTTTCAGAGTGATAAAGCAGTTCGTGTGATACTTGAATCTTGGTTTATGTAAACTTCATTCTCAAGACAGCTGGGCAAACTATATTAAAAATAAAAATGAAACCGGAATGACTTCAGCCTAGAAAGAAACCACATGAAACAAAGTCCTATCATAGGTGCTGTAAGGAGCAAAAAAAAGGCAGAAAATTGGCAATTATCTACAACGAATGAATGTCTCATTGAACTTGTGTTCTGACACCTACCTACTAAAAGAGAAGCTGTCAGCAATTTAGGATCATAAGGGCTTTTCCCTCGGCCATTTTCAAAATGTGAATCTTCCATTCTAAAAATGTTGTCCTGTGGGGTGGAAAAAAGAAAGAAAAAAAAACAATATTATTTGATGAAAGGACACTAAAAATAAGTTGAAATAAATAGAGCGCAGTATATATGAATCCTGTTTTTTGTGGCTTAAGGGAAGTTAAATTACTCTAGGAGAGGATCTGGCAGAAGTGCCTACTTTCTAATCAGTATTGTGCTGAAGGTTACCTCAAAAGCACAAATAAACATGCACAGCTTGTGCCTCATCTATTCTACTTCACATATAATTTACATGGTTTCATTGAATTGTCTCTGCTTTCACTAAGAATATGCCTGAGTAATATAAGCTGAAGAAGCTGAAATTTGAAACTTTTGTCTGAAAAATGAAAGTGTAGATTAATGCATAGTAGGATGCTAAACACTAACTTGGGTTTTTAGTGACCTACTGTTTCCTGCATCATCAAATACAATTTTAAGTGCATCACCAGAGCTTTTTTTGTTTGCTTGTTTGTTTGTTTTTGTTTTTACCTTTTTTCAGTACTGTGCAATGCAACTTTTAGAAAATACCAGCTGGGGGGAAAGTACATGGTGTTATAAAGAAAGATTTAAAAGGGCCTCGGTCAGCACTAACTCTAATCAAGGTCACTAAACCCAAAGCAATAGACTTTTCAGTACATTTAATCACTTTAATTTTAACCGGGCGACCAAATCTGCCAATCAAAATAAACAGTTTAATTTAGTAAGCTTTATTTATCTTATCTTTTGCACTGAGGGTAAAACCAGAAGAATAGATGTTTTTGCATAGCAGACATTACAGTGATAGAAGATTTGTGGATGGTACAGCAAAAGCTGAAATTTCCATTTCCCATCTGCACTGTGGTTAATTTGCATTGACACCTAAGTCAAGGAACTCCAAAGCCAGGACACATATTGGCAGTTATTCTGGTTATTTAGGTCTGTGCACCCAGTCCTCAGTTGCTTATCCCTAAAAATTATCTGAGGTAGATGCTGAAGGTCCTCCATTAATAAATATTTGTAGGATTAAGTAGCTTTGGCTGCAGTAGTAACTGCAGCTTTCTGCAGCCTCTTTTTTTTTTTTTTTTTGCTGTCTGATCTGAGATCAATTAGCCGTTTTAGGAAAACAAACAAAAAGAAGCAGAACAGAATATGTTTAAAATATGTATTCATAGTAGAAAGCAACTGAGAAGATGTTACAATATTTTTTCCTAGTTATTTCATAGCACATCTTCTCTGTATCTTGATTCTCACATCCCTACAGCACTCACTGTTTCCAAGGGCTATCTAAAACCCCCTTTCTTATTATCATCATCCCTTTCCAATCACAGAATCATAGAGCTTCTGGTTGGAAGGGCTTTCCAGACATTGTTTCGTCAAAGCTTCCACCTGAGGAAAGACTATTGCTATCACAAGCTATGGTCAGCTTTGATTTTGTCTAACCAAGTCATGAAAACCTTCCATCATCCTCTTTATAAAAGCTTTTTTTTTTTTTCTCCTCTAAACTGAACCTTCCGAGGAGCAACTTGTGGCTTTTGGTCGTTATTATATCATCTGCAATGATGGCAAAGTGTGTTGGTCTTCCCTATTTGTAACTACCTTTGAAGTAGTCATAAGCTGTTCTTAAGTTGCCCATTCACCTTCTCTTCTCTAGACTAAGTCTCAGGCTAGAACTTCATGAAGGCTTTACTAGCATGTAAACTCTAGAAAGTATCCTACTTTGTCCTGTGTTCACAAGTAAAAGCCTCAAAATTGCACGTTATGCTTTTATCCTCAAGGGCAATGCTCCAGTTGTCAGTGCTGGAGTCTTGGCACTCCACAGTGTTGATGTAGGGATGCAAAAAATAAAAATAAAAATAACAAATCTTATTCAGCAATTGCTTTGCTATTTTTTTTTCTTTAATGTGGAGATCAGTCACGCAAATAGCTGATGTCTTTCTCACGAGCAGTGAATTCAAGTATTTGAAAGCAATGCTCTCCTTGGCACCCTGCCTTCCCTGTCTTGCTAGTCCGGGCTGAATCCAGGCGCGGGCCAGGCCAGTGACTGCGCATACATCCAAATGGTATTTTAAATCTTTTGAGGCCATTTTTCTGTAAGTGGGTCGTAGGCTATAGTTTCTGTTGGAGGCTTGTTTAATTATATTATGCAATTACATATCTTTCTATGTGTGTGTATTATACATTTTCAAAGGAACACCAGAAGGACTTCATATTTCACTTCATTTACTGGAGAAAGAGGTGAAGGGAAAATGGACTATTAGCAGGACAATCTGCAGTCTATCTGGAGGGGTTTACTACACTGTAAGATAAAAAGTTTGGGCACAACTTTGTGAAGTTTGATCCCAGAATTCAGGCTCAATCTCCTAAGGCATGTTCTTGTAGATGAAGCCTATCTGATTATGTTTATACAGTCACCCTGTATCTGTAATATCTTGCACAATATTAAATTTCTTACTTTTCCTTTGTCCTTTCTACTTTTTAATAGTCCAGATGCATTCCTTACTTCTATCCAATTTTCTGACTTTGCTCCTAACCAGAAATGAATAAATAATTAGAAGGAATTTTTTTTTTTTTTTTTTGAAATTCTGCTGTAGGGTCGATATCTAGATCTTGCACAATAAATAAAAGCAGTAAATTGAGGAGAATGCCAGACCTCAACTACAGTAATAGAAAATGGCACTAATGCTACAAACCGTTATTGAAAAATGTTATTATCAATATATGTTTTCTTGGGATTTTTTTCTTAGTAGATGATAATTGCTCAACATGCACTCCAATGGATATTTGATAAGGCTATAAAATAAGTGGCAGGACAGTTAAAGCAGAAGATATTCCCAAGATTATCCTATTTGTCATTATGAGACAAATAGGAAACAGATGTGGAAAGTGATTTGATGTAGGAAGGATCTGATTTTTGGTTGTATTCTTCTGGTTTATATCACTGTAATTCCACTGATATTGGTGTGTAGCAAGCAAAAAAGAGTGAAGAACTGGTCAGCATAAGTCAGAAGCGACCTACCCTTCTCTTCGTGGTTGTGGAATAAACCATTTGAAACAGGAGGCATGACAGGGAAATCCCAGTGTTTTCATATTTCAGTTAAAATATGATATACAGACACATACAATAAGTTTCCAAATGCATCAGTGAGTAATAACGATGATAAACATATCACTGTTTAGTGCCAAATGAATGTATCATAATTAGTCTGAAGCCTGAGGGAGTTTTGATAAACATGCTATAGGAAGTCTAACCTATCGCAAATAGGGCAACTTGCCCAAATACCTCTATGGGTGCTGAAGTCAAACCATCTCTATCTACAAACCAACAATAAATACAAGCAACAGAGGAATCAAAACTTTCCTATAGATTCTCCCCAGCCTCATCTTCCCCTGACCCCATTCATTTTAAAGTCTAGAAAGCAATATAACCAACAATAGGTACTTGACTGTACTAGTCAGTGGTCTGTGGCATTTGCATCCAAATTCTGCCCTGAAATGCCATGTCAGCAGGAGGTCAGATGAGAAGTCAATGTGAACATCTGAGGGCAAAATTTCACCTCCTTATTTTCTAGTAAAGGTGTTCTTGCTCATTATCCAGACAGTTAACCTCCACACAAAACTGTAAACTTAGGTTATGTTCCTGATGTTATTAGTTGTCCTGTCCACCCAAATTATGCCTGAAAACCTGTGTGCAGGCAGCAGAGTGAGAGAGGACAGCCCTTTGGTAATGACTTACAAAATCATTCTGCCTGGAGCTGGCAAAGAGGAAGGATCTGCTCAGAGACTTAAGGAGACTTTACAATGTGTGAGTATGGCCTTCACTTACACAGTACAGCTAAAAGTTAGAAATAATGCATGCCCATTACTTGCTCCCAGAAAAGTTTCTGACTAGTTTGTAATTTTGCTGTCTCTTGGTTTTTGCTGTAAATTGAATGCAAAGACTGATGCTGCAGTGAGTCAGCAAATACCTTAGCCGTAATCAGCAAGAAAAACTGGGTATTCACCAAATGCTCATTGTTTCAAAGTTTTATGAGGGCTATTATATAACCAAGGACAGGAATTCATGACAAAGCAAGCTTGTCAGGCTGATTGTGATAAGAGGAAATTCTCTAGAAATACAAGAAGAAAAATAAAAGGGTAAATAGATATTCAAAGAAAGGCCTTTCTAAATCAATAATGAGTCCAATCTGGTGTGCAGAACCCTTCTTTAGTTGCTCTGGAAGCCCATTGGATATTACAATATACATCAAACCTCTTTAAGGATCCCAGTAGCTAAAAACCTAGCTGTAGTATGTTTTATTTAGTTGGTGTGTGAGTTATTAAGCTCTAAGTTTATATCTCATTGATGTTTCTCTATAGCTGGCTCCTTAAAATAACTGCTTTCCTGTAGCATACAGTGTGACAGACGTCAAAACTCAGCCAGGAAGAACTACATTTCAGTCCTGGAAATTCTCATGATTCCCATTCTTTAACCCCATAAACTGCCATTTTCAGGCTCTAGAGATTCACGTTCAAACAGCTGAAACATGGCTGGAATAATGTCCTATATCATGGTACTGAGTGGCAACAAAACATTGTTACTTGACAAGACATTTCATATCTTGCTATTGAATAACTTCAGTCAGACAGCATCATAACAACATGATATGATATATATATATAAACATAAATGTATATGCCAACCATATATCCATATATACATAGATCTGTATATATGCCTTGTATAAGAACTTTTAAAATCTCTTTTGGCATCTCTCTCAGCAGCCACCCTGTCTAGAACTGTCTCAATAAAGCAAGGAAAAGAAAGATGATAGCATGCATTATTTGTTTTTGGTTATTTTTTATTTTTATTTTAAGATATTCTTTCCTCGTTGAGTACTATTTCTGGCTTGTAAGAAAGCTGGTGATTAGTGGGGAAGAACTAAGCTACTAGAATGGGTAGCAGTGACCATTGAATTTTGGGGTGATTTTTTGTCTGAAACTTTTTGGACAATTCACACAGAAACCATCGCAGAATTGCAGAACCTAACACAGCAAAACCACCGCTGGTCAATAACTAATTAATGCAGTGCAAGTGGATGATCTGAAGAAGCTGTGTTGATGGAATGTGCACAGCCACTAAGAAGGTACTACTGGTTTAGATTATAAGGCATGGAAGACATAGAGGGTTTGACAGCAGTGATGCTCCCCAGCTGTGCTAGTACAATTGAAGGAACTCATATCCTTACTCTTGTAACCCTCAAACCATAAATAGAAAGGAGCACATCTCCAAGCTATCTTCCAGGGGCTAGTTGATCATCATGACAAGATGATGAACAATCATGTGGGATGGTCCAGAAACATTCAGGATGCCAGGAGCCAAAAGACTAACACATATTTGTTTAACAAAAAAAAGGTAGAGTTGGCCACAGCTGTGAACTTTATTGATGTTAATATTTCCTTTGCTGTTCTCACAGACTGTCTTGTACTACCTTGAGGAATTTTATATGAAAAATAAATTACAGAAAGAAAAAAGAAAAATAACCCAAAATGATTGCCAGAGCAGACTGCCTGGAGTATGACAATGAAGCAGGAAGGAGAATCCATTTGGAGGACTTTAAGGCAGATGGTAGTGTCTCTTAACCAAGCCAGAAGTTGCTGGTATTGAAATATCATGTTCTTTGCATTATACTGCATTGGTGAGAACAAAAGAAAAGCCTTACTTCCTGCTCAGAGGAAAACCTTCAGAGACATTACAGTTTGGATTTATCCTTTCTACACAGAGGCATTAACTGAGCTTGCTAAATTTGCTGCCCTGCTCACAGTCAGCAGTAAGCAACAGGTACCTCTGAATGATGAGTCAGCCCAACTAAGAAAAGCAGTTCCCAAGGGCAGAGTGTCTCTTCATTGACTGTAGAAGAAGCTTCATATGAGTTTATGTCTGAGCTAACAGGATAGCCTTTCTGAAATGAACACTGCTGAGGCAGCTGATTGGAGACATCTGACTTTGTGAACACAGGCTGATGGTTTCACTTTTTTTTTTTTTTTCCTTTATCTCCAACACAGTAGTATCAGTGATTCTTTTTATTATTATTTTTCTCTTGCCCAGTACAACTTTTTGAGCAGACATTTTATATCAAAGATATTTCACAGAGTCTTTTAAGTACATTTCACTCTATGAGAAATGATTTATTTATGAATTGTGTTACTTTTCAAGAAGAATTTTAAGTGGAACAACTGTGTGGGATATGGCTATGTTGTTATTGCTATTATATTTCCTATTTCACACTTAATCTATTGAGTCATGAAAACTTAAATATGAGGACTTTGGTTTCAGGTTTGGGAATCATACTGTTACGGAACTTTTAATAAGAAACTTTTATTAAAATCATCCCAGAGGAATGCTTTATTTTTTAAAAAGTGCAAGTGCAAATAAATATAATGTGAGAAATTACGCAAAAAAATACAAATATTAAAACAAACGTAAATATTGAGGCAAGTGGTAGCCATTGGGGAAATAGGTGAAAAGTGACAGAAACAATAACGCAACTGTTTTAAATCATTAATTATTAAAAACAAAACAAAACACAACAACAACAAAAAAAAAAACAGAAAAAATACACCCAATGAGCTTCTGACTTTTAGTGTTCAGGCTCCATGTGCTATAGGGTTTTTACCTGCATACTTTTGGGGGATACTGGACTCTGGAACACATTTATTATATTTTGTTTTTCCAGCTTGGGGCTTAGCAGAATTGAGTTATTGGAAACCAGTTTTAAAACTCTGTGGGAAATGACTCTAAGTGACAGATTTTTAGTAAAACTTGGTAATTTAGTAAAATGCTCCAAGGAGAAGCTCCTGCTTCTGTAGAACCTGCAACTGAAACCTGTTGAGTTTCTGTGCTGTGCTAAAGGCAATGGAGAAGGAACTTTGTTGAAGAGCATTTACCTGCAGACCTGATGATGAACTCCTGAGAAGGTGTGCCCACCTCTCTGTGCCTGCCCTCAGGTGTCTTGCCCAGCTTATGATCAGTGCAAGACCTCTCCAACAGTCTGCGCATTAATCACAGAATCAGCTAGGTTGGAAAAGACCTCTGAGATCGTCGAGTCCAACCTATGACCTAACACCACGCTGTCAACTAGACCATAGCATTAAGTGCCACATCCAGTCTTTTCTTAAACACCTCCAGGGATGGTGACTCAACCACCTCCCTGGGCAGCCCATTCCAATGCCCAAACACCTGTTCTGTGAAGAACTTCTTTCTAATGTCCATCCTAAACTTCCCCTGGTGCAGGTTGAAATTGTGTCCTCTTGTCCTATTGTTAGTTGCCCTGGAGAAGAGACTGACCCCCACCTGGGCACAACCTCCTTTCAGGTAGTTATAGAGAGTGATAAGGTCTCCCCTGAGCCTCTTCTTCTACAGCTTGTCAAACAACCCCAGCTCCCTTAGCCGATCCACGTAAGACTAGTGCTCCAGACCCTTAATCAGCCTCGTTGCCCTTCTCTGGAATGCTCCAGAACCTCAATATCCTTCCTAAATTGAGGGGCCCAGAACTGGACACAGTACTCGAGTTGCGGCCTCACCAATGCTGAGTACAGGGGAATAATCACTTCCCTAGTCCTGCTGGCCACACTATTCCTGATACAGGCCAGGATGCCATTGGCCTTCTTGGCCACCTGGACATGCTGCTGGCTCATATTCAGCCTGCCGTCAATTAGTACCCCCAGGTCCCTTTCTGCCTGGCCACTGTCCAGCCACTGTCCCTAGCCTGTAGTGCTGCATGGGGTTGTTGTGGCCAAAGTACAGGACCCGGCACTTGGTTTGTTGAACCACATACCATTGGATTTGGCACATCTATCTAGCCTGTCCAGGTCCCTCTGCGGAGACCTCCTACCCTCCAGCAGATCGACACTCCCTCCCAACTTGGTGTCATCTGCAAATTTGCTAATGGTAGATTCAATCCCCTCATCCAGATCATCAATAAAGATATTAAACAGGACTGGGCCCAACACAGATCCCTGGGGAACACTACTGACTGGACACCAACTGGATGCAACACCATTCACCATCACTCTCTAGGCCTGGCCGTCCAGCCAGTTCTTCACACAGTGAACAGTGCACCTGCCCAAGCCATGGG
>VXAL01011450.1:226662-251414 GCA_013399475.1 Chauna torquata | reverse complement strand
GCATTTTCCATGAAATAGTTTAATTTTTGTTGTAGTCTGATCATCTCTCATGTTGTTGTACTTCCCCGTAACAACATTTGTGCTGTGGGACTTCCTTAATTACTCCAGAAGTTAGGATGTAGAATTCTAGTTTGTGTTTACTTTGATCAGGCCCTGTCATAATAAGATCTTGGGTTGTCTACCACATATGGCTGAAGTGACCACTTGATTTTGTTGTCATTGTTGTTGTTTTCTAAGGGTAGAGGAAGTTGATTCCAACTTTGATTCTATCTCAGATAAACACCGATATTTTTGCAGAAAAAGTGTAGTCGGAACTGATGACTGTTTTCTGGTTTGTTACCACCCCCTCACACACTGTATCTTAGCAGCTTACTATTTGTTTAAAGTATTCTTGAATGCATAATAATGTAGCTGCAAATTGTGACCTAATTAAAATGTGTAAATGCAGCTTTAGACCATAATAAAAGTGCTGTGTAAGTTCATCTTTGCATTAAAAAAAAAAACTTTTCATTTAATGCTTTAATCTGCAGTCACTCCAGATACTGAGAAATTCGTTGCATAGGGTAGCAGTTACGGGATGTGTGAGGACGTTTGATATGTATGTGTCGGTTACCAAAACCAACCAACCAAATGCCCTATTTCTGTTACCGTATTGTTTGCAACCTGTGCTTGACCTCTAATTTGGGGAAGGTGAGGGAGCTGCTAGGTATCCAGTTCCTCCCCTTGTAGTGGTTTTCTCTTGAGTTTGTTTCAACAATAGTTGATAAGCCTGTGATTTTTACATGTGATGATCATGGTGCAAAGCAGTATTTATTCATGGTTATACTGTAGAACTCTTTTCTGTTTTTGGCTTGTTACTTGTGAAGTTTCCCTCCTCTTCTGTGTGCCTCTGCGAGTGATTGTCAGCTTTTTTATTCCCTTCATCAATTCAGATGAAAGTAATTAATACTTATCCCTTTATCCCCCCTCCCCTATTTTCTTCAGAACAGTCCTTCCTGATTCATCTTTATGACCTCTTCCCTTCTGATTTTTTTTTCTTTTCCTTTGAAAACCAGGCTCTACCATGGTGTCTGTAAGTAGCTTTCTTACACGACACTTCAAATTTAACTGAACTATAGTAAAATTCCTAGCCATGTGAATTGATATAACTATGCAATTATTTTCTTTTACACTGTATTTATTGCTAAGTTATCCACTGTGCGGGTGGATAGTAAGTGAGCCATTTGAAACCTTGAGGTTCAATGTCAGTATTTTCATGGGTACTGAAGTTCTTTGTACAGCCTTTTCACCCTTAAATGTTCAAGTTCTACTGTTGAGACATAAAGGAATGTGTTTAAAGTTATTGTGTGCATATAGTGTGGGATTTAAAACTTTCCTGTCTGGAAACAAAACAAAAGCTTAACTAGATTCATCAAGTATGTTTCTTTTCTCTTTGATTAATGCTAATAGCAAACTAACAAGAGTCATTTAATTTAAATGCCAAAATGAGAACTTTGAGTAAATAATTCAGGTGGAACGTTTTTGATGCATTTGTGGTGACCATTCTTAAGTGTGTAGAATGAGATAATTATATAACTCATCAGTACTTGACCCTCAAATTCACTTTTAACACCATGCAGAAATCTCTTGCTAATTGCACCTCCTCTGTGAGAAGCTACTGGCTTTCAGAGTATATGGTTTACTTTGGAGCTGAGAGATTTCAAATAACAATTACTATTGGTTTTGTTACAGGAACCATAAGTCAGTGTATATTAATCTTGTTGCTGCTGTTAGAGCTTAAGAGGTAATTTGTCATCTTGCCATGTTTCTTCTCAGCTAGGTTGCAGCAGTCATTTTTAATTGCAGTGCTGAAAAACTTTCAGGCAAAGATCTAGTGCTCAGCAGCATTTGGTCCTGCTGTTAATTGCAAACTGATTTTAGGGTCTAGCTGTGGGTAAATTTCTTTCTGCATATATCAGTGTGCCAGTCTGTTCCTGGGGAAGGTGGGAAGTAGTTTAATCATTGATCTCATACAGTGAAGCAGCATCTTAACATCAGTAACTGCAAGACTTTGAGTTCTTCTGTGAACAGATTAGAAGATGGCTGAAGTGCTTGATTACTACAGTTTGTGTTCTTTTTTTTGAAACTGCAGTTAGAAATTTTGCTAAAATCTCACTGTATCACTGTTTCTATAAGCATGAAAATAGGTGTGATAGAAATCTGTGCTGTCATTTGTGAACGTATTTAAGCTTGTGCATAAGTTCGGTTGGATTCTACTGCACGTTTTATTGACTGTCAGACTTCTAATGTATGTGGGAGATAAACATAAGAAAAAGTTTATGAAAATGAAAGTTTGATAATATTAGGCTAAAATACCTTCTAGTTCCCTCCCTGCTGTTTGCATCCTTGAGAGGTTTAACTTTTTCAGCTTAATCTATCCTCTTATACTGATCAAACTTCTTTTTGAGGGGCAGTTGCAGAACTCAGTTTGTTGCTGGTATGTCTGAAGGAAGTATAGAGTTACAACTGTATTTTGAGTGAAGCAGTGTTATCTTTCCATACTTGGCAGGCTAACTTATGCTTTTATTGTAGCACTGAAGGGCGTTCCTCTGGAATACCTTGCCTTTGGAAAGAATGCAGAGCAATAATTAACTGAAATCTGGGAGTATTTTGCTATCATAAAGAGGGTGGTTGCATATGTGGTATCCTTGGTGTGTAACAGGATACAAAACGGGAAGAGGTGAAGTTATCTCACTCATATGGCTTTATTAAGAACATTGCTGAAATAATTTGGCATTTTTGTCAATGCATGAAGGTAAATGAATGGAAGTAATCAGGGAAGACTCAGTTCTGTGTTATACTCTCTCTCTTCAGTCTTATCCAGGAGAAGGTTAAGAAGCAACTTAGATCATTTGATATTTGCCTACATGAGAGAGATTTGTGATGGACAGTTCTTTAATGTAAAAAAATGTAATGAGCTCAGCTGTTTGAGATGGAAATTGGACAAGTTCAGATAGGAAATAAGTCACAATTTTTAAATAAGGCAATTAATCATTGAAACAACTTACCTAGGATGTGATGTGTTCTGTCTTGCTATAAAGACTGTAAAAGAGATTGTCACAGATAAACTGGAAGTTACAGACTTGATGCAAAAATTGTTTGATACTATTTTACCTAGCTCATTATGCAAGAGACTGAAGTAGATGGGTATGATGGTCTCTACATGAGCTCACATCCTTTGAAATTTACCCTTATGAACATAAAGGAAGTGATTACTTGCAGAAAATCGATTGCAGCCATCTAATGTAAGTTTGCTGGGCAATTTTTATATTTTGATCAGTGCTACTTTGCAAGGTGAATGCTGCAATCTTAGCATCCTTAATTTTATTCTGAGACATCATGGACTTGCTAGGAGTTCTTAAACAGCACAAATGGCTTTCCAAATTGAGCAGCCATAGCTAGCATTGTTATGCAAGAAATGTGGTTTGTTTGTTTTTTCTGGAAAGAATCTGAACTCTTGCCATTCCTATTTGCAGACCTTGCTGCCCAACATCCACTTAGAAAATGATGTTGTATCACTTTATCAGATATGTACATCAGATTACTTTAAGTCATCCAAAATGCTTACTGTATGCATCTGACTCTCATAATATGTTCTGAGGGATAAGGCGTGTCTGCAAAACTTACTTGGCTCCCGAAAAGCAAAATCTTTTTTCTTGAAGATCTGTTTAAGCTCTTGCCAGTTCTATGTACAGAGGTTTTGAATATTAAAAGAAATGTCTGTAGTAATGCTGCTTATGAGATGTTGCCATCTGGAGCAGTCCTGAACAATTGCCATGGAATTAGTTGGAATGAACGAAAAGGCATCCACTGTACCTTTGTAAATATTCATGGGTCAGGGCATTGCCAAGGGTGAAATGGGGTAATATAGATCTTGTTGCTTTATTCTTACTTTGCTTTCAACTTTTAATTCATACAGAAATTGCAAGTACCAAGCAAGATGTGTTATTGGTACAGTAGTTATTATAGTTAAAATATGTTGCTGTCAAAAGAAAAAAAATGTAGGCGGTAACAACGTCTCCAATTAAGTGTTCATGGAAGAGGTGTTGGGAGGGGTTTCTAGCTTATTGAAATATGCATTTCTGTGAAACAGTTAAAAGATAGGCATTTTGTATAAAAAATGTTAATTGCTGGTAATCTGCTGTAAATCAGAAGTAAAGTAGAGATTCTTTACTAAACTTCCACAACTTATATCATGTCTGCTACTGTGTAGTTCATATACAGTAGTGTATGTTTTAACTGTTGAATTCATATGTCGTCTTTTCCTTCTCCCCCACACCATGCCAGGTGCAGGACAAGTTCCGTTTGGACCTGTCTGATGAAGAAGCTGTCCATTATATGCAGAGTCTAATTGATGAAAGTGTCCATGCCCTCTTTGCAGCTGTGGTGGAACAGATACATAAGTTTGCGCAGGTGAGATAGCTTCTCAGTTGGCAGTCTTTCTGAAAACTGAGTAAGGTGTGAGGTTCAGAGTGGTAAGTTCAAGACTTCATTGTTAATGAGTCTTATTTCATTTCTCAACAAGTTCGAAGTGTGTTTTCGCTGCCAGGACTGGAGAGCAAGCTCTCAGCAGTCCTAGAAAATTCTTTAAAACATCCTAGCAAATGTGCTAAGTGGGATGTAACTGGTTGTCTTACCACGGGAAAGAACTGCAAATTGGAAAAGTGGAGTTCCGTGAGAGAAGGATCCAGAACTCCCCTAGCTTTCATTCTCAAAGTAAATGAGTGAGGATAGATTTCTTTTCTTTCCTACCTTTGTGAGACTTCCCAAAGTGTGCATTCCAGCTACTTATCTTGATTATTAAGACACAGCAGGGTTCATAGAAGAGACCAGGATCCCTGCTCAGATTGCATCCACATCCTCTGCAACAGTGACAGTGTACCACAGGGCACGGTCTCCAGCAGCTGTGTGAGCAGTTGTCCCTGTAGTGTCAGAGGCCTCGACACAGATGGAGTTCCTGAGGGAGAACACGGCTTTCCAGGTGTGGGGCTGAGACCTCTTGCTGGGGCAAGAGGGCTTCTGGCTTGCAGGAGATGTGCAGTGGTGGAGGATCTGCATCACCCAGTAAAGGAGTGTCAAGATCTGGGGTGACAATGGAATATTGTCTCCACTATTTTTATTAAACTTATCCCTGCTGGAGTATACAGAGTGAAATTGTTAACCATACGTATGAGCGCTGTCCTACCACTGGCCACAGTAGGACAAAAAAAATTGTTAAATTCTTATGTTGAATAAAGTTGTTTTAACAAAAATTTCATTTTTGAATTTATAATGCTTTTGCCTTAAAGCTGTCTGACTAGTTTGTGTTTATCAGGGATTTAAGATATTACACTGTTTGCCTTATGTATTAGACTCATGACAAGAAATGGAGTTGAGATGAAAAATGAAATTGATCTCAAAAGCTAGATATTATCCCAGTATTTTTGACTCCTTCAGAAGACTGATCAAAGTTTGATAAAAACAGTTCTCCTTAGTTTCTGTGGCTATCCATTTTGCTAAAGGTCTTCCAACTAATCTATTGTTTCCTGCAAATTAAGTTTTTATTTTGAAGAACTTCATTACAGTGCAGGGCAAAAAGTAAAAATGTCATTTCCGTCTGCGTATGTATTTAGCAAAGGGGAAGAAATTTAACATAATTGCATGATGGGGGGGAGGGGGAAGGAATGTAGTTATATGAAAGTGTTGCAAAATTTGGTATTCATTATGGATTACTTTGGCCATAGGATGTAGGATGGTAGTTTTGTAAGACAAAGTGAAAAATGCCTAGTATCTATCACCGTTTTTTAAAAGTAAATAAGGCCATTACAAAGATCCAAGATTAAAATTTTAAGTGCCTCCAAAAGTGAGAGTCACTTTTTTTAAGGTGTCTTTTTACTTCATTGGTTTTAGGTGACTGCCAGTCTCTCCCAGATAACTGTTATTGCATTTGTGAAGCTGTATTAGTAAGTCAAAGTTTATGGGTTTGATTTAAGTGACCTTTTCTTTTTCTGTTCAGACTTATTTTTGCGTGACCTTTCTTCAACACTTACAACTACTTTTAAAATTGCAAGACAGATTTGTTCAGAATACATAAAGTAACCAAGAATTTGCACCCAAGGCTTCTAAATCCAAGGAATGGTGTTTTAAGTAACAAGCTGTTTTTCATGAGGCCGTGAACTCTCTGCATGTGCTGCTGTAGAGTTTGACACCTATGTCCTTTTAGCTTTTCTTTTTTCTCCTGGGATTACGTGCTTAAAATGTAAACAACAAAGTATTATTTTCAGTGCTTAAGATATTTCTTAGCCCCATGTGATGTAGGATTCTTCTGCTAGTTTTGGAGTTCCGATTATTGCCTTCATTCATATTCTGTAAATAATTACAGTTGCAGGCTTTCCCCTGCATGAACACTGGATGCTTATCAGTGTGGGAGATGGATACAAAAATAATAGTCACAAATGAAATGGCGCTTGACAAGTATTAAGATTCTGAAGTCTGTTTATGTATCTTAAAAAAAAAAAAAGCTTACAAAAAATCCGTCAAAATTAAGTGTAATAAGTCTGTTGTCTTTATATTACAAGGGAGGTAGGACACTTTGTAGTGATATTTAGTACTTCATTAGTCAAAATCATTACCTTTACTGTTTTTCTGAGGCAGTCTTCGCTATAAGAATTTGCTGCTGGAGTCTTCAGAGTCTGTAAATCGTTGAACAAATGAACAATTAATGCATAATTGAATTTGCAGTAAAGTGGTCATCTTACACAATGGCCAGTTGAAGCTTTCAATTTGTTCATGTATAATGCTGCATTGAATTGCCAATGGCCTTGCTCTAAATAGTAATAAAAATTGTCTCAAAAAAAAAAAAAAAACTACACAGGTTTATGACACCTGCTTAAACAGCAGATTTGGACCTAAAGCCACACAATTTTTTCATTTCAAATGCCCTTAAGCATGTTTTTCTTAATTTATCAATACATATTTATTCTCCTGGTGCCTCCAAAATAGGCCTACAGGGAATCTGTGCTGTCTACTGCAAGAGTTAAGAGCTTTTTAATAAGGTTGGTTATTGTAGTAACCATTGTGAATAAACATTCTATCTGTCACTCTAAGTAAGTAGAGCTCTTCAGTAAAGCAGTCTAGATATTTTGGCATCAGCTTGGCACTGTTCTTTTGTAACAATATTGTGAAGAGGGTTCAGAGCTGTCTTATGAACCCTTTAGTTTCTAGTGTATCTCTAATCTATTATCTTAGTAGATATTTTACAGACCCTTTTGTGTGGTATTTGTTTCCTTCTTAATGGTTATCAACAAACTGTCTCAAAAGTAAATAAACTTAACATTTAGAATAAGCTAATGGTGTTGTACAATACTGCTCAAGATGAGAAAAAGTCCATACTAATTTCATTTGATACTAATGAAGACTGGATAGCCATTTCTCCCTGGAGAGTCATTTTCATTTTAGCATTACTTATTTCTTCATGGAAGGGAAACAATCTCTAGTTGAAGTGACTAACTTCACATTTTTTTCCTTGTAAATTTACAACTCAAGTCATTTACATCCTGGGCTCATGTTAAGCAGTGATTTTTGAAAAGTGAAAACTTGGGAGATGAGGGGTGTCCCACCTAAAATATAGTTGTGCAAATGGGTCTGTACTAATGGCTGGTTGCTCCTTGTTAAGGAGCAAACTCAATTTAAACTGTAAATGTTAGGAGGCTTTAGGATATCCTCAAGCACTATCCAGTGCTGCTGCATCACAGAATGCAGCTGTGGTTCCTTTCATTCAAGACAGACCTTCTGTTTTTCTCCTTTTGGAGGAGCCAGTCTTGTATGCCAAAATAAAACAGGGAAAATCTACCACCATGACTGTGTAGATTCGATGAAACTATTTGTGCAGCGGCGGACAGAGTTGGTTTCCAAGTTGTCTGTTCCCCTGAAGGGTTGTGAAAATCTCCAGCATTTAGGCAGTGATTTTCAGTGGTTTTTAAACAGAGTTCTATTTACACATAACTTTTGGTCCCTCACAGTAAGGCAGGTTGAATAAATTCTGTTCTGTTTTTTTCTTCCCTTGTAGTATTGGAGAAAATAAGTCTTTTGCCTTCCTATGATGGAAACAAGCCTCAGCAAATGCTCAAGGAAGAGACTTTCTCAAGCCCTTATGGAGTTCACCAAATGGTTTTGGAAGGCAAAAGCTGCAGGTTTGGTAGCATGGAGAATTGAGAGTTCAGGAGTCAGAGAAGCTTTCTGAGTCTCAATTCTTTGAAGGTTTAAAAATAACCATTTTTTTTAAAGGAAAATGTTTATTTATATTGTCCGTCAGGCTCAGATATTATGGCATTTCTTTATAATGAAAACGTCTGAGCCACAAAAGTTGAAGTAAGCAACCGTCTCCCAAGCCAAAGATAACTGGAAGAGGCTGGATTTGATGGTAGATTCTTGTACCTGTTAATATATTTTCGTATTTAAGAATGGAAATCATTGCTGTACTGAATATGGGTATGTATAAAGTGCAGAGTGAATTAAAGTGCACAATTCTTCAGTGCAGAAAAACGTGAAACTACGTTAATCTCTTCTCCCCTCCCACTAACTTTAATCCTTGAGTAAGTTTTAAATATGATTTGTATGATCCTTTATTTCCCACCTTGGGCAATGTTATCATTTAGAAAGGACAATCATTTCTTCCCTGCTTACAAAAGTGTTTTTAAGTGCTGATAAGTTAGTCGGCTGTAGGCAGTCAATTAAATCATCACTAACAGACTCAGCAACCAGAACGCACAGTGAGCAGTTCTGTATTTCACACTTTAAATCTGAATGTTTTCTGTACAGCAATTATATATTCTTGACTCTAATAAACTCTTTGTTGTTGCAGTCTTGAGGTATTCTGTTTTGTTTTTTCCATCTTACCTGCTGAGACATGGCATGCTAGAGGATTATGTTCATAATCCTTGGCTTTCTGCAAGGATGTTCACTACTGAGTTTGTTTGATTCAGGAATAAGGCCACTAATAAAATGATTTTTGTGCCACATGTTGAGTGCATAATGAATGTGTTTTGAATAATCAACAGTGTAATTAGCTCTTCATAAATGTGTGGATCTTTTCAAAGAGTGCTCTTATACTGCTTTTTTTGTTTGTCAGGAGGAAAGCCCTCCCAGTTATAAACATAAGAAGGACTGATTAGAATCTGATAGTTGTGAATCAAGTCTCGCTCATTGCTGTTTCTGCTACCAAACAGCAGAAGTGCTTTGATGGAAGAAAATCCACTAGGGCTGTAATAAGCCCTTAGTTATTTCAGCATATTACCCAGATTTGCTAGTTAAACAGAACATTGGTTCACCCCCTCTTCTCCATGGTATTTGCTACTTAGAGGATCTATATTATCCTTGTTACTTAATGTTTGCATTAGCTAGCAAAACTGCTGCAGAGAAGCCACAGCAGTACCTCCTATCTTTAGTTGACTCCTCTTTGGAGGAGTACTAATTATTGTTGTTGCTGTTTTTTGTCTTGCTTCATCTAGGAGAAATACAAATTCCTGTCTCCATTTTGCATTACTTCATCCTACATGCAGTACTTTTCGGTATCTTTCTAAAGTATTTTTGAGTGCATAGAATTTTCTCCAAGTAGCTGAAAATTCCACCAAAAAAAAACAACTTTTTTTCATTTGTTTTGAAGGGGCATCCTACATGCTCACACAGCTTGTTGATTTTTGTGATGTAGCCACACTTCGTTCAGCTCAGTTCTTGACTTTGATCCCCAGTCCTTTCCACTTTATATATTCTAGGATTTTTCCTCCAGTTCTTTTGAAGAAAACTTCAGAAGGAGATATTGAGCAGTTGAGAAAACTTGCTCCAGGCTCAGTTCTGCAGTATTCATGTGCACTGCAGCGGTCATCAGTCCCTAAGCGTGGGACAGTTTCCCATTTCTGTCATAGGAGGCTTTGTCCTTCTCTGTCTTGTAATGAAGTTACTTGGCTATTTACAAGGAGTTCATGCTCACAGCACTGAGTAATGCCATTTTTTAAATTTTACAGGCATGTTTCAGGAAGGTCCATGGTACTGATGCTTTGATGCATGTTGGCAAATTCATTTCCAATCTGTTAAGCAGTGCAAGAGTTCTGGTTAAGGGTGTCAGTTAAACTATATGGGCTGTGTGACCTGTTGCAAAGAGAACTGGAGGTGCAATTCAGAATAAAGGTTGTGGGAGCCTGCAAGGCAAGAAACATTTGTGACGTGTTTGTTTTACAGATGTTTGCAGGAAAGGGGAGAGTGGTTGACGGAGGTCTATTTATTGGAAAGGGTGAAGAGAAAGTGTATGTTTCCAAGTTGTTTGGGTTGCAGGAGTCCTCACAGCTAGAAAAATATTGTTCATCAAATTATGTTCTTCTACTCTGAGATGTGGGTGTGCAGGTGGTCTTGTCTGTCTCCTGTCACCTGTCATCAAGAAGATAATTAGCACCCTAGTGCAGGTTGTACACAGTATGGCAATTGCTGCTCCTGACTGCAGTATCCCACCTGCCAGCCAGTTGGGCTCTCAGAATTGTCTATGTTGTGGTCAGTCAACATAGCTATTGCTCTGCTGCACACAGGCATTGAACTCATGTAAGAAAATACTCTCTGGCTGTCCAAATACAGGCTTCAGTGCAGTGCTAGCAAATGGTAAGCAGCAACAGATAGGGTGTACTCTGGCATCTTGAGCCCTCTAGTGTCCCTGTCCCAGGGCATTGTAATTCCCTAGTGGTGAATCTTGAGCTTCACCAGTGAAACAGGGCCATGATTCTCTTATGGTAATTGACAGATCTGCAGGATGAGAGAATTAACAGCCTGTACTACAGGTGGCTTCCTAAAAGGTGTTTGAGGGTTGTCTGAACAGTCAGAGATGGTATACTTCATCACACCCCCTGGGCATGATGAATCTGTCTGTGGGAAGCCTGCATAACCTTGAGGATGTGGCTTGTGCAGACCACGTAGATTTAAGACTTGCCGGATGGCATCTGAGCAGAGTACCCATAGTGAACTTCCTATTTTCAAACTGGTGACCCACTTGTCAGTTGGGAGTTTGGTCTTGTAAGACTCCACTGATCAATGGACTGCTGAAGACTAGAGATGAAAGCCTCAAAGTTAAGTGAGTTGTATACTGAGGGCAGGCTCAATTTCAAATGTGATTTGTGTCCTCCTTTCTGTCCTCCCCTGCATAAGACTAATTTTCAGCTGTGTACTAGTGGCAGGCCCTACTTCAAATGTTATTCCTTGTTATTCTCTTCTCCCTAGTAGTTATGAAAACATATAAGCATGAGGTACTGTGCGCTGTTTGACCAGACGGGCCAAGGATGACGGCTCCTTATTAACCCAGAAGACGTCATCAGCCTAATCCTTACAGCACTTTGCAAGTACGTTTATAAAGTGTTAAATGTAACTTTTATAAACACTACAAATGAATACAGGGTTGTTCACTATGACTGCTATGTCATGTGGTTTAAAGTGAATATAATAACCCATCCATATGCTGGGCTATGCAACAACCTATAAAACCAGTATGTTAACACAGTTATAAGTGTTAGCATGTGAATTCAAAATACGTAAGCCTTAGGAAGACACTGACTTTGCTGTAAACCACTGATGTTATGAATGAAGAATCTGTGTTGAGGAAGTAAGAAAGGTTGTGCGAGTTAGTGAAACAGAATCCAACCAGCATCTTTATCTGTGTTTCTACTTGTTGAGTAACCATACATTTTTTTTAGTGTATTTTCCTAAGAATTTTGTTTAAAAAAAAAAAAAAAATCAGCTGAGTGTTAACGAACTGTCCAGATGTGTCTCTGATCCAACCAGCTGACTGTCTTCAGGCTGACTGCTACTACCAGATGTAAGTTCAATACTTACAATATTGTCTATTAAATACCAAGTGTTGTTGAAAATGGCTCTTTTTGATGTGTTTTTTTTTTTAAATCCTGATATACAAAATAAGTTCCAACTTGTTTTTGTAAAATCTAATAGCTCTTAGCACTGTATGCAGCATCAGCCATTTAAAGCAAAACAAAAAAGCAAAACCAGAGGGAAATAAGCTATTTTATTTTAAATGAAGGGTTATCTTTTTCGGTATGTTAGTCTAAAGCCTTGACTATAACAGGAGTAAGAAAGTTTAACAGGTTTTCTATCATGCCTGTATCTCTATGTAGTCCTATACTGTCAGTATGTTACATGTCTGTCTCCAATAAATTCTGAATCCCTTGAATAACTACCACCAATTTTGACTTGAGGAATGCAACTCTTAAAGGTGAAATCTCTGTATGTTTCACAAAGATAGGTCCCAGTCATAGGAAGGTCCCCAGGGGAATGTCAGACCACGGTTTCACCTTGCACAAGTATTTGTGCATATACATAGAGGGAGAGGGGTGTGTGTGTGTATGTATACACACAAAATTTTACATAGTGAGGCTGTGAGATCCGTCATGTATCAGAGCATGATGCAGTAGTTGGTAGGAAACCAGGTTGTACCAATTGAGTCACAGAGTAACCTGTCAAAATGCTTCCTATTAAATCTCTCCAGGAAGCATTACAGAGAAAAAGAAATACAACAGACAAAAAAGAGTTTTGCCATGGGCTTGTTTTACTCAGCATTTGTATTTTGTATAACTAGGGACAAAAAGTATTATAAAGCCAGCTTGTGAGTTCTTTATTTGCCTTCTGGCATTCATCTTGGTCTCACCCTGTTTTTTTTTTCCTGTAATCTCTGATGGTGTTTCTGTTGGGTTTGAGAGTGAGGGAAGCAAAAGAAATGGTTCCATGTTTTTTGTCTCCCCTATCTTTGCACTGTCATGGGTTGGTTTCAATTGCTAGTGCTTCAGGAGCAGAAAGTGGCGCAAAGTTGCTTTGTGCCCCCAAGTGGGGCAAAGCATGAATTTCAATAAATAAATAAAAATTAATGGGGAGCAAAACAAACAAACAAAAAAAACGGGGGGGGGGCTCTTTGTTTTGATGTAAAAGTCAGATATTCTTTTAGCAAGAAATTTTATTCTTTAGTTACCTGGCTTTCTTGTTGCAATCTAAAATAAGAAGCGCTTTTGTAAGGCTTTGGGGGAATAATGGCTTTGGAAAAGGGAAGGAGGAGCAGAGAATGGGAGTTTTAACACCCCCTCACAGTGTCCTGGTAGCAGCAAAGAGAAGTGATATTGCTAAGTGGCCTTTCTTTTGTAGTCAGCAGAGGTTTTACTTACAAGACCCAGCACCATCAGTGGATGGTAAAATATAGCAGTTACTATGAAGTATCTGAAGTGCATACATTTAAGGAGTCTTAAGGGAGTCGTTGAAAACAAATTGCAGGTGGATTGTTAAAATAGATTTTTGTAACCCCTTCAGCTGATGTGATGATTCTTTGTAATAGTGAAGCTGCTTGAGGTAAAATATTGGTGTCCTCCTGTCCTTCCAAGCTTCCATGATTTAGAAGTGACTCTGCCTTGGGGGAAGAAATTTTCAGTTTGAAGGGGAAAATACCTAACTCCAGTTGTTTCTAGCGTACCCAGCAGTGGAGGGGTTCACCTGCATGGATTCTAACCTGAAACTGTAGGATTGCTCCTTGGAGAGGAGTTCATAGCTGATCTACATACAGATTAATCAGTTAAGCTGGTGTGTGGGATGATCCTTCCCAAAGTGGATTAAGCTGTATGACGATGAGGTACTTAAATTCTGAATAAAACCTCTCCACCTCTCGGGCCCCCAGCACAAGAAGGATGTGAGCTTGTTAGAGCAGGTCCAGAGGAGAGCCGTGAGGATGATCAGAGGCTGTAGCACCTCTCCTATGGAGACAGGCTGAGAGAGCTGGGGATGTTCAGCCTGGAGAAGAGAAGGCTCCGGGGAGACCTCATTGCAGCCTTTCAGTACTTAGAGGGGACTTAAAGGTTTTTTTGTTTGTTTTTGTTTTGTTTTTAATACACAACCTAAATGTTCCATGGCTGCATGCTGGTAAAGAGAGGTGCCTATGTGTCTTGCCTAGGTGATGTCTCAGCTCCTGGTGACAAGGGGCACTGTATCACCAGTACAGGGACAAGGCTTGTTTTTTCCTCTTCCAGTAAACACTGGGTTGTTTTTTTCCCATACCTGGTGATGTCAACTGTGCTCATTCAGTCCAGTCAGCCGTCACCTTTCTAATGCTGTATCATTCTCTCCTGGTATGTCAGTTGACATTTCTGATGAAAGCACAACAGGCCTAGTACCAGCTTGTATTCCCAGAGGTAGGCAGCTTCCATTGCAGCTTAAACTTGGAGGTTTTTTTTTTTTTAGCTGTACCTGCTGAGAGCCATTCTTG
The DNA here is from genome assembly GCA_013399475.1 of Chauna torquata. Taxonomy (NCBI): domain Eukaryota; kingdom Metazoa; phylum Chordata; class Aves; order Anseriformes; family Anhimidae; genus Chauna; species Chauna torquata. The sequence goes on along the minus strand of VXAL01011450.1, from coordinate 237,106 downwards.
TATGGACAATTGTTTCGCTTCTGATGCTCAGGTTTGATCATGCAGTAACTGACTCGGATACTAAGTTTTCTGACCCCGCAGAGGTGAAGGGGGAGACAGTTGATGCTGTAATGATTATCTGATTCATTTGCCAACCTTAAGGGTGAGGACAGCAGCATGCATGGCAGGAAGCTTTCTTTAAAGGAGTGATTCACCTGAGATTTCTGACCAGATTCTGCCCAGGCAGCATTATACTGGAATTTAATTCAGTTCCTTTTTCCAAGGGAAAGCACAGCAACAACGCGGAGTTTGGTATGAAGAAGAAAGTCTTTCTAGAGATGAAATATATGGCAGAGAACTATCTACTACAAGAGCAGTACTTGTTGAAATAATGAATGGGGGAAAAAAGTGTTGTTACATAACTTGAAGGTATTTTGTGTGGCTACTCCACACAATTTACTAAAATCTGTAGGCAGTATCTTTTCAAGGATTTTGTGCCGTATTGCACTTATCTTTTCCAAGTTGCAAACAAAATGCCACCAACAAGGTTCTGAGTGGCATCTTAATCTACAAACGAGGAGATGACAGATTTTAGCTCCAGTTTTGCTTCAAATTTGACAGATGCTACTTTTGAAATGAGAGTTGAGAAGCTCTGTGTTACAGTTCTGGCTGTGGGTTTCATTGTCCATTGGCCTTGAAGATTTTTCACTTTATGAACTTCCATTTCCCTCTGAGCTCTGTAAACTTGGTGGTGCAGACACATTTTTAACTTCTCACACCAAAGTACCATAGCTTGGGGCTCTAATTACAGATGGATCCGGGAAGTGCCATTTTAATCTGCCAAGCAGCAATTCGTTTTGATTGTATTTTGCATTCAGCCTTGGTTTGTTGGCTTGTATTTGTTCCATACGCTAGAGTTGAAAGATGCCTGAAGAAATATACTTGCTAGAAGTCATGTTCCTGTCAAACACTGTTTTGCTGGTTCTCTCAATCTTAGAAAGCTATAGTAAAAATAGAGAGATTGAAGACATTTCTTTGCTTTCATTAACTAATCCTAAAGTTCTCTACATATGGGGAAAAAAAAAAAACAGGTTAACTGAAATGCAGCAAAATACGATAATTGAGTTTTCAGCTTAAGCAAGCAATAGCCGTAAGACGCGTTGTCAAGCCTGTTTATCAGGGTCCAAGTTTTCTGTGTGGACATCATCCAGCTTAATGGGTACCTGATCTTGATTTAGCATGCAGCAACAGATAAATTCTTTTATTCATTAATGAGATATAGCCAGAAGGATAGCTTAAAGCTGTACAGTTTTTCTAGCTTAGCACTACGTGGATTGTAAATGGGTGTGTACAAGGACAATTGAGAATTACAAGTTCCAAGTTTCTCATTTACAGTTAAAGCTATACAATAAGCAAGCAGTCCAATGCATTCAAGACTTGTAAATCAGCATACCCACAGTTCAGTCTTACATCTCCATTATGTACGTGTACAAAAGGCTTAGCATATGTTTTTCCGCTATTTCATTATTTTATATAGCACATGTTAATATCCCTAGTCATGTACCAACTAATGCTGCTTAATAGCAGTTTTAGTTTTGAGCCTTTTGTTAAGTCATAAGAATTGTTCTCTTTGCTCCTCAGTTTTTCGCATGCTGAGTTCTGGTGCATTACTGTTAGAGCTTGCCATTTTTCAGACTTACTGTTAGTACTAGTACAAAGGCAGGCACAGGTGTGGGGGGGGCTACCAGTTATCCTAATTTTTGTGACTGCAGCGTGTTGACCTTGGACTAGAATAACTCTGACGATTGCAGAAGCACAGTGCAATCACTGTGTAAGCTGTATTCAAGTACTTGAGCAACATACTGTACTGCAATACAGGAGCATGGAAAAGGAATCTGGGATCATTGCAATTGCTGCCATACAGACACAGATTTGGGGCAGTTAACCCTACTAGATTAAAGCTGCCAGATGTATACATGCTCTAATCCTGTAGATAAGAGTATCTGCAGGATCCTGTCCAGTTCTTTGCTGCCCTTGGATAACTATTGAATGATCTCTTCCTTCCCATTTGTCTTGCCAGTCAAGCAGGTAAGGATCATCAGCCTTAGTTTTTCAGTTTTATATTATGGTATTTGGATCATAGATTAGGATTTCTAAATCAATTTTGTTTAAGGTAGATCCCAGATCTAGCCAATATCCCTCGTGGACTCTAGCTATTGCTGCAGAAGAGCGTGGGTCAACCGTAGTTTCCATGTTATATTTACCATCCTGCCATGGAGGTCTTGCCTACTCCAGACCATTTCAAATGGTGGCACTGTGTGCTTAGTTTTAGCCAAATTGAATCAACATGTCTGTGCCTACTGTAGGATGAGCTGATTCTGAAATTATTAGATTCCACTTACTACACTGAGTAGATTTCTGTGGACTATGCTGGGTTCTTAGATGCAGGTATTTATAAGAATCTGAACTACGCACGTGGCAGCTCTGTTTTCAAGTACTGGCATGTTCCTTGCAGGGACCACAGGACATACCTAACTGGGTCTCCCAGTCATTGGGAGACTGGATAATTTCAAGGAAGTCTGAGATTCTACTAGCTGGAGGGGAGAGGTTCAAAGTACTAGGCCATCTGCTCCTCCAAGAGGAGATCAGTCATTGGCATGCAAATGTTATCTTAGTCTGAGCGGTGGAATTCAGTGTAGCGTGTGGATTGTGTGCATCCAACTCAGGTTTAGGCTTTACTTTGACCGTATGATTGCATGCTTGTTTTTTGAGAATACATACAGGAATGTTCATAGAAAAGGGTTAATTCCATCAGGTTTCATCTAGTTAACCTTGAAAAAAAACCACTATTTCCATAAACCCAACTTCTGCAGAAGTTTGGAGCTTCACCTGTACTAAAGTACTAAGAGTACAGTCCTGCTGCTGAACACTGAGATACTTTTCCCTCATTCAGATGTCCATGAACTTAACTAGCATGATGTGGATAAGAGATCTCCCCCCAGAACTGTAGATGGAGTCCCAACAGGACAAACTGCTTTTACCTAAATTTATTACTGGATAACATTCCAGCAGAGGGTACCAGGTTTCTGGAAATGCCTTCTCAGAAAATGAAGCAGTCAAATGTATTTCACACAACTAGGCACATCAACCAAGCCTACATCACAGAGTAGATGATCACATTGCCCTAGGAGATCAACTAGCTCTTCTGTTATGCCCAGCTTTGGGCTCTGAATCATCATGTAGTGTCCTATTTCAATGGTAGCTAGGCTTCAGCTGTGCTTGCTCTGATCTCTTGCTTTCAGGTGTTTTGTGAACCTTACAATAACAAATGTATTTAGATACTGGTATTGGAATGATGCTAAGGTACAAGGTATTAACTTTTATGAGGTAGAGATTTGCATGAATTATCTGAAGTTAAAGATGAATTTGTACTGATAGTGCAGTTTTTGAATATCTTGAAGCTTTTGTTGATTATTCCTCTCCTGTTTTGTTTAATCCCTTAAAATCCAGCGTGACTGAGGGTGGGAAGGAGGCTACTTTTTGTTTGTTTTTGGATTTTCAATCTGCAGAATTAAGAAAGGAGCTGTACATGAAAGGAATCTGAAATCATTACAGTGAATTTCTGCTGGCACAGTAAAGAAAGGACTTGATCTCAGTGCTCTGTGGATATCATGCAGCTGCTTACTATTTCATATGTGTGAACATTTTATCCAGTCTCCTTGAAATCCTATATATCTGGCAACAGGGACCAAGTGGTTCTTATTTCATCTGTTGCATCCATCTGTGTTGTCTTCTCATGACCTTTTAAATTTGTAAGCTCATCTGAGCAAGGATCATATTATGTTTGCAAAGTGATTATCAGTATAAACTTGGAATCTCTGAGCACCCCTATAACAGAAATGATTATGGAAGAAAGTATTAGTGCAAGCTCTAATGAAAAGGCACATGTAAATAACATGGCTGGATGTTGATAGTTAATTTACTGTAAAATGAGAAGGGGCATTTCAAAGAAGATAGGAGAAGCCCTCTGAAGAACATGTATACATTCTGCTAGAAATAATTCACCTCACATGCTTTCAATTTGGTCAACCTGAATATACAAGGAAGAGAAAAAATAAATTTTATTTTCTATATCAAAGTGAGAAGAACTGTGAAACAACTGTTGTTGTTAATTAAAACTATAAACATCCAATGAAATCCTTTGTCAGCTGTATTGAGCGTGGTTGTGGTGGAGTTTAACTGCCCAGCAGGGTGAAACCACCATAGTCAGCCTGCTGTACTGTGCACACCAACTTACAGTGGAGAAGAAAACAGTTAATATATTCAAATACCTTTGCGCCTCTTACCATTATGTAGAGAAGAAATTCCTTGTCTAAGAATGTAGTCAGAAAAAATGTTACTGTCAAGATGTCAGTAATATATTCCTGTGAATTTCTGACACTATGCCAAGAAGCTGGTGTTGGATTGCAAAAACAAATAGCCAAGATTTGCCTGTAACAAAATAGTTGTGCCATTGGCCCTCACTGTGTTTTCTGTGCTTCTTATCATTTTGGAATGAAATCCTAAAATACTCTGTCCTACATCATTCAAGGCGTGACACACCTCTTCTGTCCCTGAACAGCTGTTTCTCATCAAATCCTGTGGGGTTTTGTGTCCACTATCTGCATGTCAGGAGTTACACAAGATGTTCTTGGAAATGTGAAAACAAAGCAAACCATATGAAGATTTAAAGTGAAGCAGTCCCTGTGCATTTCTGCCTTACGCAAGGAGATCCAACTGCTTCAGACCCCTCCAAGGGTCATGGTAGCCAATATGGCTTTGAAAAGCAAGTTACATAGCAAAAGTAGGTAGAGTAGGTAGTGAAGTCATGGTTCGTCTGCTTCTTTCTCCATTTCACAAGCCACAAGTGTTCAGCCCTTGTACTGCTTACTTTACATACAGCTAAAATTGTGTCTACAACTTCAATAGAGCTGTTAAAATTCTTTTGCCAGCCAAAAATTCTTTTGCCAATTCTAGACCAGCATATGAGTGTAGGAGGCATTCTAATAAATTATGCTGTAATCATCTTGAAATGAAAATCATTTGTAGGATCAATGCATTACTTCAACATTACATCTTTACTCATATTTCCACCCTTTTTATCCTTTTTTTTTTCCATTCTTTCTTTTACTTTTCTGTTTTGCTGTAAGAAAATAATTGAAAGGGGGCAAATATGCTAATTCAAAATAAATTCCTTTTTCAATTTTTGTTTGAGAAAGCAAAGCAAAAACTGAAGGAAGAATAGAAGAAAGTATTCAGAAGTGATTCTAATTAATAATAATACCGTAAGGAAAAATTGGCATTATACAACCCCATCTGTTAAAAGGCTCATTCAGGAAAGAGGTGTCAGAGTTCTAATACGTAGTTTCAGGAAAACATCTTTTCATGCTCAATAGCAGTCAAAGAGCAATTGAATGTTAGGAATTTTTTTTAGAAAAGGAATAGAGAATGTACAGAAAACATTCTCGTGCCCATCATCTGTATACATGTGCATCCACACACTGAATGCAAGCAAAGCTGTGGTAGTCCTGTACCAAAATGTGTATAATAGATCTAGAGAATATGAAGATAAGTAAAAGGGATAATCAAGGGATCAAAATTACTCCCAACACAGGATCAATAGCTGGACCAGGAAGCTGCAATCTAGAAAAGAGATGGCTGAAAAAGTATGTGACAGAGGTCTCTCAAATCTGCAGTACTCTGTCCAGTTCTGTGTTCCAGTACAAGAGAGATATGGACATACTGAAGCAAGTCCAGCAAAGGGCCACAAAGATGATCACGGCTCTTGTGCATCTTTCCTACAGGGAGAGCCTAAGAGAGGGGGGACTGCTCAGCCTGGAGCAGAGAAGGTTTGGACAATACTATGAATGTACATAAATACCTGATGAGGATAAATCAAGAAAAGGGAGCCAGACTCGTCTCAGTAGTGCCCAGTGACAGGACAAGAGGCAATGGGCACAAATGAAAACATAGGAAATACGAGCACAAGAAAAAAAATTTTTTTTTTTTTAGAACTGTGAAGGTGGTCAAACATGAGGGCAGGTTGCCCATAGAAGCTTTGAAGCCTCTATCAGTGGAGGTTTGCATAACGCATCTGTCCTTGATAACCTGCTTTAGGTGACCCTGCTTGGGCAGGACGGTTGGACTAGGTGATCTCAAGGGGCCTCTTCCATCCTAAGTGATTCTGTGAAAATCCTAAGTAATATGGAAAAAAGTGAACCAGAACGGATTGTTTGTTCTCTTACTTAATGAACAGATGGTATCAGAAGGAAAATAACAAGAGAAAGGTTTGAAACAAATAAAAGGAAGTGTTTTTTACACAGTGCATAACTGAACTGTGGAACTCCTTATCATAGTGTTTTGTGGATCCCAAAGAGCAATTCGATAAATGCATGGAAGAAACATTCATCAAGGTCAGTTAAACACAATATTACGTATAGTTCTTGAATTTCCTGAACCTATAAGTCATTGGAAAATGAGAGACTACAACAGAAGTATATTAATATATTGCTACTCTTCTACTTGTCCTTCTTTTGACTTCTGTCACTGGTCAGTGATGAAGACATGATACAATACAGCTGACCTTGCGTAGATGGTCATATGTTTAGAAGTATAATACATGTGCACTTTGTGATCCCTCTTCATTGCAAATGCTTTAAAAAAGTTTTTAGCATAAGAGAGAAATGGATGTCTAGCTTAGAAAAAGAAAATACGCCTTGAACAGAGATAAAATATTTGCATACAGAGCAGATTTGAACGAGAGAGTTCTATTTTCACGTCTGCTTTTGATGAATACTGTTTTAAGACTTTTTAAATTGAAATTAAATGTATAATACAGAAAATTCCATACTGAAAACTACTGAATTACAAGTGAAAATGTAATATGCTTTTCAGAGGCTTGATATAATTCTGAGTTATGTAAGTATAAATAAACTGACTTAATAGAGTCAAATGGGATGTAGGAAATCTGTTCATTTTGCAAGATACAGAAGTATATCTGTTTATTAGGAGACTGAGGAGTTTCCCACTCAAAAAACAAAAAAAAAAAACTTACAGTTTTAGGATGAAGAAATGGTTCACTGAAATTAATTCTAAGGTGAAGAACTAAGAATTAATTCTAAAGTGAAAATAGTGAAGAACTTAATTTGTAAAAGACAGAATACTGACAGTCTCTGTAATGGACTAAAAAAAAGGAAAGGAGACTGAGCCCTGGGAGTTATTTTTGGTTTTGCTTATGATAAATAAAGCAAATCAAAAAGCAGCTGTGGTCTTATCATAGTGCAGGGAAGGAGAAGTCTGGATAAGAGAGTTTTCTTATTTCCTTTTTGGCTGAAGACCTGTATATTCAAGCTGAAAAGAAAACAAGTGGAAGTGATGGGATTTTGTGCTAAGAATCTGTACAAGGCTGAAAATGTTGAAAAATTAGACAGCACGGGGATTAATTGAAATCTGGGCAAGAAAGTTCTCTCATGAAGATGAGAGCAGCTGAAACTGCCTTTGAACTGATGTCAGTGGGACACTGTGATTAAATACATCTTGTTTTTAAATTGCTGCTGGTCCCTGTGGAGCAGCGATTAGGAACCCAGATCAATTATGTGTCGGTATTGGTTTAAGGCTGCTTTTTTCCTCCTGTTCTCTGCATTGGAATATGTTGGAATGAGATGGTAAAAAGGAGGAACTCTAGGTTACTAACCTGGGAAGACTGAGTTTTTTTGAGTAGGAAGAGCCCCATGGAATGTTGCATCTATTTCTTCCTCCGAGTTCGTTTGGGATAGTCCAGCTTTCTCTCCACCCTCCCATCTGCCCTGGGTGAGTACTGACCTGCTGTGCCTGGCAACTGAGCCTGGTACTTTCTGTGCCTTCAAGCTGTCATGAACTTCATCTGGAGAGCTGAATGCAGCTGTAAGTGTTCTAAATCCCTTTGTCTATACTTTGATTGCTTTGATAATATTCTTCCATCATGTGTGATGCCAGAACACTTAAAGCCTTAAAGCATCAGACACAAAAGAAACATGAGGGAACAGTGCTGGATTGGAAAAAAAAAAAAGGCATTTAATTTAAATAGTGAGATGTTAGGAGGAACAAAAAAAAAAAAAGAGGAACCTGAGTGGTTAAAATGACTTTTAAGCAAAATTTGAATGTCCTTGGTGCTGACACCACCCACTGAGTCAGGAAGGACTTTGACACGTCTCTCAATTGCTCTCTTTGACGTTAAAGTTTGTGCCTCAGGATGAGCACAATATTATGCCTGTTTTGCTGGGTTTAAACAAGACTGAAACTTAAATCAGGAATCAGAGAGCAGGTGATCTCAGTTTGTGGCAGGCTCAGTCGGATGGCTTTGGTCTGAGGAAGTGTAATGCCCTTCAGGAAACTCAGACGTCATGCAGGGTTTCATGGCCATAATACAGCAGCAGTCTGCTACTTCTAAAACTTCTCCAGAAGAAGGACGGGCAAAGTCGGTGCCCTGTCTAGGTGCCAGGCTGCAAACCAGGGGCTGAAGTCCTTTTCCAGAGCGCTGCTTGTTTCCATTGACTGTTCTGTGATTTCTGCTTTTGTACTAGATGACAAAGTGAAAGTCCAGTGTTACTGCAGGGTCTAGAACCCCGCGGTGTGACGTGATCCGCCAAGCTGTTGGACTCCTCAGGTATTAGAGCTCCCGAAAGCAGCTGGTTTTGATGACTGATTGATATTAATTGGCTTTAAGATGTAATCCCTCCTGTCTCTGACTATTCAAATACTCTGCTGAAAAGTGAGGAGAGAAAAGAGGAAAATCCCCTCTTGGAAACTGTTTCCATATCCATTATTCTTAGCCTATTGATTTCTAATTATCAGCTGTGCGTGAGCTCATGTTATCGTGCATTGCAGAAAAGGCACCATGAACAATGACTGGTGGAAGATGTTATAGATAGCATTCATGAAGACAAAAAGCTCTGAAAAACTACTTTTAGTCCATAAGACTGTCTAGTCTGTACTCCAGTGAGTCGATGCCTCTCATCGGACACTTTTCTAAAACAAAGCATATACTGATTTTGTTCTCTTTAATTATTCTCTTCTTCCATGTAGTGACTTGCTATGGAAGCAGACTCTGGCCACACTGACAAATGGGATTGTGTGCTAGGGTTTTCTCCCTTTCCCGAAAGTAGTGAAATCTACAGATGTATCTGTACATATATACTTTGTTCAATTTTGTTGTCAGAGCAGTTTTTTCAGCTGGTGGAGCTATCTTGTTCAGCAGGTAAGCTATAGCATATGGAAATAATCTTTGCTACAGGAAAACTCCAGAGTAAAATAGCCGTACATGAGTCTGCTCTGGAAGGAGGAATTTCCCCTTGAAGGTCTGTAGAGCTCATTCTGGCATTCCACTATAAGTCATGTGTCATTGCCTCTAAGTATGTAAAAGAGACTCCTGTCAAAAGGAAATTACTGTCTACAGGTCACATGGTCAGACATGAAAAATGATGTGCTGCTTCTAAGGGGAATGATTTAATGGCTCAGCATAAGGGCCAAAAAAAAATCTCTTATGTAATTCTGCTTCCTTCCTAGAGGATGAGGAAAGCTCACCTGTGATGTGGCTCAGGATAACTATACCTATTTCAGATCTTACTCATGGTAACTTTCCACATGACATTTTCTCTAGCAGAAATCCAGTGTAGGAAAGCCTTTTCTTTCCGTTGTCCCAAAGGGTCATTCTTGCCTGTGTGTGCTACTGGGCTGCCTCTTCAGCTGGGCCACTGTAGATTTTTTGTGGTGACATTGTCCAAATTAACAGAATTAACAATTTAAAAAAAGTAAAATCCAGGATTCTTTCAAATGAAGAAATAGCCACAGCAGAAGGGGTCAGAAATGGGATTAGAGAAGAACTTGACTCAGAGAGGTGAGGAACATAGTTAAGGTTACTTATAGAGGAATGGAAGATACAGCTTGATACCTAGCATTTAAATGCACTTGAATCAATTCCTGTGCATGGCTTAGGGCCTCAGAAAGCTGTGTAATGAGTGGAGAAGGCTCCCTGCATGACTGAGAATGCATGTACCTACTGAGCAGTAATATCAGAGGAAAAGGAGATGCTAGAGCTCCTCCTTTCCCAGCCCCTGGGGAACATCTCTCTGCTGTGGAAACATATAGCTATTCCTGGTCCCCCATTGCTTTGTGGTATTATGGTTTTGGCTGGGACAGAGTTAAATTCTCTTCGTACAGGTTCACACAATGCTGTGTTTTGGATTTTTGATGAAGGTAAAGGTGATGTTTTCAGCTGCTGCAGAGCAGTGTTTATACAGAGCCAAGGACTTTTCAGCTTCTCATGCTGCCCTGCCAGCGAGGAGGCTGGGGGTGCACAAGAAGCTGGGAGGTGACAGGACCAGGACAGCTGACCCAGAGTGACCAGGGGGATGTCCCACACCCCATGGTGTCATGCTGAACAATAACA